>OZ023268.1:81170334-81770334 GCA_964006375.1 Tillus elongatus | reverse complement strand
TTACATATAGAGAATATATTTACCCGTTATTATGGAAGATACGAGAAAAAATGTATACGTTAATTGTAGGGTGTCTTGAGCTACATATTATAAAATTATTTTTGCAATCACAGCGTGGCCCCATGAGTCGTTGGTCAAATTTTTTTATTGCAGTTTTGCATCTTACATCGGAATAGAATGCATGTTTGTAAGAATAATTCGAGAGGCAGCAAATGCGTTTTGGTAGCGAATTTTTATTAAACGCTTCACAATTCAATAACTCAACTTGCTATTATCCTAAGGTTCGTTGGCTAGGAAATCTGTTTTTTCGGGAACGTTTTACGTTTCTTTTCGAAAAATTGTTGTTCATTTTCAAGCAGTTACGTTATTTTGACGAAATATAGTACATTGTTTCTACTATATAGGTTATACTAGTAACTAAATTTGACGCCTGCTCTCATTAAAAAAAGAAATCTTTGCTGTTGAAAACATTTTAATGAAAATTTCCTACCATAATGCACTTGCTGTGTCTAGACTTTTTTTATCTAAAATTGACGTGTTGTGGGATTTTTTATAAATATGTCAATAATTGAGATACTGCATTTATTTCATTTGGCTGTTAGACTGTATACCTGAATTGACCTGGGATATGTATTCTAGTAGTCTAAGCAACGTTCATTTAATGAATTTTTTGTAAAGTCTCTCAATCGTTATCTCTCAAAAAAATGTTATAATATTAATTATTTACCTGTGTTTCTATTGTACAAAGTGACACCATCTTGATTTTTCTCTGGTCCACATTAGTCAATTCCGCTAATTTGAGATGCACTACACAAGCTGGGCATAGATATTTATTCACGTTTTAGATTGATCTTTTTTTATCGCAAAATTAACAGAACATAAAAAACAATAAAACTTTACCGCCTGATAACATTCGACTGAAGTATCTCATTTGTTTAGTATGAATGTTTTGAAAATGTAATATTGTGCAAGGTATAAAGATAAAGAAACACAAAATAAACTTATAAGCAAATAAGAAAAACAGATAGCAACACTATTGTCACTATTTTTTAACATTATCATTGCAGTATAGAAGGATCCTGTTACAATATTACACCAGTAAAAATATTGACAGACTAATCAAAGATAAGTCCCTCGCGTCACAACCTATTTATTAATAATGAAACACTAAGCAAACACTTAAATATACGCTTTATGTTTTTTATCTGCTATTTGAAAAGTATAATGTTTACCTGTTGCTACAATTTTTTTAATGTTTGTTATCAATATTATTAACCTATTAGCTTCTTAGATACTGACAATACTGTCGATTTTAGCAAAGATTGCTTATCGCAGGATATTTAAAAGTTTATTTAAATGAGACGAATCAGAGCCCTTAAAAGCCACGACACATGAATGCGTTCACCAGGCACCGACAGTTTGTAAAGGCAAGGTAATTATCAGTATTTCAACATACAAATTAAGAGGTAAAAGACACAATAATGCCCAACATAAACATTTAACAAGGTTCATTAGGCTTCGATGTGAACCCTCACATATATGTGGATCTCCTTCTTACTACAAAACCTGAATGCTATAAGATATCAGTCACCGTCCTCCTTGGTCGCTCAGACCACGGCATGGTCACTGCTTCCTGCGCAATGCAACCCGAGGTCACACAGTCATCACACCCACGTATCGTTTGGCACTACAACTGCGCCTACTGGGACGAAATGCGGGATTACTTTTCCTCATTTCCATGGGCGTCTGTCTGCTTCTCTCATCCTTACTCCTCTGATATCTCAGAAAACGTCACCGAAATTATCCAAGCTGGCATGGAATTATTTATTCCACGTACACAGAAAACCTCTTCAGCTACTCAAAAGCCCTGGTTCTCTAAATCCTGTGACAAGGCCAGACTTGAAAAGGTCAAAGCTCACAAAACGCTTCTACATAATCCCAGTCAAGAAAATCGTTAAGCATTTAACGACGCAAGAAACCGCTATGTCTGCATTCTTTCTGAGGCAAAAAACTCGTTTAATAACCACATCAAAAACAAAGTCCTCTTAAGCTCCAACGGCGGCAAACCCTTCTGGACTCTTGCTAATCTATTGGGAATAATTTCTGCAAAAGCACGTTCCCACCTCTTGTCTCAGGGGATGAAATTGTTTCTACCGCACTCGGCAAGGCTGAACTTTTTGCTTCGTTGTTTGCCGGCAATTCTACTCTCAACCCACCTCCAAATCTTCAACCACCAACAGTCCCCGATGTTGCGCATAAAATGACGGATATCGTTTTCAAAACTAAAAAGGTACGAAAGATGCTCTCTTCTCTTAATACCAGGAAAGCCCCTGGCCTTGACGATATCCCAGCAATTGTTCTCATAAAATGCGCACCAGAACTTGCTCCTGTCCTGACTCGTCTGTTTCAGGTATCTTACAATAAAGGCATACTCCCTAGTAATTGAAAAACTGCTCGAGTACAACCCATCCCCAAGAAAGGATCCAAAGCGCTTCCTAGCAACTACATGTCTATTTATCCCCTTTCAGTCGTCTCTAAAGTGATGTAAAAGTATATAAACACCGATTTACTAAAATTTCTTGAAAAACACAGTCTAATCCACGACAGGCAGTATGGATTCCGGGCTCGCAAATACTTTTCACTAGCTAATCTCTATACCTTATATACTTCACAAATAAGGCCATACCTCGAATACTGCTCCCACATCTGGGGTGCAGCTGCCGCTTCTACACTCGCTATCCTGGACTCCATTCAAAAGAGAGCTATACGTCTCATCGGTGACCCTACCCTCACCCAAAGGCTGCCATCCCTTGCCCACCGACGTGCCGTTGGTGACATCTCTCTCTTTTATAGATATCTGCACGGGCACTGCTCAGAGGAGCTTTCCTCCATAGCTCCCCCACCTGCTGTCCCCAACAGATCTACCAGGGGAACAGAGCGAATGCACCCTTCTACTGTTCAGATCACCAGACATAGAACATCTTGATATGCCCGCTCTTTTGTCCCGAGGACTTCCAAGTTGTGGAATTCCTTGCCGGCACATGTTTTTCCTTCTCCTTCGAACCTCCAAACCTTTAAGTCCAGAATTAACAAGCTGCCTCTTTCCTCCTTGTCAACACCCACGGTACGATAGTATTTAGGCTGTAAGCCCTCTTGGTGTGTTGAAAAAAAATATGTGCCTGACATTTAAATTAAAAAAAAATTTAAATGGTGCATATAATTATATATATATATATATATATATATATATATATATATATATATATATATATATATATATATATATATATCCTACTACTAATACTCTTCGAAAATCGTACAAAGTGTCGTGAGTTGCTCTCATCTCACGTCCAAAACACAGGTACGTGTAGTGGTTCCAGAAATGCGCAAGAGAATTAAAAGTATAAGTGAGTGAGTGACTCATTCTGCACAAGGATGGACAACTGAGTCTTCACATCTCAGTTTTTCCTTTTCACAGGATTACTTTCAACGTGATACAGTGGTATAGAAAGAGTTTAAATGCCAAAACAGTACGTGACGTTTTGCATCACGTCATTGACAAACTGCACGCCATTGTCGCTGATCAACTTGCGACACGTACCATATCTCAAAAATACTTCCTCAACCAGAAGCTTTGCACATGCTTCAGTCGTTGCGTTTCCAAGCGGAAATATCTCTACCTACTTGGTAGCTACATCATGACAGATAAGTATCCATCTGTTCCCGTTCTTGGTTTCTGGTAAAGGCCTGAACAAATCTACAGGCATGACTTCAACGCAATGAGCTGGGTCAGGAGTCTGCAGCAGGCCGGCGGGCTTCATGTTTGAGACTTTATATCGCTGTTAGGGCGTCTCGTCAGGAGGATTACACCTTTCAAATTTACATATTTCGTAGCAGCGTTCTTTGTTATAATATTTACCATCTGTAAAATACAATTTTAAGGGCGATTAGGAATAACCCAACAAGGGTCATTTTCTCTCTACAGTATGCTAACTTCTCTAAGGTAGAATTATATAGCGTAGGAAAAGTCGATATTTATTTAACTTAGTTCTTCTATAGACTCGAAACAAGCAACAAGCTTGTGCTAGCATAATCACTACTCATTTTGTTGAGTTCTCATGGACTCTAAAGCATACAAAATAAGTAATTTTGTATAAGTTTACAGTTGTTATTAAACGTTAAGTGTTACTAAAATCAGCGTTTAATTTAACAAAACATAATCAGGTCCTTCGAGTTAATCAAGAAACAAAAACAAATAAAATGTGGTACATCTGTACAAAACATAATTAAACATGGTCCTAAACGAGCCGGATTATAGAAAAAGAACAAGCCAGTGAATTAAACATCGCGTTAGCAATTTTAATTAGTAATTAATTATTAAACAAATACAGTGCATTAAGTCGTTCCGCGTAATAATAAAAAACTGTCTGCAATTAAAAGTGAAATCATCGTCCATCGTGATCAACATAAGGGAGAGAGAATTTGCAAGCAATCAACAAAAGTGTAAGCCAAATTTCCTTTAACATATTTTCCATTCTTTATTGCTTCATTTGTGTGCATAATGGCTGATTTAAAAACATTAACATTACAAGAGCACAAACAAAATCATGTTTTACACGTTTTAGAAACTTTTTCGATAGCATTGCTGATAATAAGACCGTGCTTGAAAATGATATACTTGAATTGAAAGCACGCTTATCATACAATGAATCACCCCTAGACAAATTTGAACAAATTCATATCGCTATCACAAACATCGCCGATTACGTAACTTCTCATGAAGCTGGCTTGGGGAATTTGACCAAATATTTCACAAAACCACTGCAAAGGTTAATGGATTTTTAAACAAGTATTCGAACAAAAATAACAGTTCATCACAATATACTATAGCAGTAGGTGCAGTTTTAAATTCACTTAGTTTACCTAACATAAACCTACCAACATTTAACGGGGATTTTGAAAATTGGGTAGAATTCCGTGATGCATTTGACACACTTGTAAATAACAATCTTACTTTAACAAATATTCAAAATTTTTATTATTTAATATCATGCGTTTAAGGCGATGCGGCACATTCCCTTAAAACTTTAAAAGTATCTTCTGATATAATTGCTTAGAACTTGTTAACGAAACGGTTTGAAAACAAAAAATTAATTGTTAAAAATAACATCAAAGCTCTTTTCAATTTAGATTTTATGAAAAAGGACTCGCATCAACAAGTAGAGCGTTTCTTAGATGAGGTGTTGAAAATTATGCAATCACTAAAAAACTTTGATCAGCCAACTTTAGACATTTTATTAATTTACATTATTTCGGCTAAATTCAGCAATGCATCACGGCGCGAATGGGAATTATTTAACCCCGAAAACGATTTTCCCACCTTTCAGGAACTCATAACTTTCCTTGAAAATAGGTGTAATTTTCTGAGATCTCTTAAATCGAACAAAGGTAATCAAGGTCTATTTAACACAAACTCAAAGCCAACATACGATAATAATTTTAAAGCTTATATCGATACATCTCAATCATATTGTGTACTATGTAAAATTTCAACACATCCACTTTTCTTATGTGAGACATTCCTAAAATTACCAATAAATCAACGAATTAGTGAAGCTAAGCGTCTTCAATTATGCTTAAATTGCTTAAGAAAAAATCATACAACAAAGGAATGTACATCAGGTTTGTGTAAAAAATGCGGTAAAAAACATAACACACTGTTGCATATAGAACATAATCAAGTGACGAATATGACACATAATGTAAATGCCACTAAAAATACAAATGCAGGTGACCAAAGACAAATAAATCAAAATCAATCACGCCGTGTAGAAATCGCTACTTATGAAAGTAACATACCTGCACAAATAATGCATTCATCAAATCATAATTTAAATAATACAAATTTGTTTCAAACTATATTGCCAACAGCAAGCATCGAAGTTTGTGATAATCAAGGCAAATCTCACATATGTAGAGCTCTCCTCGATGGAGGATCTCAAACCAACTTTATCACAAGTGATCTTTGCAATCGACTAGGCCTCACTAAATCAAAATATTAGTCATTAGTATCAGGGATTAGCAAATCTATCTCAAACATACATTTTAAAACTAATATAACTTTCAAATCACGCATAAATAAATACAAAACAAGCATAACATGTTTAGTATTAAATGAAATCAGTGATAATTTACCAAACATGTAATTTCCTTTGTCAAAACTAAATATACGTTTAGCAGATACAAAATGTAATTCGCCGGGTAAAATAGACATCTTACTGGGAGCCGGTATTTACTTCCAATTATTATGCGTTGGACAACACAAGTTACATAATAACGGTCCTATTCTACAAAAAACACTTTAGGGTGGATTTTAGGAGGCAATTTACATCACAAACAAAATCAATTATTTTGCTTTTTAAACACATCACATCATACTAATTTACTCGATGATCAATTAACAAAATTTTGGGCATTGGAAAAATGTTCAAATGACCATAGAAATTATACAAGTGAAGAAAAATATTGCGTAACTAATTTTATCAATACATTTAAACGTAACAAATCAGGTCCTTTTATTGTTAATATTCCACTTAAATGCGAAATAGCAGAATTAGGAAATTCAAAAGACAACGCATTAAATCGATTTTTTTTTAATTAGAACGAAAATTAAATCGCAATAGTGAATTAAAAACCGAATACGTTAATTTTCTAAATGAGTATGAAACACTAGGTCACATGACTAAAATACCAGAACAGGATATCAGCTGTTTAAATTATTTTTTACCACATCATGCGGTTATTACGGAAAGCAGCTCTACAACTAAAAATTCTTGTTGTTTTTGACGGATCAGCTAAAACAAATTTAGGCCTATCATTAAATGAAGTTCAGTGTGTTGGTCCCACAATTCAAGACGATCTGTTTTCAATTTTATTACGGTTTAATGTGTGTTTGTTTGTTTGTATTGAATTACTGGACTGGAGATTTTAACTGGACTGGACATTTTACCTGACCTTTTTTTTTTATCAGTGGTCATTGTAAAGTCAGTCACGCACAGACAACGCGTATGTTGTCTCAGTTACTTGAACTGTTTTATTTAGAATTTGTACACATTACAATAATAAATAAAAAACAAATACAATATATTATCTAGGCAGTTGTCTTAAAACACGAAAACAAATTTAAAATAAGAATATACACAAAGGTAAAGGTAAGATGCTTACTGGTAATTAGGCCAATGCTGGCCCTTTTTGCTCATCTAAACTAACCTGCCCTCCACCTTAAGCTCGATCTAAACTACAGAAGTGAGTTGGAAAATCATCCGCTGCCGGTGAGTATCGAACCGTCGTCCTCCGAGTCCGAATTGGGAAGTTTTAGTCTAAAAACTCAACTCAACTCAAGAAAACTTTATTTGTGTCACAAGAAATATTGAACAATAGAACAATAATGTACAGCTAATATGGTTGATACAATGTTCCAGCTCTATCTTAGCTTTATCATTGTGTTTTACATTTAAATTAATTATTTACATAAACATATGTTATTATATACTTTACTATTAGTACAAGTGTATTAGTTTGGGTTTTACAATTAAAAATTATATTTAATTACAGGAAAAATGCCTAAAAACCTGCGTCTCTAGACTGATGTACCTATTAGCTAATAGATCAAGTACAATGATCGTGGTGATTTGTATTTACTTCCAGTTACTTTCTAACACGGTCACGACGGCGTTGAGGATATACACGAAGTAAATGAAATAAAATAAATAATTTAACTCAAAAGGTTGAAAATATACAAAAAGGATGTGGCAACATTTTATATTTTGGTAGCAAGAAAATACAAGATTGCCACACTGAATATACCCAAACAAAAATGTAAACAGTTGTAAACAATGTTAGTTATTTTGAAAACAAAAATTAAAAACTATAATATGGAATTCAAATGATTTAAAATAATTCACACTGATTGATTCAAATATCAATTGAGATTTAATTATAAAACCTATTTCCGACACAAAAGGCAACCCACATAAGAAATACACCTTTCACCTATAATATTAAGATTATTGTTTTTTATTTCAACAACACGCCACGCGGGCTCATAGCCTAAATACCATCGTACCGTGGGTGTCGACAAGGAGGAAAGAGTCAACTTGTTAATTCTGAACTTGGAGGTTTGGAGGTTCGGAGGAGAAGGAAAAACATGTGCCAGCAAGGAATTCCACAACTTGGAAGTCCTCGGGACAAAAGAGCGGGCATAACAAGATGTTCTATGTCTGGTGACCTGGACAGTAAAAGGGTGCATTCGCTCTGTTCCCCTGGTAGATCTGTTGGGGGCAACAGGTGGAGGAACTATGGAAGAAAGCTCCTCTGAGCAGCGCCCGTGCAAATATCTATGTGTGTGTGTGTGTGTGTGTGAGAGAGAGAGAGAGAGAGAGAGGTCACCAACGGCACGTCGGTGGGCAAGGGATGGCAGCCTTTGGGTGAGGGTAGGGTCACCGATGAGACGTATAGCTCTCTTCTGAATGGAGTCCAGGATAGCGAGTGTAGAAGCGGCAGCCGCACCCGAGATGTGGGAGCAGTATTCGAGGTTTGGCCTTATTTGTGAAGTATATAAGGTATAGAGATTTGCTGGTGAAAATTATTTGCGAGCCCGGAAGAGGAAACCTAATTTCTTAGCAACCGCTTCTGCAATTGATGTGACATGTTGGTGCCAATTGAGATTTCGATCCACAGAAATGCCAACAAGTGAAAAGAACTCATTACTTTAAATAACTTGGTTGTTCATTGTGATGGGTCTAGGGCTATGAGATAGAAAGCAAGACTGAGATTTGGTGGGGTTGAATTGTACAAGATTTCTACTTCCCCAGTTTAATATTTTTTGGAGATCCACAGAAACAGAACCCTTAATAAATCTGCGATCCTCTTCTAATTGGGCTAAAGAGACAGCTTAAAATATTGTATATTTGAGTGGAGGGTGCTGGAACCTTGAGGGACTCCTGCATTAATTGGATACAGTTTAGAGGAATGGCCATCCGCAACAGAGATGCTCCGGTTGGAGAGGAAACTTGCTGTCCAGGTCCAGAGTTTTGGTGGTAAGCCATAAGTCGAAAGTTTATTAAGCAGCGCTGCGTGCCAGACCTGGTCGAATGCTTTAGATATGTCTAGAGCGACAATCTGGGATTCACCGTGTAGTTCCATAGACTTGTTCCAAGAATGGGTGACAAAGGAAAGGAGGTCGGCAGTTGATTTGCGCTGACGGAATCCATACTGCCTATCGTGGATTAGACTGTATTTTTCAAGAAATTTGAGTAATTCGGTGAGTAATTCGGTGTTTATATATTTTAGAGACGACTGAAAGGAGAGAAATAGGCCTGTAGTTGCTAGGAAGCGCTTTGGATCCTTTGTTGGGGACGGGTTGTACTCGATCAGTTTTCCAGTTACTAGGGAATATGCCTCTATTGTAAGATATCTGAAACAGACGAGTCAGGACAGGAGCAAGTTCTGGTGCGCGTTTTTGAGAACATTTGCTGGGATCTCGTCAAGGCCAGAGGCTTTCCTGGTATTAAGAGAAGAGAACATCTTTCGTACCTTTTAAGTTTTGAAAATGATATCCGTCATTTGTTATAGTTCGAAGTTTTTTATCTCAAAAAATAAAAGATCTTCGGTAACCAAATTTGGTAGATAGATTTGTAATATAAAAAGTAAGCTATACCCCAAAATTTAGATTTCTATGTTACAAGAAAAAAAGTTTTAAAAATATTTGGTGCCAGATCATTTCTATGAGAATTCACTACCATAACGCACTTGCGTGGTCCAGACTTTTTAATAACTTTCCAGTCTTATTATTTCTGTTCTAATGTGGGTATATGTCACAGTTTATACTGAATTTAAAATTATGGTTTTGTTTCTGTTTGCCTATTGTGACAACACTGTTTACATCGAACGAGAGAAATGAAACAATGTCTAATCTTTAACCGCAATTAATTGTAATTGGCTATCCAATCCACAAGCCGACGATTGACGACGTAACCTTACCTGCCGACGAAACCCACGTCGTCTCCAAACAAGTAAACAACTGAATTTATCATACGAAAATAATAGTGACAATATTCTGACTCACCTTAAAAGGTTTGCAAATTTTTTTGTGTGCCTTCCAGGCTTCCTTTTGGTGTTCCTTGTTGCAGTAGAACACGCTTAAACATCCGCTGCATTTCTGATTTGCCGGTTTCTTACAAACGTCACATACGGGGGTAATTTCAGGCATCCTTGCAGGCTGAAGATGTAAAGCTCGTTCTGACACTTACTTTAACAAGGCAAAATTTTAGGTTTATTCACATTGTTATAGTTGCGGTATCGATTATGATTATTATAAGGCCGGTGAAGCATCTACTGGTATCGAGGATGAAGTAAGAAGTAAGACGTACGGTTTTTACAGATGTTAAATAAAGGTGTTGTAAAATTCTATAAATAACCAGCCTTAACGTAAGTGAATATAGAGCAAGTTATCTAATGGACTAAAGCAGAGACCAAATAAACAAACGCGTGTATATGTGCTAACATAACTAATTAACTGTATATGGCAGCCATATGATCGTCACTTCAACCGACACCTTACTACATTTATTGTTGTGAGTCATGCCATATCGCTAAACTAATGGAATGGTTAGAAGAGACAACAAACCATTTATGTGAATGCATTTATAATTAAGTGGATATAAAGTTGTCTATGGACCTTGAAATAGACACTCCTCATTATTCAGTTTCCATCTGTGTAATATTTGAAGGTGCAGGATTGGACTTGAGTAAATACAAACGGGCTACGTGTAAGAAATTAGATTCTAAAATCATAGAGTCTTAATCGTCCTTTCAGCACGTGCACTGTATTGTTTAACACCACTTCACGCACTGTTCTGTGAGACGGTATTAAAGAATCTATTTGGAAATACACTGATCAAGTAGGTACACGAAACTATGGAGAGATGGATAAAACGAGTATTATTATTATTATTATTATTATTATTATTATTATTATTATTATTATTATTATTATTATTATTATTATTATTATTATTATTATTATTATTATTATTATTATTATTATTATTATTATTATTATTATTATTATTATTATTATTATTATTATTATTATTATTATTATTATTATTATTATTATTATTATTATTATTATTATTATTATTATTATTATTATTATTATTATTATTATTATTATTATTATTATTATTATTATTATTATTATTATTATTATTATTATTATTATTATTATTATTATTATTATTATTATTATTATTATTATTATTATTATTATTATTATTATTATTATTATTATTATTATTATTATTATTATTATTATTATTATTATTATTATTATTATTATTATTATTATTATTATTATTATTATTATTATTATTATTATTATTATTATTATTATTATTATTATTATTATTATTATTATTATTATTATTATTATTATTATTATTATTATTATTATTATTATTATTATTATTATTATTATTATCTACTTAAGCCCGAAGGGCGCTCACACTCCCTCAAAGGGGAACATTCACTCATGCCAGGTATTTCAGATACCAAAGGGACTGAACTTAGATGGAGCCCTTTCCAAGTTATCGATCCCTGAACGACAACGCAACACATCCTCATTTCTCAGAAATCTTCGTGCTGTGTGGGCAGTTGCAAGTTTTACCGCTTTCTGCATAACCTCCAAGTGCTCTCCAATGCCCAGTCTCTTAATGTTCTCTCGCAGACACTTAGAAACCCCACCAGTTGACGACATGATTATCGAGATCACTCGGACACTATCTGCCCTCCACCGTCTCTTTACTTGCATCTCGAGGTCGCTGTACTCAATTATTTTCTCGTTGTACTTTATCTCTAGATTATTGGTGTTCCGAATGGACACATTAATCAGCGTCACTTGTTTGCAGGACTTATCCACAAATATTATATATGGCCTGTTGTGGGCAACTCGTTGGTCTGTGAACACGGTCCGATACTAGTAAAACCTGTATCCTGAGTTCTCTAGAACACGCTCAGGAGTGTATATATAGTAGGGCACCTTACCAAGATTCAAAAGTCCCATTCCCACAGCCAGTCTTGGATGGAGTATTCTTGCAACTGCGTCGTGCCTCTCTTTATACTCTGTTGCAGCAAACGCTTGACAACCTCCGGTGACGTGCTGAATAGTCTCTGATGACTGACACCCAAATCTACATTTGCCATCGTGGACAGAATTATCGCCAACTATATTCTCCTAGTAGTTTTTGGTTGGAATGTCCTGATCTTGTATGGCCAGCAAAAACCCCCCTGTCTCTGGAAGCATCTGTCCGGACACCAACCAGTAGTTCGACCCCGATTTGTCGACATGTGCCTGGGAGGTCTCATTCAGATGTCGTCACTGAGGAGGCTTCTACATCCAAGATTGCAGCTTGTCCTGATCAGTCCGATAATGACTTTGTATTTCACGTTCTCTTAATTTTATTATCTTAATTATAATTCGTATTATTATTATTATAATCATTTTATCTATCTTTTAGTGAATTTTCTTTAAAAACATTCACTAATGAGGAGATCCCGACTTTTGTATTGAAAAAAAAAATCTTCAAATGAGCGCTAATTAGGCCCCCTAGAATACATATCCGCGGTCAGTTTTAATTTTTATATGTTTATATATATATATATATATATATATATATATATATATATATATATATATATATATATATATATATATATATATATATATATCTCACAAATTAACCTGTCAGATTTACCTTGAGTCTGTGGGTATCTGGCAACAAAAGAATAGAGGAAGACTCACTGAAGCATCCCATGGCTATCAGACTCGATCAATTGGGGGTGCCAGCATGATCCCGAGGTTTAATAAGTCTCAGGCACAGCGATGTCATGTTCAAATGGAACCAAGACTACACAACTTCTTGCCACCGAAAGTACAGTCTGTATGTGACATGGGATTGTTTAAGGTGCTGTTAAAGGCTTGGATACTCAACTGGCCAAGATGGGTAACTATTGAATTATTGTTGTGCTGTGGTAATTTTTCAGATTCTGTCGCTGTGTGTTGAATGCCTTTTATGTTGAAGCTGTGTCATATGAACATGTGTTATGTAAGAAAGTGAGCGAGGAATGAGCGAGTGAGTCATAGAGTGAGTGAGCGAGTGAGTGATTGAGTGAGTGAGCAAGTATGTGTGAGTGTGATTGTTTCTAATTTTGTACTGTTTTTTAATTGTTTTTGCCTTGGATCTTAATATGTGACCATTTTGATTGGCTTATTTGTTACAGTACAACATTTATATTCCAGACCCACGCACAAGTCTTTAATTTTTGTGGGCTAGTTTGGATTTATTCTCCTTCTGTTGCCATTTTTGTAGAATCATTGTAACTGTCTATTTATGTGAATATATATATATATATATATATATATATATATATATATATATATATATATATATATATATATATATATATATATATATATATATATATATATATATATATATATATATATGTATCACATCGATAACTCAAAAAATAATAGACCGATTTTGATAAAATTTGGTGAATGCCTGCCTTTTGCAAGTGGCTTGGATAAGTTCGTTATTTAGGAAAATCGGCAAATGTTTTCCCAGAAAATTTTGTGTTTCCTTTCGGAAAAAAAAATATATCCGAAAATAACAAAGTAAGTGCAACCAAATTTGGTACGCGTGTTTGTATGATAGAGAGTAAGCCAAATTTCATTATAGAGTCGCAGTTTGTTGTAGGCAAATGTAACGTTTAACGTTGAAACTGATTCGGTATAACGTTATTATTCAAAAAAAGTCCAGAATAGTAGGTAAAAAAAGAGTACATAATAGAATGTGTAGGCATGTACATAAAACATACGTAAAAGAAAACTGTTTTTTAATCATTTTGCAGTCACAAATATGTACATATTATGTATGTACATTACATTCATTCCCATGATTCGTTTTACGTCGTTTCACTTAACGTCGCAATTGGTAGATCCCTAACTAGGACGTTGAGCGGGGACTTGCTGTAGACCCTTTCTCTGATGCTTTGGCGGTAATTTTACTTAAGTTTATGGTTTAACGGTCTATAATTTTTAGCTAATTTTTGTAAAAAAATTCGTTAAGAGGAGACCGCGACTTTTAATTTAATTTTTTTTTCAAATGAGCGCAAAGTAGGCCCTTTAGAATCCATATCCGGGTGTACATTCAATTTTTATCTATTTACATATATACAGGGTGACGCATTTCTACGGTAAAGCTCAATATAATTGTTATTATACAAGACACGACAAAAAATTGTATACGTTAATTATAGGGTGTCTTGAGCTGCATCTTATAAATTTTTTTGACAATCACAGCGTAGCTCATGAGTCGTTGGTGATACCTACATTTTTTTTTCGAATAGGTGCCCTTATATTATTGCATTTTTGCATTTTCTATCGAAATATGATGCATGCAAATCGGGACGCAGTAAGTGCGTTTTGGTAGCGAATTTGCATTAAATGCTTCAAATTTCAATAACCCTATTTGCTATTATCCTAAGGTTTGTTGGCTAGGAAAGCAGTTTTCTCGGAAACATTTAAAGTTTATTTTCGGAAATTTTTTACACCTTTTCAGACATTAAGTTATTTTGATAAAATATTGTACATTGTTTCTACTATATAGGCTATACAGGTAACAAGATTGATGCCTGCTTGCATTAGAGAGACATATTTGCTATTAAAAACATTTTTATGAAAACTCACTTCCATAACGCACTTGCTGCGTTAATACTTTTTTCTCATGTCCCCTCAAAAAAAGAGATTTGCACCACGTTCGTCTTCTACTAACTGGAGATCGTCACTATTAATATAGGTAATCTTTTGGTTTTGTATTACAAGTATAAATATTTTCTGACGATGTACGATATCCCAAAATGAGTGGTAGTTTGTGGAACAATGGTGCTAAGTTTCTGCCAGCCTGGCGTTACAAGCCTATTTACTAATATAACTACTGGAATCATTAGAAATTCACTAAGCTTGTGCCAGTCTGCCAGTCTACCAGCTAGACTGCGAGTGGTTCTTTGCTTCTACCCTATTTTAGAGAGGAGATTGTCGTCGAACAGCACCGCAATTTACACATTGAAAGACCTACTACGGTCAATAAGCAAGATGTTAGGTCTGTTATTTTCTACTCTCCGTCGATGACCAAAGGAACGACAACACAACAGTTTCACCTGACCCTTTTGAACAGTACCCTCAGGTGCATTTGTAGTAGGGAGCTTTTGACCTGATGAGATCATCATTATTATTATTATTATTATTATTATTATTATTATTATTATTATTATTATTATTATTATTATTATTATTATTATTATTATTATTATTATTATTATTATTATTATTATTATTATTATTATTATTATTATTATTATTATTATTATTATCATTATTATTATTATGACTTTAGCCTGAAAGGCTTCCACATCCCCTCAAGGGAGAGCATTCACTTATTTCAGGTATATCAGATACCAAAGAGACTAAGTCCAGATAGGGTCCTTTCCAGGTTTTCTGGCCCTGAACGACAACGCGTCACTTGCTTGTTTCCCAGAAATCTCCACACAATGTGGGCAGTTTCGAGGATTGCCGCCTTCTGCATTACCTTGTAGAAGTATTCCAGAAGGCGTAGTCTCTTGATATTGTCTAGAATATTCCGAGGAATCACACCAGTTGACGAGATTACTGTCGGGATCACTCGGGCACTAACTGTTTTCCACTGTCTCTTCACTTGCATCTCGAGGTCTCTGTATTTGATAATCTTGTTGTGCTTTGTGGCCAAATTATTGGTATTTTGAATGGCCACATTAATCAGCGTCACTTGTTTACGGGACTTATCTACTATTATTATATCTGGCCTGTTGTGATCAATTCGTTCATGTGTAAGTACGGTCCGATCCCAGTACACCCCGTATCTGTAGTTCTTTAGAACAGGCTTAGGAGCGTATTTCTATAGTAGGGCACCTTACTAAGATATAACTCGTTCGATGACACTACGGGGGTGATGTTTTTTGTATTTTGTTGTAGATTGTTTGTAGATTCTTTAATGAGCCGTATGGGCCTCACAGCGCTGCGACCCCAATGGGTATTTTGTGCATTACTCTTTTTTCTAATAGTTGCCCAAGAAGTTGAAGACTTTGTAGTCTACTATCGTTTTGGCGGCCACTTTACCTATTTCTTGGAGTATTAAGGACACCCCGCCAAGGTATTTGAGCCTTTTGCAAAGTTTCTGCTGTTTCTGCTTCAGTGCAGTATCTGAAGTCTTCACTGTCCGCCTTATCCATCTTCATAAGGCGATACTTTACTGGGGAGTGTCCTGTGGAAAGTCGTTTGATTATTTTCAAGTCGTTCCTGTTCAATTCAAAAAAACAGTTCAAGTCTCTATTGATATGGTGATAGGCCATGTTGCCTGCCTTAAGCCTCGCATTTTCCTTCACTATGACAGCATTTGGTTCCTCTGCCAAGTATCAATCCACCATAGGGCTCTGGACCATGAAATGTATTTTCTTTCTACACCTTCCGTTGTATATTTTTGATGTCCATTTTACGCCAGTTTACAATCCCAAAGGAACTGCTGAGTGCAGAACACGCATGCGTATTAAGAGCTGTAGTCACGTTCTTGCTATTGAGATGTGCTCGTACTACCTGGTTTACTCGCTTCGTAAACTCATTTGTCAGATTGGCCTTCATTACCGAATGGTTAAGTTTCCACGCTTGCTGTATACCCAGGTATTTATTATACTCTTCTATATCCATGAAGGCAATTTGCTGGCCATTCTGCATTTCAGATACACTTGGTTGTATCTTTCCCCAAACTGCATGTCAATGTCACTGTAAAACCCTTTCACAATTTTAAGGAGTTGGAGTTGTTCCAGATGGTTCTTTGTGATCAATTGTGATCAATTAACTTAACAACCAACTTAAGATCATCAATATACAGCGGATGATTCAGCCTCATTTGCCCCATGCCATGGCTCTTATACCGAAGCCATATCTGGTGGGATTAGGGCGGTTTGATACTGGATTCAATTCAAGACAGGACCATAATGGACTTAGCGAGTCGCCTTGACATTCACCTTTCCTAATAGATATCGTTACGGTTACGACGTTTTTACCCATTTGTACCCCTGGCAGAATTTTTGTTCTATAGGTACACCTTGTGTGTTCTAGGGAGCTCAAGATATACGTATCGATCTTATAGATCTTCAGCACACATATACGCCATTTGTATGCATATGAATCAAACGGCTATTAAGCCATGTAGTCAGCAAATAGATTTATTTGTCCATAGTAAGGTAGATTGCACACAATCGTATCAATGATTTTCTGTTCCTTGTATCCCATATATCCTCTAGCACACCTTTTTGGCTGGATTGCAATTATGTTGTTGTTATTAACATTTAGATGTCACCCACGAAGAGGCTTCTGCCTCCAGGATTATTACTACCTTCATTATTGTTAACAAAATATGTACACAATACAAATTCTGTTATGCATAGTGAAAAACATGTAGTTACAAAGTTGGCATAGAGAAGAAACAGTGATCATTAAAAAAAGACCGTAATTTCTGCCAAGGATGCAATAGCACGACATCATCGACACAACACTAAAAAGCAGCAGAAATCTGCAATGCGTCCAGTCTCCTCTCTTGAAGCAACCAGTCGTAGGGGCTGAAACAACATGCTTCATAAGTGAGTTCCATCTATGAAATATGCAAGAGGAAGTGTTGACGAGTGCAGTTTCGAGTTTCGGAGGTCTTCGGTCGCAAGTTTAATCGAGTGACCACGAAGTCTGCATCCATAAATTCAAGTCAAACATGTGGTCAAGAACGAAAGAGTACCTGTGGGATACGATTTAATAAATTTTAATGAGGGCACCACGGACGCGGGGAGAGGAAAGCTCTGTTAGGTTAATACACTGCAGTCTTTTATGTGAGCATGATACAAGAACTTGGTAGCACGTCTCTGGACAGACTCTTATAGCAGAATATCTGGATTTAAGTAAGGAGACATATGTCTTACTTTATCTATGAGAACGATATTGTATATTCTATGCTACTGGTCTACCCTTTTTGGCGGTGCGGGAGAAGCCTTATCTTTGTGGTAAAGCCTATCAATGTGCCGATAATCGAAGAGTTTTTTCTGCTGGATGACGACGGTATATCCCTGGTGTCCTTATATATTTTTTCATAACGGCGCCTAATCATTAAGAAATAGACAAATAACGGCTTAGTTTTCATCGAAAATTTCTTGCTAGCACAACTTTAATTCAGGGGTCAGCACTCTTGGATCGCAGCGCGCTGACAGCATTTTCATTCATAAATGTTTATGCAATAATATCAACACTTTCTTCGGTCCTTCCCTCCACAGTTCGCCCACTTTTTGGGTCATCTCAAATGGATTCTCCACCCCGTTTAAACGGATCACACCAGAATTTGATTTGAAAATATGATTGTTTTTTTGTTGTTGTAAAAGACTTTATCACCCATCGTTGTTCTAGTTTTAAATCACTAATCGCGCGTTTGCATCTTCATAAAACTCTGGACGCAGCAAGTGCGTTATGGTAGTGAATTTTCATTAAAATGTTTTTAATAGCAAATATGTTTTTTTAAGAAAGCAGGCATCAAATTTGGTTACCAGTATAATCTATATATTATATTAGAAACAATGTGCCATGTTTCATCAACATAACTTTATTGTTTAAAAATGTACAAAAATTTCCAAAAGTAAACTTAAATTGTTCCCAAAAAAATTGGTTTTTTGGTCAACCTTATAGGTTAATAGCAAATTGACTCAAAATTTGAAGTATTTAATGAAAATTCGCTACCATAACGCACTTGCTGCGTCCAGAATTTCTTTTCTTACAAAGATGTATTATATTTCGATGAAAAATGCAAAAATGCAATAACATAGGGCGTGTTGACGTTTGGAGGAAAACCCAATTTTTTTTTTTAAATGCCTGTAACTTTTTTATCGTTTAATACACAAAGCTAAATTTTAGTAGGTAGCTTACCTATGATGATATGAATCGGCGTACCAAATTTAGTTGCCCTTACTTCGTTAATTCCGGAGATATAAATTTTTTTTCTAATGAAAACCTAAAATTTTACCGAAAAACCTCGTCCGATTTTCCTGGATAACGAACTTATCCAAGCCATTTACAAAAGGAAGGTAAGTGCCAAATTTTATCAAAATCGGCCCATTATTTTTTGAGTTATCGGTGTGATACCTATATATATATATATATATATATATATATATATATATATATATATATATATATATATATATATATATATATATATATATATATATATATATATATATATATATATATATATATATATATATATATATATATATATATATATATATATATATATATATATATATATATATATATATATATAAACATATAAAAATTGAAACTGACCCCGGATATGGGTTCTAGGGGTCCTAGTTCGTGCTCATTTGCAAAAAAAATTTCAAAAGTCGAGACCTCCCCATTAGTGAATTTTTTCTACGAAAATTCACTAAAACCACAAAAATAAATTGATTTACACAACTTGACAGATCTCATTAAAAAGTTGCAGCAACTGGACAATAAAGATCTGTTTCATGGCTAAGGTGGATTACATTTTAACCTTCCCACGTATATGTATAGTTTATTTAAGCAGTTGTTGACAATAACTTTTAAAAATAAAATGTGTCTTATATATTTTTGTATTGCAAATAATAAAACAGTTATTTATCTTTAAAATCCGTCTCTGCAAACGATCTTTAGTTTCTTTTTTCTCACTGAACCAGAGTTATCATCTTTCCGTTTCCACGTGGATCAGGAAATGTAATATATTTTCTTTTATTAAGCAGGTTTATTCTGCATTACGATTTTATATTATATTACAAAAATATACTTACCGAATTTCAACATTGTAGTGTCTTTATTATTAATAATTTATTAAAATATGACTTTGCTATTTGCTGAGTCTTCGTGATGTAATGAGATTTACAGTCTATCTAATATGACGGAAAAAGGACAGGGTGGAAAGGTTTAGCCATTTTAGTGAATTTTCTTTAAAAAAATTCACTAATGAGGAGATACCGACATTTGAATTTTGAAAAAATTTCTTCAAATGAGCGCTAATCAGGCCCCCCAGAACACATATCCGGGGTCAGTTTCAAATTTTATATGTTTATATATATATTTATATATATATATATATATATATATATATATATATATATATATATATATATATATATATATATATATATATATATATATATATATATATATATATATATATATATATATATATATATATATATATATATATATATATATATATATATATATATATATATGTATCACACCGATAACTCAAAAAATTATGGGCTGATTTTGATTACATTTGGTGAGTACCTTCCTTTTACAAATGGCTTGGATAAGTTCGTTAGCCAGGAAAATCGGCCCAGGTTTTCCCGGAAAATTTTGAGTTTTCTTTCGAAAAAAAAACGTAAAAAATTATATCTCCAAAATTAACAAAGGAAGGGCAACCAAATTTGATACGCAGGTTTATATCATTATACGTAAGCTACCTACCAAAATTTAGCTCTGTAGATCAGAAGGCAAAAAAATTATAGGCATTTAAATAAAAATTTATTGGGATTTTCCTCAAAATGTCAAAGTTGCGATTTAAAACGTCATAAATTGGCAAAATTTAGGCAAAGAACTTGAATCTAGTACGGGCTATGGAAAGAAAATGTCTCAAGAAGAATGTTTTACAAACCCTGAACGCTTAGTTTCAACCGTCATTGTCCTTCATTTTACTAAAATATTTCCAGAAAATTCATTTATAAAATAGACCCTTTCTCTGATGCTTGGCAGTAGCCTTAGCTACAGAGTTTATCGTTTAATGGTATATAATTTTTGTCGAATTTTCGTATAAAATCAATAAAGCTCAATATATCCGTTATTATACAAGATATGAAATTTTTTTTTATATTAATTATAGGGTGTCTTGAGCTACATCTTAAAAAAATATTTCTACAATCATAGTGTGGCCCATAAGTCATTGATGATACAAATTTTCTTATTTTTTTAATCAAACACGCCTTATCTTATTGCATTTTTGCATTTTCCATCGAAATATAATGCATGTTTGTAAGAAAAGAAATTCTGGATGCAGAAAGTGCGTTATGGTAGCGAATTTTGATCAAATGCTTCATATTTGAATAGCCCAATTTGCTATTAACCTATAAGGTTGACCAAGAAACGAGTTTTTGTGGGAACACCTTAAGTTTACTTTTGGAAATTTTTGTACATTTTCACACAATAAAGTTATTTTTATGAAACATGGCACATTGTTTTTACTATATAGGTTATACTGGTAACCAAAATTCATGCCTGCTTTCCTAAATAAAAAGAAAACAGACATATTTGCAATAAAAACATATTTAAGAAAATTCACTACCATAACGCACTTGCTGCGTCCCGAGTTTTGTTGTAGTTACTTAAGTTTTACACTTGGCTTTATATGAACCGGAAGTGTTTAAAAGTCTTTGCAATTAAGTTGTTTATTTATTGTATACCAGTCGGATAATATTATGCAAGTTTTTTTTTGCAAAAAAAATATTACAAGATTGACATTATAAACGTTGTCGTTTACATCAGGGCGAAGTGGGGACATAGTATAATACTTAATTCGCTCACAAGCACACAAGGGTATATTGATATTTAGTCTGCCTGGAAACTTTCCAGTGAGCAAAATTGAATATCTTGTTTCAATATGGGGCTGAAAACCAGATATATATGTATATATATATATATATATATATATATATATATATATATATATATATATATATATATATATATATATATATATATATATTTATATATATTTGTATGATATTAAGGGCAATTACGACCAAAAAACGAGGGCTATATATCTTAAAGAAAGCTAACCCCATTTTTTCACGTTAGGACATTTCTAACTTGAAAAAATGGGGTGTCCATTTTGTTACACGCGAATTTTTCAAAGCTTTTTTAGTTTTTTAACATTAATGACAACTTTTTATACATTTTCATGACTAGCTTTGAATGTTTTGAAAGTAGAAATGTTCGCGTGAGTTTCACATGTAATGTAAGGATGTTTTTTGCATTGTTGTTTTTTAGCATGTCTTGTGGCAGAATTACCCTGTTTTCAATGTTTAGGCCTTGCTTTTATAATTAGTTACAGTGCTTGCTCCTGAAGATGCCAGGAAATCCTGGCGAAATATATCGAGTTTCAGTACAGAGTGACTTTCTTTAAGATATAGCCCTCGTTTTTTGGTCGTAATTGCCCTTAATATCATACAAATTTTAGCACGCTAACGTGTAACGACTGTTACTCCTCCCTTCTGACTATATATATATATATATATATATATATATATATATATATATATATATATATATATATATATATATATATATATATTGAAACACTCGAGACCCCTTTTTAAAGTAATTCCCAACCTTAGTTAATCCAAAGTAAACAAGCTAATTATTATTAAATTGAAAATTTAGAATTTATTGTCAACATTGTGAAGTTTTAAACTAAAATTTTTGCAAGTAATTTCTTCTGGTATTGTAGCAACTCGGGTGGTTAAAGACAATAATGTTGCAATTAATAAAACAAGAAGGTTAATTAAAACGGATACTTATCCTTTTTGGGGGATAATTTTGACTAAAAGCTCGTATTCTTCTGACCTTCAGTGCAAAATCCTTGTGTTTGCTAACGGTAGTTGTTAATTAGTTATCTAGATAGTCACTATAAATTACAAAATTGCTGAGCTAGGGAAAACGCATTAAAGGAATTTATCTCAAAAATACACAGGACTAAAACACAATGACAATTTTTATTAAATTACCCAACACACAAACAGTGAGATAGATATTTTTGTCAAATTTAAAATAAATAAATTATTAAGTACTGAAGCTCAGAATGTATCTTAAATGTTAAAAACTCTTAAATATTACCATATATATATATATATATATATATATATATATATATATATATATATATATATATATATATATATATATATATATATATATATATATATATATATGTTATGTATGTATGTATTTATTTATTTATATTATAATTGCATGCCCTGTACTAAGTGAGATATAAGACACGAAGCACTTACCGCCACCTCGTTGGGGAACTAAGTAGTATATCTCACTTAGTGTTGGTAGGCTGGCTACCATAGCCGTATTACTTTATAGGTGTATTTTCGCTGCAATTGGTATGCCGTACTGACGAGCTCTGATTAGAGCGAAACCGGTCTACGGTTGTAATTGTGGTGAGAATGCATCTAGCCTTGCATGCCCTGTTACAAAATAAATTAAATTAAATCCGAACCTAAAGTTCCTTGTTTTTATTAAGACAAAGGAAATGAAGTAATTTCTGAACGTCACAACGTCTGGGTTAGACACATTTCCAAGGTAAAAAAACTCTAGACGCAGCAAGTGCGTTATGGAAGTGAATTTTCATAAAAATCAATTTAGTTACCGGTATAATCTATATAGTAGGAACAATTGTACCATATTTTATCAAAATAGTATTTGAAAATGTACAAAAATGTTTCGAAAATAAACTTTAAATGTTTCTAAGAAAACTGTTCTCCTAGACAATGAACCTTAGGTTAATAGCAAATTGAGTTATTGAAATTTGAAACATTTATTGAAAATTCGCTACCAAAACGCCCTTGCCGCGCTTATACAAAGAATTTCCGAAAATAAAGTTAAATGTTGGTTTCCTAACCAACAAAACTTATAATATTTACCATCTATAAAATACAATTTTAAGGGCGATTAGGAATAACCCAACAAGGGTAATTTTCTGCTTACGATTGACCATAAGTATGCTAACTTCTCTAAGGTAGAATTATATAGCGTAAAAAAATTCAATATTTATTTAACTTAGTTCTTCTATAGACTCGAAACAAGCAACAAGCTTGTGCTAGCATAATCACCACTCATTTTGTTGAGTTCTTATGGACTCTAAAGCATACCAAATAAGTAATTTTGTATAAGTTTGTTATTAAACGTTAAATGTTACTAAAATCAGAGTTTAATTTAACAAAACATAATCAGGTCCTTCGAGTTAACCAAGAAACAAAAACAAAAAAATGTGGTACATCAGTGCAAAACGTAATTAAACATGGTTCTAAACGAGCCGGATTATAAAAAAACTCTAGGCGCAGCAAGTGCGTTATGGAAGTGAATTTTCATTTAAATGTTTTTAATTACAAATATATCGTTCTAATGCGAGCAGGCATCAATTTGGTCACCGGTATAAGCTATATAGTAGGAACAATGTAACATATTTTATCAAAATAATTATTTGAAAATGTACAAAAATTTTCCGAAAATAAACTTTAAATGTTTCCGAGAAAACTGGTCTCCTAGCCAATGAACCTGAGGTTAATAGCAAATTGAGTTATTGAAATTTGAAATATTTATTGAAAATTTGCTACCAAAACGCCCTTGCCGCGTTTATACAAAAAAATTTCCGAAAATAAAGTTAAATGTTGGTTTCCTAACCAACAAAACTTCGGTTAATAGCAATTTGAGTTATTGAAATTTGAAGGATTTAATGAACATTCGCTACCAAAACACTCTTACTGCGTCCGGATTTATTTCATTCAAACATACATCATATTTCGATGAAAAATGCTAAAATGCAGTAACGAATTTGTTCTACAAAAATTAGCTAAAAATTATAGACCGTTAAATCATAAACTTCACTGAACCTACAGCGAAAGCATCAACTTAACTAAACCGACAGCCAAAGCACCAGAGAAAGGGTTTACTTGAAATGAATTTTCTGTAAATATTTTAGTACAATGACGGTTGAATCTGAAACTTAGGGTTCGCAGAACACTCTTCTTGCAACATTTTCTTTTCACAATCCGTATTTGTTTCACGTTCTTTGCCTAAACATTGCCAATTTTGACGTTTTAAACTGCGAGTTTGACGTTTTGAGGAAAACTCCAAAATTTGTTTCTTTAGCTGCCCGTAACTTTTTCTCCTCAAACTTAGAGACCTAAATTTTGGTATATGGTTCACTCTTTTTAATACAAATACGCGTACCAAATTTGGTTGCCCTCACTTTGTTATTTCCGGAGATATAATTTTTTTTAGAAAGAAAACACAAAATTTTTCGCGAAAACCTCGTCAGATTTTCCTGGCCAACGAACTTATCCAAGCCACTTGCAAAATGAAGGTACTCACCAAATTTGATCAAGATCGGTCCATTATTTTTTGAGTTCTCGGTACGATATATATATATATATATATATATATATATATATATATATATATATATATATATATATATATATATATATATATATATATATATATATATGTATGTATATATATATATATATATATATATATATATATATATATATATATATATATATATATATATATATATATATAACACGGATTTCCCCATTAGTGAATTTTTTAAAGAAAATTCACTAAAAAAGAAAACTTGAATCACCAACTTATGGGCCACCTGTAATTCTGGAAATATTTTATTTTTTATTAGGAAATTTTCAAAATAAATATTGTCAAAATGACGGGCTTTGATTTTTTTAAAAAGGCCAGCACTTTTTTAGTTTACTAATTGGTAAGAAAGCTTTAATTTAAAATAATGAGTTGGTAGCAATGTCACTTTAAGAGAATAAAAAAAGAATAGTTTCTAAACGGTCTTATTCTTGACTTGCTTCTGTCCGGGAGGATTGTGGATAAGAGAAATTCTGGTAGATATATTCTGTTCAAAAGGCTCACTTGTTCCTTTGTTATTAGAAATACAGCTGGGCTTGACATTAGTAACAGTTATATTTTATGGAAGTCATTAAACCAAATCAGAGGTTGGAGCTTAAAATCCCAAGTTAAAAATTGACAGCGAAAAACTTAGCGGTTCGGCATGGCAATACTTGACCCATAATTGTCTATAAGCTCGATATTATACTACAACATTTGCACGGGGGTGTAGATAGGCAGGTAGGCAGAAAGACCGGAGGAAAAACCTTTGTAATTTAACAAAAAAATACCTTGAAACTTCTGAAATTTATAACAATTGAAAGTTTCATTAACTTATCACCCACGCAAGATGTGGTGACCTTAGTTCTGGTGAGTGAGTGCCGAGACGAGACTAGCGACCTGGCTGGGCAGAATGAGGTGACCCTCATCTGGGTGCCGGGTCACTCCGGGGTCAAAGGCAATGAAGAAGCTGACAGTCTCGCGAAGAGAGGGTCACCAGAACCATTTATGGGACCAGAACCGGCTCTGGGCGTGTCAAAGAGCACGGCCAGGGGAGCCACTAAGTCCTGGGTCAGAAACCAACACAAGGTGTACTGGGCGGACTGTCCAGGGCTCAGACATGGGAAGTCAATAATTGACGGACCCAGTTCAAAGAGAGCTGTGGAGCTGCTAAATCTTAGCAGAGGACAGCTCAGAAGCACAACAGGTCTCTCGACGGGACACATGGCCGTCAAGAAACACCTGCATAAAATGGGGCGGTTCGAAGGGGACCTCGCATGCAGATTCTGCGGCGAGGGGGAGGAATCAGCCCAGCACATCTTGTGCGAGTGTAAAGCTCTGGATCGCAAAGGACAACTGATCTACGGTCAGTCTAGACCGGAGACAGAGCAATATAAAACTTCACCCTACCAATCGCTGTGCAGACTAGTTCAAGGCACAGTGATTTTGGAATGGGTGGAGTAAGATTAAGGGTATGCACAATCAACCAAATGTTGCAGTGCTATCGGGGCGGCAAGGCCGCGGACGAGCCCTGAGGAAAAAAAACTAAACCAACAAGATTCTGTGGTGTTCATTATTTCACTTATATTAATAAAAATTTATTTTATAACTGCACCAGCAGAGAACATTTGTTTTAAATTCAACTTCTCGTTTCAACAAACCCCTGTAAATAAGTGTTGAAGAGAGTTTAAGTGCGTTATGTTAGCGCACTTTCATAAAAATATTTCAAATGGTGATAACCAAATTTCCAATTAAACTAAAATCTTCCGTTTTGGTACATAGTAAAACCTATATAAAAGCAGCGTGGATACTAATTTAAAAAATAACATAATGAGCTTCACAAATAATTACAAATTTGTTTTAAAAAACCTTTTTTGTTATTTTGTTTGCAGAAACTGGTTCGATTGAGTTGATTAAAACCGATCATTCAAGCGATTAATGTGGAAAAATATTTACCTGCCACCTATAATTTCATAGACGCATTCCGTTTGCAAATAAAAATGAAATTTTCGGTAAATTTGCAGATTAGCACATAGGTTTTTTTTACACAAATCTTTCCAGAAATATGCTTAGAACTCCTTCTGGATGCCCAAACCACAAGAAGAATTTATTGCAAACAGCCCACAAGAAAGTTACGGGACCAAGAGTGAATAGGGGTCCTGGGCGGAGAAGAATATAAGAAGGAAATGTAAGCGGAAAGTGCGAAAAAAAACAGCTTAGTTGGACCTCTTTAAGCTGCCTTTATCGCATTTTGCAACTATACCTCCTTAAAATCCTGTTTACCGCACGCAGAACCTCAGCGCAGGTCCCGTAACTTTCTTAAGGGTTGCTCCAAAGTTCTTGTTTACATTGTTGTTATTTATGCATTGAGGGTGATTGTAGGCATGCAGAAGGGGAAGGAAAACCCCCACGACGAAACAGAGAACCAAGATTTTCAATTTATGTTTAAATTCTTATCTCATTTCATTTTTAAAAATATTTTTCCAAAAATGATTTTGAGGTTGCCTTGTTTGTCAGTATTACATAGTAAGCTGCAATATTTTATCATTTTCAAAAAGTATGAATACGGCAACCGTAAATAAGTGTTGGAAAGGGTCTGAGTCAGCATATATGTTATGGTAGAACATTTTCGTAAAAATATTTCAAACCTGATAGCTCGATAAATTTCCCATTAAGCTAGAATCTTCAATATTGAACCGTAGTAACACCCATGTAAACCCACCGTGGGTACTAAATTAAAGAGAAATTACATAATGACCTTCGCGGATAACTACCAATTTGTTTTAAAAAACTTTTTGTTGTTGTTTATTGTTTGTAAAAACGGGATAGGTTGATTAAAACAAACCATCCAAGCAATTAATAAGAAAAAATACCTGCCATATTTATAATTTGACAGGTACATTCCCTTTGTAAATATTTTTTTTTCTGAAAAACTTTTGTAACTTTAATGAAATTTGTAACACAATTTTTTTAAAGACACTTGCAGTACTTACATATTATATTTAGGACCAAATTTTAATTTTTTAGCTCCATAAAAAATATACATTTTTTCAAATAATCGCTAATTGGCACTCTAAAACCGATCTCCAATTACAATTCTTATGAAAATTCACTACTATAACGCACTTGCTGCCTCTGGAACTTTTTTATATTTAAGCATTTAACAATAGGGTAATTTTTGCTTTTTCTTAAATTTATTGACGAATTTTTTGTTGTTTCTAGAAAAAATCTTTCAAAACAACACCTGTCTAACAGTCAGTTTGAACAAAAGTGAAATGTCCCTCAAGTACGAGCAAAGATGAACATGTCCAAATTTAAAATGGTGTTTTTGCAGTTGCTTATCTTTTTTTTTTCAAAATGTCTCAGAAATCAGTACACTTATAGATATCTGCATTGATATTTTCGTTAAGTAAAAGACTATGACTACGCCTTGAAGGGTTTTTGCAACATATTATGCTTAAAAAAAACTAGATTCTTTGGTAAGTTTATTTTCTGAAGTTTTTGGAAGGAGTATCCAGATAAAAGCATACACAGTTTTGCTTACTTAGTCCTATCCTTGATTTGCAATAAACAAGAGTTATAACTGTTTTGCCGTTAAAAAAAGGACCATTTGTTTCAGATGAACATTTGCTCATCAGTAAAACTGGTGATATTCGATGTCCTTTATTCACAAGCCTTAGACAACCCAAAATAAAAGCAAATAATCCTAACTTAAATATATCTACACAGTATGATCTTTATTTAAATATAAATAGTAATTTCAGTCAGTTTTCCAGAATCCGTTAACCATTAGTGACTCCTTTAAAAAATTTCAACCTCACAGGATTCCGATCCTTCTTTGGCGATCATCTCTGAAACTCCTACAGAAGCGGCACACTCATTGAATCTCCTAGCGTAAGTCTGGGTATAATTAGGACTAGCGCAGTCTTCACCATATAGATGTATAGCAAATCTGTCCTTACAGTCAAACACATTATCACAGTTGCAGTCCTGCAAAAATTGGAAATATAAATAGACAATTGCCAAAATGTGTTAAATAATTATCCTTCAATATTAATTTTTAATCAGGAAAGTAACTATAGTAAGACATTTTAAATTAACGTGATTTAACGCTGCTACAACGCATAGATTTATTGCCCTATACCTAATAGTAATAACCAATAATAAATATTAAATAACACAATACTAAAAAAACTACGAACCCAGAAGTCTTATAGTGCTTATACTCATATCTACACAATGGAGACCACTAATGAGACCCCTAGATCGACGGTACTCGTACAAGTATTTGCACAACGTTAGTGTAAGGTTGGCTAAGCAATCTCAGGTGGAAGCCACGAAAGCAGCGCAATTCAGTGGGAAGTGGTGGGCCCGAAAAATTTGAGAAACCAGAGCCAGCATGCGGGTCAAGCTGTGCCCAGAAATTAAAAACTCATTCGATGGAGTTGCACGGAACCCCTGGTAAGGTGCCAGGGTAAACAGAGGCCAAAATGGTGTTGTTGTGGTTGCAAGCTAGACTCGAAAGTTTCCCTTCATTAGCTACAGATTTTTTGTTAAAAAAAGTCTTTAAACAGTCACCATACTTGCATCGGCCCCTATTACAATACATACTTTGTTTTTTAACTTTGTTACGTAAAATCGCAAGGTAGATATAGAGGCGATCGGGGACCCTTTCGTGAGGATCGCAACAAAGAAGGACGGCATGGTGGTAATTATTGGCAAGATAGAGGACCAAAAGAAGAAAACAGGCGATTTGATTTGTACCCAGGAGTGCGTGGGTGTAGACGACCTGGGTAAAGTAAATCTCAGGGTGGCGGTCATTGGAATAGGCTAGAGGTGGCAACACGAGAATCTGGTTGAGGACATATACCGAAAGAACGAGTGAATTGCAAAAGGCCAGACTGGGGGGATTCAAAATGAACTACATGGTGCTGGATTGGCGAGTTATTAAAAAAACACGAAGAAGGCCAACGTGATCCTTGCGCTGGAGTCGTAGCTCCGCAAAAAAAATAAGGTAAAAGAAGAAAATTATAGTAGGTCTGACGATTTGCCATGGGCTACAACATTTGGTGGAGGCGAAAGGATAAGGACTTTTAGAAGTTTCCAATGTCTGCGTGATAGAGGGAATTTTTTCGAGGATCTGGCAGAGGATCTAGGTTGCGTGGTTACCCAAACCAGCGGGAAAAGATCGGTGTACCCGCTGCCCGCCATCGGAAAGATGTACTGGCTTATCACCTGTAGAAAAAATGACGGCTGTCGCAAATGACACGGAACAACTGGGGCGCTGACAAGGTCGTTAATGAACTTATAGAGGCAGACGCCGCTGTGAGAATGTCATGCTAATCGCGTTGGACACCAAAAATGCCTTTAACCCGACCTGGTATCCCAAGCCCAGGAAAATACTGGTAGAATCCAATTGTCTGGGTAGCCAACTTTCTGAGGGACTGGAATATCATCTCTGGGGTTACAAAAATACCAGCACTGTGGTGTTCATTAGGATCGTATATAGGACCGATCTTTGACTACTTATAATGGGTGACTGGTTCAAGGAAATCGTCGTTGCGGATAAAACTCTAGGCAGCTTGGCAACGGATCTGAGAGGCATTTCAGAGGCTGGCATCTGCGAACGAACTAGAATACGTCCCCCGAAAGACTCAGACCCTTTATATTGATGCGAGTAAAGGTACCAAAGCACGCATACAAAGACAAACAGAATCAAGCGGGAGACGTAATCATCAGGCCGGAAGCCAGGATGAAATATCTGCGTGTGAACCTTGATTCAGGTCTACCCTGGATGGATGTTTTCAGGTACCTAGCAAGCAAAAGTGCGGATGCGACGCATAGGGTACGATCGGTAGCAGGAAGAATATAGGGAACGGACCAGAATACCCATAGGTTCATATATGAAGGAGCGACGGATTCAGACCTCTTCTAAGAGAGCGAAACCTTGGGCGAGCAGGTGCGGGATTCTAGGGTAACAAAAAAATTTAATCCGCACGTAGATCGCTTCTGTCAAGCATAGCAAATGCCTACAGAACGACATCGGACGCAGTGTGTGTCGGGTACCCACCTTTGTGGTTAGAAGCACAGGAACAGCATCAAAGATGGGAACACTTAAGGGCGGCACAGCTCGAGGGAAAGCCGGCGAAGCAAAGGGAGGCATGGGTGGAAACTGAAACTTTGCAACACGATGATGGATTTATACGAACGCGTCCAGAAACGGGTACCCAGTCAGGATAGGCTTGGTAGCTTATACAGACAACGTGGTAATCAGGAGCATAGGGCTGAAGTTCTAGGAAGCTTGCCCGACATATGGGTTAATGTTGCGCGCTGGGTACGGCAGTGAAAAAGGCTGCCACCCCACAGGGAGCAACCGCCTACGACAGCAGAGTTTCCTTGGATATGCGAAGCACGGGAAAAGGCGGAACGACCAATATCATCCACAGGACAATTAAACAGGTGATGTGCGTGGGGACACTACGGTGGGGTGCCGACCAGATGGGAAGTATCCCAAAGGCCGACGCGAAGTCAAAAGCATCTAAAAGTGACCCCTCAGGCTACGAGATGGTACGTGCTTCGATAACGAGCAGAATGCTCAAATAAAGTGCTAAGCTGACACTACAGAAAAGTGGCAGAAATGGCGTTGGGATTGGGAGATAAAGAGTAGGACCACTTATCGATATATCGAGAACGTAGGTGCGGACCTTAAATGTTGGGGTTACAAGGAAGTATGCCTGTATACTCGCCACGGGCCTCTTAAAGGCCACTCTAGTAGATTTAATTTGAGGCCCGGAACGGAAAATTGCGCGTACGGAGACGCCGAGCGGGAAACAGCCAGGCATGCGCTGAAAGACTCACAGATGGAAAATCAAGAAGGGCAAGAATAAACTTTGCGTGCAAACTGTTAGTTTTTTCAATTTTAAATTCATAGCATATTTGACTAGATAAGAAGGTATCTTTCAAATATGGTATTACAAGCCCTATTCCTATTTAAAAAGTTGGTGGCTGCAACTGTGCTGGAAGGGCGCTCAATGTAGGGGTGACGTTTTCACGTTGCAGGATGTAATGTTTTAATATAAAATTAACGTGTTTCGGGATTTTTTTAAAATAAATATGCACCATAATTGAGATACTGAATTTATGTCATTTGGCTTCCACACTGTATTACACACACCATTAAGCTACATAATATGCAATGTTCCACAATTCAGTTTTGTTGAATAGATGTGTGTATTAATAAAATAATAAAATTTTACTTTTTTTTCATCTTAAAACAAATAAGTTATCATTCGAATTACTTCAAAAAATCATATTTTACGTAATTTAGAGAACACTACTTGCATTATTTATTTATTTAATACAAAAACCCAACGGGAATGATCTTAAATTAAGAGTATGCATACAATATAAAATTAATATCATAAAAATACTACTAATTACCAAGCAGCGATGTAACGTGTCTCAGCTCAGACTCACCACAACACAATATGTTTATTGACTGATGCACGCTGTTATAAATGGAGCACGATCTATAAATCGGTGAGTGAAACCTAACGTTGGTCCTAGGTGGCGTTACATAAAAGAACTCGTGTCTTCTAGAGTTGACTCTAGGAGTGTGAAAAAGCAGAGTGCGCAACAGTTCAGGACAGACGATCCTACTGTGCAGTAAATTATATATCAGGGAGAGAGCAGAAGAAATACGCCTAGCTGCAGAGATTCAAATGAGAACCTGGACAGTAAATCGGCCTCTGGTGTACCAGTAGCGGGATACACCCAATCCGCTCTGTATGCAAGGAACTTTACAAATCTTCGATGGACACCTTCAAGAGCCCTTATATGGACGTCATACAGAGGAGACCACACCACACAGACTTATTCCAGATGCGGCCGCACATAGGCACCGAACAGGAGCCTCAAAGTGCCCGCATTATGAAAGGAACAGGAATTGCGAATAAGAAATCCAAGTGCCTTCGATGCCCTAGCAATAACATGTTCATAGTTCTCCACGAACGAGAGTTTCGAGTCGAAGACAACACCCAAGTCTTTAAAGGTTTCAGGTGTTAGAAGACGCTGTCCATCTATGGAGTATGGGAACTCGATTACACGGCCGTTGAGCGTATAAGACTTTACACACATTTTTTAATATTCAATGGGAGGTTGTTAATGGAGCACCAGTGTTGAACTCTACGCAAACATCCCTCAAGCACCGAACAATCGCAGAGACCAGCAATGGATGAGAAGATTTTTACATCATTCGCATACAGAAGATGAGGTAAATCGATGACATCTGGAATATCATTGATGAACAGATTGAACAACAAGGGCCCAGGCCAGATCCCCGTGGCACATCAGATTCAGCCAAGACCTCCAACGGACTGACACCCATGATACTGGACAACAATAACTCGATCACGAAGATAGGACCCTATAAACTTCACCAAGTTCGGTGAGAAACCCATGTTATCCAGTTTCCTCAAAAGAATATCGTGAGTTAATCCATCAAAGGCCCTGGAGAGGTCCATGTAGATAACGTCCATCTGCGACCCGTTATCCATGGCAGCAGATATATATATTCAGTTATGCTGATTAGCTTAGTGGTCGTGGAGCGGTCCCTCATGAAGTCATGCTGAGCGCTGCTAATCACATTTTTTACCGCCAACGAAATCATACCATGCAAGACAATCTCGAACACTTTCGCAAAGTTGTCCATTATAGCAATTTGTCTATGGTTCTCAATCAACGTAGAATCACCTCCCTTTGGAACAGGTATGGACTTGGTCTTCTTCCAGGTGCTAGGAAATACAGGGGACCCCAGCGATATATTGAAGAGTATAGTCAAGAGCTGAACAAGTACGTGAGCAAAATCACTGACCAGAAAAGCTGGAATTTGGTCAGGGCCCGATATGTGCGTCGGTTTGATCTTACGCAACGCGGTTAAGACCCGCTCTTCCAAAAACACATCTGTCTGTAATTGCTATGCAGGAAAACTACCAGCCTTTAGCTTGGCCAATGCTGTTCTGCAGGCCGAGCACTCATCATGATTTAACGCCTAATGACCAACGTTTAGATCAGTTTTATGCCTTTTATTGTGATTTAAGCAGATGATACAGGATAACGACTCGCTTTTGCAATCCTCAACTCCATGAAACTCACCGCACCTAGGACAAACGACTCTATCAGACTCACACCTACCTGCAGTATGATGAAATGAATTACATCTATAACAGCGCAAGACCTCTACCGCATAAACTGAACAAGAGTCCAAACCCACTAAAAGATATCCAGCATTTATTTATAGCCCGGTTGTAAGCTGTGTGATCCACTTGGACCACTGCTTGGTATACATCTTTGTTTTTCTTAACGGCGTTACAAAGACAAGCTTATAAGTATCAGACTGGAAAAGATGCCACTGTTCTGTTTCACAATATAGTCTGATAGAACCTCTGAGGGAATTCTAAGTCTAGGCCTAATAGTCCCCAGTCTGCGCATAACGCAGTCTGCGAAAGCCTGGAATCCATCAAACCCAATAGTTTTATATTTCATTTAACATTTTGTAAATGAAATCTATATTAAGTTAGCATCGCCTTACTTTTACAAACTTACTGCTTGTTGCATAAACATAAACTTTAGACACGCTATTGCCTAGGTACTAGTGTTATGTGAAATTGAAAATTATACCCAATTCATTAATAACTGTTGTTGCTCTTGCAACGGTTCATTTTTCTTAATGCAATTTTTCTGTTGCTGGATAGTTGCAAAGAAAAAAATATATAACCAAGTACCCCTCTTGTACTCGCGTACGGCAGCTGTTTGTCGGGTGAGCAATGTGGGGTCGGAAGGTATTAAAATAGTTTAATTGTGATAGTGGGAGTATACATCTACCTTTAATAAAAACAGTTTTCTTAAGAAAAAAGTCTGGGCGCAGCAAGTGCGATATGGTAGTGAATTTTCATAGTAATGAACTGGCACCAAATATTTTGTTATAACTTTTTTTCTTGCTACATAGAAATATACATTTTGGTGTGTAGTTTCCTTTTACTATCATAAACTTACGTACCAAATTTGGTTATCATAGCTTTTTGATTTTTGGAGATAAATTTTTTTCCGGAAAAAACCCAAAATGTTCCCGGAAAACCTAGTTGGATTTTCCAGGCTAACGAACTTGTGCAAGCCACTTACAATAGGAAGGAACATGCTGAATTTAATCAAAATCGGCGTATTATTTTTTGAGTTATGGGTATGATACATCTATATATATATATATATATATATATATATATATATATATATATATATATATATATATATATATATATATATATATATATATATATATATATATATAGATGTATCATACCCATAACTCAAAAAATAATACGCCGATTTTGATAAAATTCAGCATGTTCCTTCCTATTGTAAGTGGCTTGCATAAGTTCGTTAGCCTGGAAAATCCAACTAGGTTTTCCGAGAACATTTTGGGTTTTTTCCGGAATATATATATATATATATATATATATATATATATATATATATATATATATATATATATATATATATATATATATATATATATATATACATATAAACATATAAAAATTGAAACTGACTCTAGATATGGGTTCTATGTGCTTAGTTAGCGCTCATTTAAGGAAATTTTGTTAAAATTCAAAAGTCGGGATCTTTCAATTAGTGAATTTTTTCTAAAAAAATTCACTTATATAACTTGGACGCCATATAATGTTTGTAAAAGGGAAATTATGAAACCTTTATCTTATATGTGTTCGAAATGAATAGAAAGGCTTTCTCTAAAAATTGTACAATGATTATCAAAAAAACTATACTTTAACACAAATGTTAAATTCACATTGAAATGTAGTGCCAGTTATAACGAAAAATGAGAAATTCCGGTTGGGATGATTCTATTTTAACATAAATATTGACAATAAAGTTTAATTGTTAATTGAAAGGTATTGTTGTAATTTGCAAATAATAGTAAAGCTATTTAAGATAGTTGCGACGTAATTTGATTGATTGAAGTAATATACGGTAGTGAAATTTAGACAAAATAACAAATTCATATATAATATATAGCATTATACTGAGGAATAATGGTACACTAAATTTCTCAGTTTTATGCAAAAATAAATTAAATAAAATAAAGTCAAATCCTCCATAGTCGACTATGTTCACATGATAACAAATTTTCAGTTTTAAATTTACTCAGACATTAAAGCTATAATTACGTAAGTGAACGTTATTTATAGTACTGTTTATATTTTTTTAAGTTATACATCTAACCTCACATAATTATCTCTGTATTAGGAAAGAGATCGGCCAGGGCTGACAATTTACAAAATTGTTGGTTGTACACAGTCTCCATCTATAACATTTTGTGTCAACTAGAGCTGCCGTGACAACATACTACCTGGTTCTGCAACGAGATGGCGACACTGTCGTACATCTCACAAAGTTCTACCATAGCCGTATTACTTTATAGGTGTGTTCTCGCTGTGATTAGTATAGCGCACTGACGAGCTTTAATTAGAGCGAAACCGGTCTGCGTTTCTAATTACGGTGAGAATACATCTAGCCTTACATATTTTAGTTTGTGTAATTATTCGCCATTTCATCAACAATCAGAGATCAACAATATGAAGTAATAAATTGTAAACTACCTGTAACATCTGTCACATTTATTTCATATTTTGTTTTGTCAACAGTGCTGTCAGTGTAAAAGCCGAGTCAAAGGCTACTTGAATACTACGCTTTTCAATCATCATGAAGAAAATCACAAATTCGTAAATATCTAGGAAACCTTACATTTTAGGTAGCGGAACTTGATACATGGTTCGATGCGCATTTAGTTCCTCTATCGAATGGGGTATTGAAATGGGCATAGTGCAATATGAAAAAAAAGGATTTTTTGCTGTTTTTATGTAGTCGGCGTTAATTATGAATCTTTTTAACAGGAAATTTTTATGATTTTGCTATGAGAGTGGTAGCTGCAATATCTTCTCATGTCCACACAAAAAAAATCAGCCTCCCACCATTGAGCGTTATAGAGATATTAATTTTTATTTTATCCAACTTTACTATCAAATCTTCGTTGAAAAAACTATATCGGAAAATATTAAGTTTAGGTACAGGGAACCTTGTACAAATTGAAATAAAGGAATTGTAGAATAGGGTCGTCTTATTTAAAATAACAAAATTGAGACCTACTTCCAGTATAACCGAAAATGGGTCTGCACTCATAGAAAAATCATTTGATAATGTGGGTTGGAGAATATTGGTTTATATAATGAAGATAAACTGATTGGGAGGGATAGCCGTCTAAGTCTTAATCTATATAAAAATCAAAGCACCATAGTAGACATTAACGGATATTAAAATAAAATAGATGTATATGGTAAGGATGCATGCAGACTCTGCGGTGAGGGGAGGAATCAGCCCAGCACATCTTGTACGAGTGTAAGGCTCTGGACCGCAAAAGACAACTGATCAGTCTAGACCGGAGACAGAGCAATATAAAACTTCACCCTACCAATCGCTGTGCAGACTAGTTTAAGGCACAGTGATTTTGGAATTGGTGGAGTAAGACTAAAGGCATGCACAACAAACCAAAGGTTGCAGTTCTATCGGGGAGGCAAGGCCGCGGACGAGACCCGAGGGAAGAAAAAAAAAGGATGGACACAATCGTCATGCTTATTGTGTTTATTCATAGAATACCCAATAAATACGTTGAAAAAAGGACAGTAATCAAAATAAGTGGACAGCGGTTCCGTTGCATAAGGTAGGTACACCTCGATTCATAGAATATCAAATAAATAGGCTGAAAAAAAGACAGTAATCAAAATAAGTAGACAGCGGTTCCATTGCATAAGGTACACCAATGACACAGCGCTGATAAGAGTAAATGGAACATTAATTACAAAAAATGCCCGATGTTCTGGATGGTATGTTAGGTACAATCAAACTAAAGATCAATATCGAAGTAATACAAGTAATGAAGATAGATAGTATAACAATATGAGTGTAAATACAGGTGGCAAAACCGAAACGGACGAATTTTAAAACCTTGTCAAATCTTCAATTGTGATCGTTAAGTATTGAGCATAAGTACAATCTGTAGAGAAACTCAGCAAATTTTCTGCCAAAAAATTGAAAACATTCAGTGTTAAAAATAATATCACATAAATTACGACCCTCGGTTGCAATGCACTCTTCCAGGCGGTCCGTAAAGTTTGTTATTACTCTCTCCACCATATCATCTGAAATCGCCGTTATTTCATTTCTGATGGATTCCTTTAATTCTTAGATGGCTTTTGGTTTGTCGACATACACTTTAGACCGCAGAGGCTAAAGGGGTGCCAAAGAGAAAAGTCACAGTGAGTGGGGTCTGGGGAGCGTGGAGGCCAGAGAACATCGCCATTTTTGGAAAGCACGAGCTTTTGAACCACCATTATTTTCTAAGGGTGGAATTCCAGATGTTCTTTTTTAAATGTTCATTGCACTTTCGCGGGGAGTTCGGAGTGCTTGAGGGCGACGTCCGGTTGACCGGGTCGAACAACAGACGTTCTTACGTGATCAATATTTTTTGGTGCGGCTGTCATTTGACCACCTTTTTTCTTCTTGATCTTCACACTACTTTGTGTGCGAAAATCATTGGCCCACCTCAATTGTATTACGCAAAGGAAGCACATCACATCGCGCGAGGTTAACCGACGACGGAACTCACGAGGAGTAGCCACGTTAGACTTAGACTCGCCATTGCGAATAAATTCCTCTACGGCAAACACGCGATGCTCCAGATCCAGCTTTCTATTGTCTACATTGCCTGATGTGTGCAACGAGCTGAGGGACCGGCAACCTTTTTCGACCCCACCCCTCAATGCATTACCAATTACAAAATGTCCATTTTGGTGTGTCCATCAAGCTAAAAGGCCACCAACTTGAACAAGTAGAAATAGTTATGTCCTTTGAAATTATTATTACTGATAAATGTACCAAATCACTAAGATGTAGAATCGCAATGGTGAAGCAAGCGATAGAAAAAATACTCTTCTAAATATTTAATAAATAATTTAACTTGGACCTCAAAAAGACATTTATCAAGTAATATGTATGCAATAGTCTAATGCATGAGGCAGAAAACTAGACTTTCGATAAGCAGAACATGAAGAAAATAGAAGCTTTTCGAATGTGAACATAGGAAAACGACAAAGACAAGGGACACCGATAGAAAGATTAATAAAAGCAGGCTAAAAAATCAGGAAGAGGATATGCTTACTAAAACACATATTCCCGCAAATATTCGTGACCATAACACACTTGCTGCGCCAACATTTTCTGACTCTTATCTACTTACAACTTCGCCTAGTTGATTAGTGTATTCCACAATAGTTGCTACAATACAGTTTTCATTTCTCATACATTTTGTATAGCTAGCTTCTGTTTTCTCATCACTATCATGTAAGACTGGGCTACCAGCTTTCTTCCAGTAGTCAAAACTCACTGAGTATTTTGCACAGTTATATCTGCTCCAGCAACCTGATCTGGCGTGACAAAGACAGTTGATACATTTTTGTATGTCTGTACCCATATAATTCTGTAGCCCTGAAACTAGAAATCGTACTTTAGTATTTTGCCATTTAGTAGCCAGGATGTGGCTTGAAAAGGTTAAGCCACTACAAATTAATATAAGACCATACAATTTTTTTTCAAGCGGAACAATTGAGTAATAATTAAGGCATATAGGGACAGCCTATATGCCTTACTTATTACGGGTACGGAGCGACTGTATCTCGACAATGTTAGGGCCTAGAGGTCTAAGAAAAAATTTTCATGAATAAAATAAGCAAGAGAAATGGCTGCAAATTATTTTGAAGTTCGTAGCTCGACCGCTAGTGGGCGTAACTGCTACAAAGAAGCATAAAATTCATGCTATCTCTGAAAATTGGTTGATGAGCAATCATCTTGAAAACATCATTTAAGAGCTGGGGTAATACCGCATCATTTTGCTTTGCAACATTTTTTCGTATCTGTCATAACAAGGGAGGAAGAGGCCAATGAAATTGACAAAATTTACATTTTAGTATCTCCTGAACCATTCAACTGATTAGAATATTTCGTTTGTTGGGCTGTTTTGTTTTAAACAAATAAACTAGAGGGCGTTCTCTGCAGCAATTACACATTTTTCTGATTAAATAGAACGGTACTAGTTAATTGACAGACCGTTAGGCGGCTTAAAATTACCTAAATTTTAGTGGAAACCCCATTGCGATATCTCCATCCGTTCTCGATTTATACAAGAAAATGTAAAAAATTTGAATACCGCAATCGGATCAAGTTACCTTAGCGAGAAAAACAGATCACATAGCCATGCTAACCACTAAACTGAAAAGACGGCGGATTTGACAATTGTTAAAAGTTACTTCATAGAGTTTATGTGGCTCGGATTTACTGTTTCTTCATATTTTTTTTGAAAAAAATATGTTATTTACTAACGCGGAGGCGTATGATATGTTGCGCATTTATTTCCAATGTTTCAAATATGCTAGAATTCCGTCCCGATAATATGCAAAGCAATTTCCACAATGAAGACATTTTTCTCGAGAAATGTTTTCAAGATTGGCTAGCCGATTGCGGGAAACTGGGCAACGTGCAGCTCATTCAAGCATCTGTAAGAGTTAGTAGAACACGCATCGAGGAAAATATTATCAACGTTTTGGCCTACGTGCAATATGATCCCAACTTAAGCACAAGAAACATTTCTGACGACTTGGGAGTTCCAAAAACAATTGTCGACGAGATTCTTCAGAAGAATGATACGCATCCAGTAGATAGGGAGCCACCTGGGTCCATCCCCTCCACTTTTTACTGCGCATGCGCGTGACGTCATGCGCATGCGCTGGCCTGCGCAGACCTGTGACAGTTGACAGCTGACCTGTCAGATTTGACAGGTGTCAAATGTCACTGACCTGACAGCTGTCAGCTGTCAGCTGTCACCTGACCTGACATGTGTCAACGTCAAATGTCACCTGACCTGTCAGATGACGTCACAAGCATTCCAAGATGGCTGACCTGTCATAGACAGTCGCAACCCGGGTTCTCTCTCTATGGAACTAACCTGAGATGACGTCACAAGCATTCCAAGATGGCTGACCTGTCATAGACAGCCGCAACCCGGGTCTCTATGGAACTAACCTGTGATGACGTAAGATGTTCCGTCTGACCTGTGTCCATAGATAGCTACAAGTCAGGTTAGCTCTCCATGTGTGTTTGTCGAATACCATTTGTCTGATTGTTTATTAAGGTTATGTATGTATTTGTTTATTAAGGTTAGGTGTTCGTATACAGACTGATTACCAAGCCATATTGATTGTTTATTAAGGTTATGTTTGTATTTGTTGATTAAGGTTATGTTCGTACACACACACACACACAGCTGTCTGTATTTGTTTATTAAGGTTATGTTCACACACGTGTTGATTACCAGTCATATGATTGTTTGTTAAGGTTATGTTTGTATTTGTTATTTGAATGCAAACAGACATGATAATACAAGAGTGTACTTACATACAACAAGAGACGTCAGCCTTCTTTCACAGCTTAATACACACACTACTGAACAGGTGTCTTCTGTGTTGAGGATACAGACAGACAACTGATTGCCATTGTTGAAGCTTATACATGCTGTTTGAAAAGGATATAACACACGTCATGACAGTTCAAAGTCTTTGCTTAGACAGACAGCTGTTTAACAACAGCTAGAGTGAGTAACACTGGTAACACACACAGCAAAACAAACAGACAACTGATTGGCATTGTTGGAGCTTGTACACGTTGTTTGAAAGGATACAACACACGTCATGACAGTTCGATGTCTTTGCTTAAACTGACAGATGCATGTGTAATAACACAACGACAGGACAAGTGTTTCAACCAAGGGAGCCCACTTAGAGTTATCGCCAGGGAGCCGGACTACTGGCCCCCTAAAAACGGAAGCAACAACTCAAGTAATACCAACAACAGCTAGAGTGAGTAACACTGGTAACACACAGCAAAAACAGACAGACAGACCATTGATTGTCAACAAGTATCATATAGAATCTTGTTGAAGCTTGTACACGGTGTTTGAAAGGATACACACAGGACACCTTGATGTCTTTACTTATACTGACAGATGCGTTTGTAATAACACACCGACAGACATACGACTATTTAACAACAGCTAGAGCGAGAGCTGAACAGTATAACGCTGGTTAACGTGGAGAGCAGTCATGTTCAAGCTACTCCTGAGTATCTGTGTTCTTTGTCTAAGTGCCTCCTGTGGAGAGGATGTAAGTGAAACAGACAGACAACTGGCCAACGATTATCTCATCAAATATGGTTATTTAAGCAGTAATATCACTAACAATGACCAACTAACGATGTTAGAGAAGACAGAAGCTTTCACAGAGGCTTTAAACATGTTTCAAACGTTTTTCAGTTTACCCGAAAGTAACAATTTGACTAGTAGAGACATTGAACTGATGAAACGTGAACGATGTGGTGATGAAGATTTTTCACAGAATTCATTATTAACAGTAAAACCTATATGGAAAAAGAAAACTTTGAAATGGTACATACATTATTCAGATCCTACAGTACTATTGCTAACACAAAAAGCATTCAAACAATGGGAACAACATATTAATTTGAATTTAGTGAGAACAAACAACTATGCTGAAGCCGACATACTTATAAGTTTTTGTGATGACCAACATTTTTACTTGAGAGGTGGGCAACCGTGTACATACCCAATTGGCGGTGATGTTTTAGGACACGCTTATTTTCCAAATGTTGCCAATACACCCATAGAGATCCACATAAGCAATAATCTCACGTGGAACCTTCAACTACACGCATCAAATGGCTCATCATACTATATGGTTATTCTACACGAACTGGGACACGGTTTAGGACTCAAACACTCCAACAATAAAAACTCTCTTATGTATCCACATGCTGGGGCCGGTATATCTGACGAAGATATTCAACGAATGCAGGAACTGTATGGGCAACGCTCTACAACAACAACATCAACAACAACAACACAGCCTACATCAACCAAGACATCAAAGACTACAACAAAGACTACAACAAAGACTACAACGAAACCTTCGATAAAACCAAAGGAGGTCGCTGTAAAACCTGAAACCAAAAACACTATGGACTTGTGTAATTATATAGACAAGATCAAACCGTTAGTCATTATAAACCACAACATGTATCTGTTTTATAAGAAATGGGTGTGGGTTGTCCCGTTGAACAATATGAAGGGTCCCTATCCGGAGGCAAAACTTGTGACAGATTGGCTGCCACATTTGAAAAATTTAAAAGAAATTAAACATATATATCAGAGACCTGGTGGTGAAGTGCTCATGTTTACCAATGACGAAACATTAAGCATTGTTGCGTTTCCTAGCATACAAGCTACATTTGTAGCCCCCTTCAATAATCTCACATATCTGAATACTTTGAGGTTTGACCGGATAAATGCAATGGTAAACACATATACAGGAAAAACCATTATATTTCATTCGGACAACATGTATGAAATCATCGGTGAGAAGGGAGCTAATTTCTATAGACTAGAAGCAGGTTATATAGATAAATTTTCTCCCGAATTCCCAGCTAAGATTGATGGCGCATTCAGGTACACCAATGGGCGGATATACATATTTCGTAAAAATAAATATTACGAATTTGATGAGTTTACCAATCAGGTCGTTACAATAGGCCGTAAAGATTTATCTATGTTTGGTATTCAATGCCCGACCCGCAGTCTATATGAGCAACTCAGTCTGCTATTACAAAAGATTATCAGTTATACAAAGGATAACACCGACCATCAACCAGCAAATAGTGAAGACTATAATGATTATATATAGTGTGTGTGTAACTTGTTCAAAATATTTGTTTAACAGATCAAACAGCTGACACTTAGCTTAACATATTAATGTATGAAAATAAAATATTTACCAGCATGTATATGTGTTTTTATTCCTTGTCAACAAGACCACTGTTCTGTTTAAGACTGTCTAGAGTACACTCGACAGCAGTTCAATATATGAGTTAAATAACACTACTGTATGGGGGCCCCCTTGATGGGTAAATGGTATTCGTGTTTGAGCTTGTCTAGAATACAGCCGTTAGAAGTATGACATCATCCACAAACCTGTTCCACAAACCTGTTTGAGCTTTGTCTGTACGGTTGTTATCTAGTGTAATTTCCGTTGAATGACATCACCCCATTATTCGTGTTTGAACTTGTCTGTGTATCTGTTTAATATACGCAAGAGAGAGGCCCTCTTAAAGGTAAACAACCTGTCAGTTGATGACCTTGGCGAATGTTATCTTGTGTTATATCTGTTCAATCACCCCATTATTCGTGTTTGAGCTTGTCTAGTACAAACCGAAAGGATGACATCATCCATGTATTTTAGCCTAATATATAAATAAGTGAGCAAGTTCGGTTATATTATTAGTTGTTGTACCATGTCGTTTAACAGTGTCTTATGGTATGGACACAAAAATAGATTGTTTGAACAAGACTGTGAATTTGAATTAAAACAGTTGGTGTTAAAGATACAAGAAGAAGCCTTTATCGACGAACGTGATTCTGAAGGAGAAAATTATGAAGCCGGACATATAGTCGAGTTGTGTGACATATATTTAAGTGGGTTCTGCTCTACACAATTTTTTGCTTTGGCACTCATTCGATACTGTACAGGAGCTCCGTTAAGTGAACCGTTTTTCAAGTATTTACCCGAAGAAGCAAAACATCAATACATACGTTATTACGATAAACAAACCGTCCACACAGAGGCTATTTAGTTTATACAACAGCCCGTGGTATACAGATGAAACAAGAATGAATAGTGAGAACGACACCACAAAAGTTAGACTGTTAGTGTTACAGATACAAAAACAAGCTTATCGAGACGGGCGTAAGTCCGAAGCCGAAGAATATGAAAATAGACATATGGTAGAGTTGTGTGACTTATATTTAAGTGGTGATGAAGATTTTTCACAGCAAATAGTGAAGACTATAATGATTATATAAGGTCAGCGCATGCGCATGACGTCATCGCGCATGTGGATTTTGTTCAACACAATATTTTGCTGTGGCACTCATTCAACACCAACCGGGGGCCCTGTTAAGTGAACCATTTTTTAAATATTTACCTAAAGAAGCAAAAAATCAATACAAATATTATTATGATGCTGATGAGGTCACACTCGAAACAACGAACATTGAAATTGAACCGCCCAGCGAGGAAGAACTCAAACAAGAAACACTCGAAACGATGAGAGAAGGGTTTAATAAAGAATTTGAGTTTTCAAGCTGTGATGACATCCACAAGGTTGCAGACCATCTAAACGATATATTAAAGCACAGTTCTAATTTAAATGATGATGATGCTGAACGTACTAAATCCATTAATTTTCTAACACGAAAACTTCACCGTACAGACGCCACAGACATGTTATATACAATTTGTAACGAATATTTCGACAGTCTTCCAACCAATGCTGATTGGGATAGATATGAGAACAAAGATTGTGTTGCTGTAGACAAGTTTGTTAAAGTCTGGCAGAAATATCTGGATGATCATGCAGTGTAGCACGAAATATGTTAAAGTCTTTAGTGATCGCAATAGATTTGTAAAATTTACCAGGAAACCACTCAGAACCATTCAACAGACGTTTGTGGTGGGGGAACAACAAAACCTACTTAACATGGTCAGCAAGCTTCAGTCTAAACTTAAACGAGTTTGTGTAAACATGTCTTGCGATTGTATTAACATGAATATGTCGGTGTCTGAGAGTGATAACAACTATGACGAATATGCCGTTGATGAAAACGATGGCCCCGATTTCACAGAACACCGAACACGACGAGTCTTATTTAACAAGTATCAGGCTGACGACAGGCTATTGATGGAAACCACTTTTAGTGTTCGACGATCCTTGAAATTGATTACCGGCATCAGTGCAAGAAACGACTTTACAAATGTTGTGAAATTTGTCAATCCGTTGGCTCTGAATGAAGAAAACCAATATTTGGCATTGGAAGAATGGGATTTTTACGATTTCCTAGACAACATACGTGAGCTGTATAGGAAATATCTTAAAGGTGAAGACGAGCCAAATAGCTTTATAGTGCATCATCTTAATTACTGCCGCATAACCTATTCAAAGGTGCTAAGTGAAAAAGCCTTGTGTATCGATAACGGTTTCACATCTATGCATCTATTCTTAAACGAAGAGTGTGTAGAACAGCTGCTGAGACTTGAGGTGTTGGTTAAAGCAAGACTGAACTATCTGAAAGAATCTCAATTTACCTGGACTTACACGTGTTTTATGGAAAACATAGTGGAAATATTAAACGATCTGAGTAGATGGGATGCCAGTGTACCGCAAATCATACAAACTATAAAAACGTTACTCAACACTGTAACACCACCATTTAAATATTACATGTTGGAGTGTTTGCACTACGCTCAAGAACAAGTATTGACAGACATCCACAACATTCGCCATGGTTCTTTTTAAATCAAGTTTCATCGTTCTATCAACACTGTGTCAGAATGTGTTGTATATTCATAAACCACCCAATGTAACAGAAGTACGAATTTGTTTCGACACCGACGACTGCATGATATGGTCAGCTCTTACAACAACAACATATCTACACAACGATGACCTAACCCCACTTGTAACATACAACATGTCAGCCAAAAGCATGTCATCTGATGTGATACGTTACAAAGTTATGTTTCTGTTTGATAATGGTAGTCGGGGCGAGACACCTTATTGGACCACTCTTGTATTGACTAAGGCCAAGCTGTTCACTTCAAAGTATATTTTTGTGTTTATAGCCACTGGCTTTCTCACATGTCTTACCATATTCATGTTGATGTATTTTTGTTTCAAATATAGCACTTATCTGCACATGTATCGCAAACGTGTTTGCTAATACAAATATATAAAATAAACACTTGTGTTTTATTTACTAGTTTTAAGGTTTGCTAAGGGGTAAATAGAAAAACATATATATAATTTACAACTTTTTTATTTCGGTAGCAAGTTTACAACATACGAAAATAATAGCATACAATTATTGATGCTGCATATACAGCTTCTAGTGTATCCTGGTGAGTGATGCATGCACTTAGGAATGTCTGGCACTAACGTAGGACAATCAGCGTTTGTTTCTAAATTGATCACGTCCACACGGTAGCCACAAGTGAGCAGCATCTGTGTCAGAAATCTCTGTTTATTCTCGCCTTTCACATAGATTCTGTCCACCTGTTGTTCGACGATGTGTTTCATCAGGATATTTGGTAATTCTTCTAAATAAACAGTACCATAATTATAGTCGATACAGTGGTGACGGGCCTGCAGAAACTTGACTTGTTTGATTACATCAGCAGATAGAAAACGCATTGGTTGTGGTGGCTTAAACACATACTGTACAGTTTGATAACCATTATAAATTACTAGTTCTTTGGGTGTGAAGTCGGGGAGACAGAAACCCTGAGTGTCGACAACTACGAACCTCATCTTGATACTGCCCCAATTCACTATACTTCCACATCAGCTTATATACACCTCTAGGTTGAGAGGTGGGGGAACAGCGTTGTATGCCATACTCAGATGATAGAACGAACAACGTTAGAGAGTGGTGAGTATTCGATGATGCAATCATGTATAATTATGCAGAAACATTTAGTGTTATTGGGAAAGTTCTGGTTACTTTCCATTTCCAATTTGATATCGACAGTAGACGGTTTGATGGAATCCGTATACTTTGAACAATCAAACACAAACATGGGATATTTAGCGAAAGCTTTGTAATCCAACGTAGGCTGTGGTTCTCTACCGAGATATGCTCGTTGAAATTCAATCATGTTTTTATATGCTTCCAGATAATTTGCTTGCCCAAAGTTCAGATTCATACCCTCGGTCGGTATTTGTTTTGAATTCAGGTGTAGTCTTATATCTCGAACGTCCACATGATCAAACTGATTAATATCTTTTCCTGGGTTGTGGTGGCGATCCGTTTGAAAGACTACGATAACAAATCGAGGTCGTTCGGTGTTTGATGAGGTCTTTACAGACCACAAGTCTTTGATTGAATTACTTACATTCGGTAATTCGTACATCTCCCATTTTCTAAACGGTATAAGAATCTTTTTATCTTGAGCGATCGATTGCAGCAGCTGCTGTTGTATCACATCGCTGGGGTGTATGTGTTTGACTTGCAAAGCCATATGTTCAATATTAAACTTTATAGCTTTGTCAGCGCCTGCTACACTGCTCAGAATATAGCAATTTCTATCGTTCTGACCACGTGTTAAGCGTACCAACAAACGACTGAAAAGCACTTTTCTGTAATCTTTGAAAATATTACACAGATAGCTGAGCGGTAGGCAATAGCAAAATCTGTTGTTTTTCACCATGGTGTTCCTTTCGTTCGGATGCCAGCCGGCAGGAATGAGAGCTCGTGCTTCATCGCTGTTGGCTTGTAATAATGTTCGGACTGCTGTAACGATGCCTGGGTTTCTAACATGTTCGATAATCTGATTACACATCTCAACAGCCACAGAGGAGAACAAATGAGCTGCAGCATTCGCTGTTACCGACACATCGCCAATGGTACCCGTTGTCTCAGTGGAACCGCTAATCAGGAGAGCTGCCGAAGACCAATCGTAAAACACATCTTGTTGATTGATGGCAAACTCACATGTGTCGTTGTAATCAAACGATCTGGTTTGCGGGGCGTACGTGTGTACTTCTTCTCCCTTGATGGATTCGTCGTGAACGGGGTCTGCGAAGATATGTAGTTTGTTTGACATCGTAACCCAATGATTGTAGAAACTGTACGTTCTCTTCGGATAGAACCGTCTGTGATGCAGACAACAACGATACTGACCGATGTTGCTCGTCGGCACCTGTATTTATAACTAACATACCACAGGTGTCTTGCTCAGCTGTAATATAACGATGATCTCTTCACCTTGAAAGTTCACAGGCACTGCATTCTGATCGATGATGTTTACATTTATATGGGCTATGATACGTGTGTTGACGGGTAGAAACAGTTTACTGTGTGGGTTGATGTCGATTGCGTAGCCAGGATCAACCATCGGAGCAAACTCGTATAGTGTGTGTGAGGGTTTGCCTTCGTGGTAAGACCCGCTTACTATGTTACACTCCAAACGGATCGTTTTCACTTTAACAATCTCCACAGGCAAATCAGATGCGTGCACCACATCCTTAATAAGAGATCTAGTTGAGGAAAAACCCAAGAGAGGAGCTATTGAGGCGTCCCTTGTCAAATCAATGTCATACTTGCACTGTATCTCACACTTCAAAGTGTTGTTGTTGGCTTTCAAACTGAACAGTTTACTTGCATCGTCAACAGCGGCACCCTCTGGAAAATTATTCAACTTGAGATAGATACGGGCCATTTCATTTTGGATACAGCGTTCCATATCGCTAATTTCATATGCTCCATTGGGAATTATTATTTCTTGTATAACACCAGCTTTCTTAGGCTCGGCTTCGAGTGTAAAATTGAAATGCAACTTATTACAACCGGTCTCTATATTTGGTATGGTGTTGTATGTGTGAAAATTCGAGAGTGCCACCGAATGATCGAACCGGGGGTCCAACACTATCGGTGGAAATATATCCAATGACAGGGAGGACGTGGAGCCTTTCAACTCGAACGTTAGCGACATGACTGATACACACAGGTTACTGTTTGAGTCTTTTTATTGCAAAAATTTTAAACACAAATGACCACAATTAATTGTGTTATATGTTTGATACACATCATGATTATACAGTATGGAATAGTCTTTAAGGTAACGTTGCAGCTCTACAGGAGGCTTCAAGTTTCCATACGAGTCAAAGCACTCGACGATGTCACCGCGTTTCCTCACAGCGACCCAATGACTGCCTGGCTCCTTGTGTGTTTGCAAATTCATGATGAACGATTCATTTTTACGTGGTCCATTGCGAGGTAGCTCGTCTCGCATGTATACACCTCTAAAATATGGGATTTTCATTTTACCAGCAAACTTGACAAGATCTACATTTGTTAGAGGTCTTGCTGGTAAAGGTATTACACGTTTTTTGTCTTGTGTAAATACAAACCGTAGCCGGTGCGTTGTTTCTTCATGTACAAACCAGCACCAACACCACGCCCTCGTTTACCCACAGCAATGGCCTCCATTGTTTGATTGTGACGTTTTGCCTCTTCCAATTTCTGTTTCGCAGACTTGGCATCGTTCACAGCTTTAGCAATACCTGCAGCACCGCCACCCAGAGCTCCTAGTGCTGACAGCCCACCAAATATAAGAGGTAACAGCGGTAGGAAGCCACCGCTTTTAGGTATTGGAATAACTCTCGGTACCTTAACTTGCTTTCGACCACCTGCGTTTTTTATGACTTTTCTCGCTACATGCAGTAGATTTTTCACAGACGGCACCTCCTCTCCCACATTGATAGCACCGCGCATCAAAGCCAGTATGTTTTTAAACGGTACCTTACCACCGACTTTTCTCTTACTAGTTTTTCTGAGTTTGTTCACACCCATACCAAGTTTTCGTTTAACTTTCATTGTTTTTGCTACACTCCAAGCGGCCGCCTTCTCACCAAAACTTGCGTCCTTTGACTTGACTCGTTCCTTGGCTCGATGCTCCAACACCTTGTCGGCACGATGCCTGTCACTCAACTGTTTGGATTGAGAGTAGGCGATGTCGTGCTCTCGACAAGCCTGATCTAGTGGGTTGATACCTTGATCGCCTCTGGCAAGACGTTCTTTAAGTTTAGTGCCTGGACCACAAAACTGATAGCCTGGTATGTGTAACTCAACAGGCAGTTTGTTAATGAGTGTGTTAACAAGGCCTTCACCCTTAATGACCAACATTGATACTAAAGCTGTGCTGTATTAAACACCCAGTATTTATACTTACAACAAGCAGGTTGGTGTTAGTCTAGTTAACGATGCGTATCGTAAAACACACAACAACAGCCCTACCAGTTACAAACTTGGACGATGTTGTGCATGTGGAAACAGTTACACAACACAGACACGGTCTTCTGTTACCCGGCACGGTACGTTGTTTGATATGTGGTCCTAGTGGCTGTGGTAAAACCAATGTCATGCTGAGTTTACTGTTTGAAGCAAACGGTTTAAAGTTTGAAAACGTTTATGTATATTCAAAGTCACTGTATCAACCGAAATACAAGATGTTAAAGGAGGTGTTGGATGCTACAAAGGGTGTTGGTTACTATCCTTATCGAGAAAACGATGACATATTAGATCCGGGAGATGCCAAGGACAACTCTGTGTTTATCTTTGATGATGTAGCTTGCGACAAACAAGATAAAATAAGAGCATACTTTAGCATGGGTAGGCATAAAAACATTGATTCCTTCTATCTTTGTCAGACATACAGCAAAGTACCAAAACAACTGGTACGTGACAACGCAAACGTTGTTGTGTTATTCAAACAAGACGAAACCAATCTTAAACATGTGTACGACGATCATGTAACCACTGATATGACTTTTGAAAAGTTCAAGACACTGTGTGGTGAATGTTGGCAGACCAAGCATGATGTGATGGTGGTCGTTAAAGATTGTGATTTAGCACAAGGACGGTATCGCAAAGGTTTCGATCATTTTATATATATTTAAACTTGTGTGAGTGTGTGTGTGTGTTAGTCTTCATGTGTTCAACATACAGTGAGCATGGCTAAAAAATCTAAAAGTCTTCGGCGCCAACAAAAACTATCAACACAGCCACCCAATATCAAACGTAAAATAGCCGATTTATCAAAGATTATTCGAAACAAATATTTAGCTTTGAAACTGGGCAAAACAGAGACGGATGAAACGTTACACCGTTTATATAGACCTCTGTTAAAACCATTGGATGCTATATCTAGAAACACAGCAAGCACAGCACCGTCTACTGCTCAAACAACTCTGCAGCAACAGCAACCAACTAAAACTGAACTTGATGTCAAACCCCCACCACCACCACCAACATCAGCAAAGAAGGAAGTTCAATTTCTTAGTGATGATGAAACGTTTGAGTTGGAAGCAGAACCAGCTGAACCTGAACCCGAACCTGAATTGTGGGTTACCAAAGCTTATAGAAAACTAGATGCCGCAGCAAATACACCGGCAGCTATTTACGAGCAAACGTTAAGTTCGTATCCTGTAGTTGTTCGCTATTATGTTGATAAATATTTCACAGATAATCAACTATGTGATCAAACATACGGTGTTACTTATGATAAAGCCACCAATACTTGGATGCTTGGCAATAAGTCTGTTAAATTTGTTGTTACTGACGTAGATTTTAGAAATAGAGAAAGCTTTCAAATTGTTGTTGGTGACAGAAGATATTACGGCACTCAACACCTATTGGAATTGATATTTTTGAGAAAACCAGGTATGAGCGCTATGAAAAATAAGAACGCTTTACGTGACTATGCAGACATTATGGCAACTACGAGTCTTCACAGAAAAGATAACAATCCTAAAGAAGACGTTCTGCGCAACACCTCTACCAAATATCAAAATGTAATAAAACCAATTTTAGAGAAACAAGAAGGTGCTAGAGCACGCTCTTCCTCAGTAACTTTAGGTCATGGTATGCCATACATGCTACATACTAAGCAACAAAAAGAATATGTATACTGGGACGATGTGAACGAACTGGTTGACAGACTTCGTCTTCTCGTGGCTTCCCAAGTTGCAGGTAATAATGCTCATAACAATGAGATACAGTCAATCTTGGAGGAGCTGAAGGAGGCTCGCATCATATAAAGCGTAAACACAAGCCAACCATCAGTTTCATCATGTCTATCGACAAGTTTGGTCGTACTGCTGCAAACTTCAACAGCAACAGCTCTCTACACAATCGCGTGGTTCAACGAGAGATTTTCCCTAGAACTGCAAGTGGAGACTTTGACGTACAAAACCATAGATTGTGTAACGTAGCCAATCCTATCGATTCAACAGATGGCGTAACTAAATCATTTGTTGATGCCTGGGTGGGCGACTATCAGAAACATAAAGCTGAGTATCTGAAGAATAAAGATGAAGTGACACAAAAACTAGTGGCCATTGTGTTAGAAGCCGTGCATAAGCCGGAGTTGAACGATTTGAAGCACGAATTGGAACAGAAATTGAAAGCTTTAACCAAGACCATATCAGCTCAAGTTTTAAAAGATATCGATCTGTCAACGAACCCCAAGCTAAAGAAGAAGTTGGGTGAAATAGACAAAAATCTAAAAGATTTGCATGACAAGTGGATACTTTTAAATCCAACATCACCATGAAGCGTCGCCGGCAACAACAAACACGTAACGATGAACCATCTGATGCTAAGAAACAAATTATAAACGAGCTGTACAAGCCTGCTAGAATCAAGTTTAAACGTAGACAGACCATAATTAGAGGTTTGAATGACCTGTGGCAAATTGATTTGGCCGAGTTTACAGACTATCAGCGTGAAAACTCCGGTTACAAGTACATTCTGGTGGTGATCAATTGTTTTTCAAAGTATGTATGGACGCGTCCGCTTAAATCTAAAAACGCCGAAGAGGTGACTAAAGCTATGGCCGATGTTTTAGCCAACAGCACAGCACCATCTCACATTCAGTCTGATCTTGGCAAGGAGTTCTACAACGCTAAATTTAAGGCCCTAATGACCAAATACAGCATCAATCATTACAGTACCTATAGTGTTAAGAAGGCGGCAATGGTGGAACGAGTCATACGTACGTTGAAAGAGAAGTTATATAAAAACTTTCACTTGTCTGGTTCTTACAAGTGGCTACATATCCTACCCATTGTCACAGCTACATATAACGCAACCATTCATCGTACCACAGGTGTAAAACCTTTGGATGTCACTAAGAAAAACGAGGCAGCTATTCGTAAGCAAATCTATTCCAACACCGTACCGGTGTCTGTACAAACAAAATTTAAAGTGGGCGATGTTGTACGTATAAGCAAGGCAAAAACATTATTTGAAAAAGGTTATACACCACGTTGGTCCACAGAGTTGTTTAAGGTGGCCACGGTACACCCCACTATCCCAGTGACGTATTTACTAGAAGACATGCAAGGCAAACCAATCAGCGGAGGGTTTTATGAGCTAGAACTACAAAAGACTTTATCTTCTGACCTGTATTTAATCGAACGAGTGTTGAGAAAAAAAGGCCCCAAGTCTTACGTGAAATGGCTTGGTTTTGATCGTACCCATAATTCCTGGGTCAACACCAAAGACATTAAATAACTTGTATTATGTTATGAATAAAGTAAACATATTAAAAGTATATTTTTATTTCAAATCCTTCTTTATGCATTCACGCCAACAGAATGGTTGTCAGAAAATACAGCTAATAAAACACAGAGATTTTTTCACATATATTTTTATTATCAGCTAGTGTTATAGGTAAATCTGTTACACGTTAGCATATCTTTCAGTACAAGTTGATATTTAGTAATAAATTCACACACTATACACAGATTCTCAGAGTATTTTAAGCGGGCAATGAAGAAGGCACAAGGTATGACTGCCCTGTCTCTGAACTTGGACAGTTCCGATCTAATGTCAGCCATAAACATGTTTAGGTCAAAGAAACTCCTAAAACGTAATTCCAATAATAAGTCTTTGACCACAGAGCCAACATCTAGTATTTTCAATGATTCCAAGCTTAGGTTGAAATTAGTGACATATTCATCACTGCACAGCCTAAACTTAAAAAACACTGATTTTCGTTGTGTTTGAACCAAGTATTTAGTAAGTGTATACGAATCGGTGTTTTTGTCTGTACCTTGTGATTGGTTTTCCAGGTTGTAAATTATGGTGGGTAACACGTTTAAAAATTCTTCAAATGTCCACATGTCGAAAAACACAGGTATATTACAATTTTTCTGTGAAACCTTAACCAGAGGCATAAAGTTAAGCAGGGGGTCAGCTCCGATCGTAAGTATTTTCTCACCGTTTGGCAACAGCGCAAACGTTGTCTGACCAACGAGCTCACAGTCTTGTGTTTTTAGTTTTTTCTCCATACTTTTCTGATTGATCTGCACCAACTTCTCATTGAATAGCTCATCGTGTGTAGGCTGATATTCGACTGTTTGTATGTTTGTAGGATCTGCAGCATTCATACTAATATCAGAGAGATTATTCTGTTCACTTGTGTCTGTTGTTGTTGGATAGCTTGTGTACAGTTCACCTATGATATTATCCCACGTCTTAGGTTCTTCTTTTGTTATAATACTTTCAACTGCGTTAGCCAGCAAGACATCTTGTAACACTTTAAGCTTTTTACCACCACCAGCACCTCTACCTGTATTTTCTGTGTTGAGAGATTTTCGTTTTCGCGTATTCTGCACCATATTAGTTTTTTTTAGTTACACCTTGTTCAACGTACACCAACAAACTAGCTTCTAGACAAGCTCAAACACAACTGATGGCTGGATACCACCTAACAGAACTAACCCCTAGATCATAACTGTAAAGACAACGTCAAACAGGTTTATCAGACCAAGGTCATCAACTGACAGGTTGTTTACCCCTAAGCGAGCCTCTCTCTTGCGTATATTAAACAGATACACAGACAAGCTCAAACACGAATAATGGTATGATGTCATTCTACAGGATATGAGTCATAACCATGTTGTTTGTTCTCTGTTTTATTGTGTTATGTATTCTGTTATGGACATGTGTACAGAGCGACATACTTTTTACTCGTTTACAGGCCTAGGATCGACGTCAGCTCTCTTTAGACATATTTGTTTGTGTCTATAAATGGACGTTCTCAACATTTGTTTATTACAGTGTAAACATGTAACCTTCCTCCTGTCGTACGTGTATTGCCATTTTACGAAATTTTCATAACTTTCCCATGAGTGTGCGTTGTATGGTAGCCATTTTCCTAAGTTTTGACCATTTTTAATGAAACATTTGTCACAACAGCTTCTCTCTGTTGGTGGACAGCGTTTAAAACAAATGACACAGCAACGGAGCCCATCATCATTCAGTTCTTGCTTGTCATCCTGTGTTAGTGGTTGTGTTGTTGTTGTTGGTCTCGCGGCTGTGTGTTCTTCTTCACTCTCTTGTAGATTGATTTCATTAAACTGCTGTTGGTGCTGCTGCTGCTGCTGCGTCGACAAACCAGAACCTTGTGAAGTGGTTGCTTGCTGGTGCTGTGATGATCCTAGACTTGTAGCTGTTATAGTAAAGGCATCACCTTCAATGGCCCCCTTATTGCTCTGATACATCTTGTACAGCTCAGACCACACTTCTTCAAACGTCAGCAACGACAGCTTCCTAAACGGCACATGATAGTCTCTATCCAAGCCGGAGAATGTAAAGCTTACTTTGGTGTCGGTGTTCAAGTCTCTAATAACTCGGTTATAAATTTCCTGCATACCGTTCTTAAGCCATTGTTCAGGATTATTGACGCCACTGCTATTGAGTGGATTCAACTTGAAACGCACCATGTTCTGTATAATATTAAAACGACTGTTTCTTGTAGTCGACTCTCCAACAATTGAGAACGCCATAGTATGGAACTAAAATGTTTCTTGTTTTTGCGGAATCAAACACAAGACTGGCTTGTGTACGACGACCGTTGTACATCTATAACTCTCTAGTCATAGAGTGCTTGTGTGTGTTAACAATCAACAACAGCGTCTATATGTTTTGTTTGGTTCAAGTGGATGTCATTAAACAACTGTGTTATTTCTATAAGGGCCCCCATTCAAGACCTCAACATACGTTAGTGTGTGCTAAGCCGTGAAACAAGTATGACGTCTCTTGCTGTATGTAAGTATACTATTATATTATTTATGTTTACATACAAACATTACTTATCAAACAATCCTCGTATATCAAAGTTTAGTTTAGTTGTTTTAAATCGAGTTTTGTTACTTGTGTGTTTTTGATCACTCCCTATATAAGTTCAGATTCATTCAAAACACTAACATAAACAAACACGCCTACATAAAAACCAGGTCCCCGAGTTTTATTACCCTATTAAAACAAATCATTAACATAGCTTCATGTAAATACGTTTTTGTTATTGATATAGTTTACTTCAAACGTTTTTGTTATTAAATGATATTAGATAGGTAAATTGGAACGTCTTTTAAATTTCTTTTTATTATAAATAAACAATTGTTTTTAACATTACAGTTCCTATTATTCAAATTGGAATGTAATAGAGATACCACCTCTGCCCATACACACAAACTCATCAGCCTGATAAACTCGTTTTATGTAACAGGTTTTTGTTTTATATATACCCACTGCTAACAAACTTTCACCGTATGTCTGAATAGCATAATCGGTTTAGGGACGTTTGCATATCTTAGTAAGCTGTATGGTTGGGGTTCGAATCTAATTCAATCTAATTTCAGGCGAACGCTTTTCTTTCAAAATTCATATTTCAAATTAAAATCAAATTTCAAATTACCCGCTCAATATATCTTCCTAATATATGTATGTGTGTGACTAAACCGAATGACTGTGTCCAACAGATGTCTCCCCTCGAGCTAGAGAATATTCTCTCACTCTACAACTTTACAAATAGAATGTTCTCTAGCTCGAGGAGTAAGATCTCTGGACACAACAGACTGTAATTTTCAAACAAATTCAAATTTCCCGCCAAAAACGAAATACCCTAACAAACTTCAATACACCTTAACAACAACAACACAATAAACAAACAAACAGCTGTGTTTACGAACATAACCTTAATAAACAAAATACAAAACATAACCTTAATAAACAAACAGATGCATGGTAATCAACACATGACATAACCTTAATAAACAAATACATACATAACCTTAATAAACAAACAGATAACACGTTGAAGACATAACAAATACAAACATAACCTTAATAAACAAACAGATGACTGGTAATCAACACGTGACATAACCTTAATAAACAAATACATACATAACGACAAACACACACATGGAGAGCTAACCTGACTTGTAGATATCTATGGACACAGGTCAGACGGAACATCTTACGTCATCACAAGACAGTTAATACCTAACCTGGCTTGTGGCTATCTATGGATACAGGTCAGACATCTTGGAATGCTTGTGACGTCATCTCAGGTTAGTTCCATAGAGACCTGACTTGTGGCTATCTATGACAGGTCAGACATCTTGGAACGCTTGTGACGACATCTCAGGTTAGTTCCATAGAGAGAGAACCCGGGTTGCGACTGTCTATGACAGGTCAGCCATCTTGGAATGCTTGTGACGTCATCTGACAGGTCAGGTGACATTTGACGTTGACACATGTCAGGTCAGGTGACAGCTGACAGCTGACAGCTGTCAGGTCAGTGACATTTGACACCTGTCAAATCTGACAGGTCAGCTGTCAACTGTCACAGGTCTGCGCAGGTCAGCGCATGCGCATGACGTCATCGCGCATGCGCAGTAAAAAGTGGAGGGGATGGACCCAGGTGGCTCCCTATCTACTGCATCCCTACTACATTGTTTTACATCAGGCATTAAATCATACTGATTATGATCATATACCTAACCATTTGAGCTGGCTCCTAAATACGATTCGGGAAAATCAAAATTTTCTGTTACGCTGTGACGGCCACTTGGGGTGGCCGGGAGTTACTACTAGTTTTCCCTAACCTGGGGAATTTCGGGATGACTTCCGGGGCACGGCTTTCCTACGGGATCATGCTCGGACGCCAGCGTTTATAGGGTTGTTTTCTCAGAGAGTAAACGCGCTCTCTCAGGATGCTTTTCCTCTCCCAAGTCACTGTCAACGGGTACACTAGTCCAGGGTAGGTTAAGCCAAGACAAAGTCCCCCGGGACTTCTGATTCTGGTCTTCATTAAAGAGCTGGAGTTAAATTGTATTTGGGTCGATATTCTGGGGAGACTTAATGAAATATCGAGTAAATTAAAATAAAATTCTATTCTCTAATTATATACACACGGTGGTAACGGGGTCCTCTTACCAAGAAGCCTAGCAATAATGGGCTACCAGAGGCAGAGGTGGTTATTTGGCTTTAAATTATTGTTACGCGCGGATTATACGGGGGCGATAAAGCGGCAACATTTAAGCGGTGCAGGGTGGTGGCAGGATAGTGGTTAATAGCGGATGTTCCCAGGCGGGCATGCAACTTACAGGGTGCGTCGAACACCACATCGAGCTAAGCTAGCTGCGCACTAATTCGTATGACACCAACAAGCATTAGCCACGGCCTATCATTCGCACGCTCTCTCCCGCACGCTCGGAGAACCTTGTTCGGCGCAGAAGAGGCCCACCCCTGTTCCCGGATTTACGCCCCTCCTGAACGGGGCCGCAGACGGCCCGGGACGTTAGGCCCGCCTAGCTATTTCAATTCAAACCAGCGCAGTCGCTGCTCTATCCGAATCTACTCCAGCCAATGCAGTTCCCAACATCCAGAGCCGCCCGCCAGCGGAGACAGGGAAAGAACGGCCCTGCCCTCGAGAGGACATGAAGCACTCGTATACCGCCGATGCGGCCCACCCGAGCCAGACCCGGAGGCGGAAGACCACCGGGCTGCCTCAATCCAAGCCAACGCAATCGCTGCGCGTGGACGAATACAGACCAGGAATATCCTTACTCCTACTCCCTCATTCGGGATACTGGGGGCGGCTTCCCGGAGGGTCGTTTTTGACTGGAACGGAGAGTGCAATCACTCCAACCGTCCAGATACACTATTCCTCCGCTCGGCCGCTTCCCCTGTGATCCCGGGGGAATCGAAGCCTCGGGACCGTGGCCCCCTAACCACCCAGGCGAAGCCCGCGAGCACCGCCCCTGGCGATGATAGCGTGCAGCGGTTTTCAGCAGGCCCCGTCTCACCGACCGAAGGCACCCAGCGCTGCGACAGAGCGTTAAGCAATTTTATCACAGGCTTGCTAAATAATATTCGACTGTCACGTACCTGGGGCTTTCCTCGGCGCGACGCTCACACGGCAAACTCTCCTGCGGTGCCCTGCACTGGCCTTGCTCTCTGCTCCTTCCGTTAATATGATCTTTTACTCGGCGTATTCTACCACGGCTCCCTCACTGTCGACGTACTTGCTTCTTCACGGCAACACTCGTACTACCAGCCGTCTCCGTTCTCTCCGGTTGATATTCTCGATCGCGGTGACTATCCTTGCCCCCTCTTTACCACGTATGTCGCTCGGCAACCGCATCTTGTTCCACTGCCAACGTACGCGAATCCTTCCTCTGTTGTAAATGGTAATTGCAGTTTATTACGCGGTTGCATTTACTGTTGCTGCATTTATTAATCGAGCTAACTAATCCCTTCACGATTAGTCACCCCGTGACAACGCATATTATGGACGAACAAAGCCACATTTAGTAAAACAGTGGGTGTGAATTTACACAATATGCATTATCGGCCCGAGCAAAACCCACATTGGATCCGGCAAGTAAAACATCAAAATCGGTGGAGTTAGAACATGTGGTGCGGAATGCTGGGAGGAAAAATCATAGGTCCACATTTTTTGACCAGACGCTTAATGGAGGAACGTGTCTCTTCCGCCAATTTTAAAAGACGTCTGCTTGAAAACGAGAAGGAACATGTGGTTCCAGCTTAATGGTTGTCCGGCGGCATATAATCGAAACGTACGTCAGCATTTGGATGAACAATAATCGAATCGTGTTATTGGAAGAGTAAGTATATTTCCCTGGCCGGCGCGTTCCCCCGATCTTACTTGTTTGGATTTCTACCTATGGGGTAGACTTAAAAACCTTGTTTTCTAAGAGAAACCAAAAACCAAGGAAAATATGATGGAAATAATACGAAATGTGATTAGTAGCTTGTCCAGGGCTGAAATGCACCCGCGGTTTTTTCTACCGAAATCAAATTAAATAAATGCATCGAGAATGATGGAAGGCATTTTGAATAGAAGATGCGACGTATTAACAATTTTGTTACTAAGTGCGAAGAGTGTCGGACCATAATTTCAATTACGTTGGTTACAATGGCTATGTGATATGTTTTTCTCGCTAATGTAACTTGATCCGATTGCGGTATTCAAATTTTTGACAATTTGTCATATAAATCGAGAAGGGATGGAGATATCGCAAAACAAAACGATGCCGTATTACCCAAATGATGTTTTCAAAGTTAAAGCTCATAATCCAATTTTCGGAGATACCATGACAGGATACCCAGCGACCTAGAAAACCGGGAAAAATCAGGGAAATTGAAATACCCTCTAAAATGTCAGGGAAATGCCAGGGAAATTTGTGACAGAATGTCATGGAAATCATTCCGCAGACCTGGAAATTATATATTTGTAAATTCAATCACAAGCAAATTATTTTGGTTTCAAATGATGTAAGTATATTATACGAATCATTTTCACCGAAATATTTGTCTTCTAGGGAAATATATTTGACAACATTGCGGCTGCCATTTGGTATATTAATTTTAGCCGCCAACAAACGCAGCGAATGTTACATCATGCGCCAAAATAAATATAGCTTCTTCATTTATCTCAAATAAGCCTCATTTGTTTATCTCACGTGAAATATTCTTCCTTGAATGCATAAAATGCAAAATGCATTCTAATTATTGGCGGTGTAGAGCTGTACTGTCTGTGTTTATTCTATTTTAACCTTTACGATCATGTAATATAGAGTTAAAGTTGGAGTGAAAATATTGGGCCTTTGTATATGGGTGCTTGTATTGTAATCCACAAGAGAAAACCTTAATATCGCAACGCATTGTGTATGATAGTGTAAAGAAATTAGGACAAGTGGGAAATGGAGAAGTCAATCTAAAGTAATATCAAGAATTCATAATATCATAAATATAAAAGAGCTCTTGAGGAAAATCAGATAACAACGCTTTGGATGAGCGAAGCAGAAAAAAAAGATACATAAAAGAGATAGAGAAATATCACAACTAAGATCGTGGAAAAACACACTGAAGAAAGTGCAAAATTTGAGATTGAAGTTGTGAAATCTAAAATTACCACATTGATAAAATATGCATGAATACTATCTTATTTCCACAATGTGGTAATTTTATTTAGACTTTTTTCATAGTAAACATTTGATATTTATTTTCGTTGTTCAAGAAGCTTTTTTTTAAAATCAAGACGTGTTTTTATTCGAATACTTCAACACTGGTTATAATATGGCTCTTGTGGTTTGATCTCATTTAGACTTAAATGAGTAAGCTTAATTACTAGCACATTCGCTGAGAGGTATGTCATCATATTCGTCGGCGATATCTTCGTCAGCAGTAACATCTTCCGAAACGCTTAAATCAACGTTTTCATTTCTACGCTCAAAATGAAAACCAACATGCCTGAAACAATTTTGCACTGTTTTTTGTGAGGAATTTTTCCAGCACGATCAAGGAGACGAATAGCTTTTAGGACATTTATAGACAGTTGACACTGATTATTATACGTGTTGTCAATTATTTTTGTTACGAGTTGTCTCCTGTAATCATATTTCAGAGAGTTGTTAATTTTTTGATCTGCAGTATAGATGTGGTATTAGGTGGCAGAAAAACTAGTTATATGTTCTTCAAACTCGTGAATTGTGTATGTGCCACACAATTATCCACCACAAGCAACGTTTTTCTATTTCTTCTTTCCAGTTCTCTATCCCATTCTTCTACTTCAGTTTTAAAAATATCACCAGGCACCCATGCTTTTTTATTAATAACATATTTCACCGATAATCTCTTTATATTTTTAGAACATCTTAGTTTTTGTGCTTTGCCAGTAACCAATAATCTTCAAAACTCACAACGATTATAATTTACACAAACTAGTACAGTCAGTCGCTCTGTGGATAACTTCCCACCAACACATTTTTCGTTTTTGAATTTTAGAGTTTTGTCCGGCAACATTTTGCAAAACGTCCTGTCTAGTCTGCATTGAATACATCACATGCTTAATATTCCTAGGATATTTCTCGTAAGTTATTTTAAAGCCAGTCAGATGTGACTTCCTTATTTCCAAATTTCGCTTCCCCAGAAACTTTTCCTGAATTAATTGCATGTCTTTGTTTAAAACGAGAAATCCAACTTGTAGAACACTGGAAATTCTCTCCATATCCCAATTCCCTACTAAGAGAAACAGCTTTTTCTTGGAGAAATAAACCACTTATGGCAATGTTTGCGTGCCTTTGAAATTTGAATCAATGAAACAATGCTTTGTCCAAGTTCTCCTACTCTGTTGTTTTTATACTTTTTCCCTTGTTGTCAATAGTGTTGCAACCACTAGCCTGGACAATAGTATTCTCGCACTTTAAAATTGTTGATAATGTAGACAATGCAATACCGTACTGCCTACAAACATCACTTTTTTTCGTTCCTGTTTTTACTTGCTTTAATATCGTTATTTTTTCTTCATAAGTAAGGCGTTTTCTGTTAATATCGGACGCGGACATTGTGTAAACAAGACTCTATTCACCTTCTTCAAACGCGTGGTGTTCAAAAACTGATTGGAATAAGCCGCAATTTTCAAGATTTAAACAAACAAAAAAATCCACACATAGGTACAGTTGTAACAAAGTAACGAACGTTGATTTCAAGTGCGCATACGTCCGTAGCAATCTACCCTGCACCAGACTCCCCAATTTGGAAGCTGGAAGAAAAGACATACTATGGATAAAACTCTCTCCCAGAGCTGCAACCAAATTCATCTGTTGCATTTACCGGTCACCTGCTGACAACAACTTTGTCCAGATCTTTGACTACCTTTCTGAAAAAAACCGAGGTCACTATTCTTGGTGACTTCAATGTACATAATAAGGAATGGCTAGGATCTTCAAAAACCGATCCACAAGGGAGAGCAGCGGAGGCCTTTGCAGTCGCAACACTTTAGCCGATATGGTTCGGCAACCTACTTACTTCCGCGCCTCCCAACACACAACTCAAATCCCTTGGATCTCCTTCTTACTACAAATCATGAATGCTATAAGATATCAGTCACCGCCCCCCTCGGTCGCTCAGACCATGGCATAGTCACCGCTTTCTGCGCAGTGCAACCTCAGGTCACACAGTCATCACACCCACGTATCGCTTGGCACTAAAACTTCGCGAACTGGGACGAAATGCGAGATTACTTCTCCTCATTTCCATGGGCGTCTGTCTCCTTCTCTCATCCTGACCCCTCTGATATCTCACAAAACGTCACCGAAATTATCCAAGCTGGCATGAAATGATTTATTCCACGTACACAAAAAACCTCTTCACTCAAAAGCTCTGGTTCTCTAAATCTTGTGACAAAGCCAGACTTGAAAAGGTCAAAACTCACAAAACGCTTCTACACAATCCTAGTCAAGAAAACCGTCAAGCATTTAACGACGCAAGAAACCGCTATGTGCGCATTCTTTCTGAGGCAAAAAACTCGTTTAATAATCACATCAAAAACAAAGTCCTCTTAAGATCCAAGCGCAGCAAACCCTTCTGGACTCTTGCTAAATCTATTGGGAATAATTTCTGCAAGAGCATGTTCCCACCTCTTGTCTCAGGGGATTAAATTGTTTCTACCGCCCTGGGCAAGGCTGAACTTTTTTCCACCTTCTTCGCCGGCAATTATACTCTCAACCCACCTCCAAATGTTCAACCACCAACAGTCCCCAATGTCGCGCATAAAATGACGGATATCATTTTCCCAACTAAAAAGGTACAAAAGATGCTCTCTTCTCTTAATACCAGGAAAGCCCCTGGCCTTGACGAGATCCCAGCAATTGTTCTCAAAAAATGCGCACCAGAACTTGCTCCTGTCCTGACTCGTTTGTTTCAGACATCTTACAATAGAGGCATATTCCCTAGTAACTGGAAAACTACTCGAGTACAAACCGCCCGCAAGAAATTATCTAAAGGGCTTTCTAGCAACTACAGGCCTATTTCTCTCCTTTCAGTTGTCTCTAAAGTGATGAAAAAGTATATAAACGCCGAATTACTAAAATTTCTTGAAAAACACAGTCTAATCCACGACAGGCAGTATGGATTCTGTCAGCGCAGATCAACTGCCCACCTCCTTTCCTTTGTCACCCATTCTTGGAACAAGTATATGGAACTACACGGTGAATTCCAGATTGTCGCTTTAAACATATCTAAAGCATTCGACCAGATTTGGCACGCAGCGCTGCTTAATAAACTTCCGGCCTATGGCCTACCACCAAAACTCTGTACCTCGGCAGCAAATTTCCTCTCCAACCGGAGCATTTCTGTTGTCGTGGATGGCCATTCCTCTAAACTGTATCCAATTAATGCAGGAGTTCCTCAAGGTTCAGCTTTAGCTCCTACTTGTTTCTTCTCCACATTAATGACCTCCTCTCTAGCACATCCAACCTAGTTCACAGTTACGCGGATGACAGCACCCTCCACTCAAATATACGATATTCTAAGCCTGTCTCTTTGGCCTAATTAGATGATGATGGCAGACTTATGGAGGGTTCTGTCTCGGTGGATCGCAGCAGATTTTACGAAGTTTTGTAGAATTATTTCACTTTCAATGTGCCCAATGAAAATACATTGGGGAAAGGGTATCGACCATTGTTACTATGGAACGTTGACACAAATCATTAGCTTATTGAAGAAAATGGCATTTACTCAACAGTAGATGAAAGAACAGATACTTCTGGCCGTTATATAGCCCATTTACTTATAAAAATTTTGCACGAAAGTTTTGTAGTTACATCTTATTTGATTTCACCTAAACAATTGGAAAAAGAAAATGTTATCATAACTTAATTCATGCAAGAGGGGCTTTCACACTTCTGTTTGCCAAGTATCATACCAACCAACAAAATCTTTTAGTGGCAACAAATGGTGCAGTGTACATGGTTAACGCTGGAAAAACACAGTGGCGATTTCTCCTAGTGAGCTAGGTGTGCGCCGCACACCCTAAAATATAATTAAAATGTGCACAGTTAAATATGTTTTATTTCTTTTTCCCTTAGTCTTAATACACTACATATGTTATGACAATCGATTTAATTTACTTATTTGATTTCATAAATAGTCGGTTAATAGTGACTTGGAATGAAGTCGGCACCACGTCTTCATTCAGAAAATATGAGTAGGTCAATAGCAACTGGGAATGAATTCGGGTCGGGTTAGGTGTGCGTTGTTATTTCCGAACAACTTCACTCGACAGAGCTGTATTGGTATACAATACAGTCCCCCACCCATGTGTTTAAAATAGTAAGGAAATACCATTGCTTTTAACACTGCAGTGAGCGGTAAAAATACCGCTCAAGACAAATGAATGGAACGCCGGTTTAACAAACGTTGTGATAGCATTATTTACAAACATTACAACTGCGCTTGCCTGGACCACAGTATTCTAGAATTAAAGACTATAATACATTTTAGTAAATTTTCGTAAAAAAAATTCACTAATGGGGAGATCTCGACTTTTGAACTTTGAAAAATTGTTTGCAAATGAGCGCGAACTAGGACCCCTAGAACCCATATGGGGGGTCAGTTTCAATTTTTATATATAAGAATTTAATTTGAGTCAAGTTTTAAAATATAGAAATTTTTGATTAAAATGAAGAAACTGATATCAAGTACCATCCATATTTCTAGAAATTGTAATGGTACATAATGAGGTGAGGTAATTTTGGAGATTAGAAATCAGATGACAGAACTTTAGAACAATTGACATTTAGATTAAAATTTAGTCAAAATTGCATCATTTGCAGTCACAAGTTTAGACTTATTTGTAAGATGCTTTGTACTATTTATATAACAATAAACTATAAACTATATATATATATATATATATATATATATATATATATATATATATATATATATATATATATATATATATATATATATATATATATATATATATATATATATATATATATACATAGGTATCACACCGATAACTCAAAATATAATCGGCCGATTTTGATAAAATTTGGCATGTACCTTCCTTCTGTAAATGTATTGGATAATTTTGTTAGTCAGGAAAATCAGACGAGTTTTTCCGGGAAAATTTTGAGTTTTTATTCGAAAAAAATTTGTATCTCAAAAAATAAAAAAGATGAGATAACCAAATTTGGTAGGTAGGTTTACGATATAAAAATTAAACTATACACCAAAATTTAGATTTCTATGTTGCAAGATGAAAAAGTTATAATAAAATATTTTGTGCCAGATCATTACTATGAAAATTCACTACCATAACGCACTTGCTGCATCCAGGATTTTTACACATTTTATTATTTAGTACCATTTAACATTGAACTACTTTTAATGTTTACAGTTTTCACCCCGTTCCGGACAGTGCTAACGCTAACACAAATTTGTGTGAAGAGAAGAGCTTGATAATAATTCCATGTTCTTTTCGTGTTTTAAAGTTTTAAGTGACTTTTTAATTTGTTAGTGTTGCAGTGGGAAATTAATTTATTTATCTACGTATCATTCCCATATAGGTCGAATATATATATATATATATATATATATATATATATATATATATATATATATATATATATATATATATATATGTGCATTTAGTGTTAATAATTTTTAAAACCACCACTAACAGCAACTCGTTACCACACACCCGAACATTTTGGTCAGGAGACGCCACTGGAAAAACATATTATCTATAATATTTTATAGCAACTGAATTCACGTTACTTGTACCGCCGTGTAATTAACTTACTTACGGAAGACATTAAGTGTAATTTTCCAATACCTAGTGGTTTGATAAATAATATAAACAAAGTTTCTCTAAAAGCCCTTCTAGGCGTTCAATTTTATAATAACACTTTACCCGGAATTCCTCTGCCTCCTCAGTTTGTTACTAACTTGATGGGGAACTGGCCATAATTTAGAAATTTTAACAGACTTCTTGTGCTGCTTTAGGCAAATGTAAAAAAATATCTTTAAGCAAAGAACTACCACAACAATTGGCATTTATAAAAGCAAATTACAAGCGTGTTCTTAAATTTATTAGTGAAGTAGGAAAACACAAATTGTCATCCATTTAGTGGGGTCAACTGTTAGGTTTGTTAACCCGTTCAATGGGGAGGATGTCATATGACATCAACCCAAATGTGAGCACTACAGTGGGGAGGATCTCATATGGCATATTTGCATCTAACGTCCATATATTGCGTTTCTTTTTCTACCTAGATCAATTCATTAGTTCACAAAAGCTCATGCTGCCACCTAGTGTGCGAAGAAAAGCCGTAAAAATTGATTTAGTTTACAGTAAATAGGTAAAACTATGATTGAAGATGTTGAAGTTGTATACCGTCTCTATTTTTAATACTCTGTATTATTTGGAGCGGGCGTGACAACAAGTACTTGGTTCCGAACTAGGTGGCGACACGTTCGCTACTCACTTAATGTTTTGAGACTGGCTATACGATAGCCGTGTTATTTTTGGTGCATTTTTGCTGCAATTAGTATGCCGTACTGAAGAGCTCTAATGAGAGCGAAACCGGTCTACGGTTCTAATTGTTGCGAAAATGCATCTAGTCTTACATACTTTGTCCCTATATTGGGGTAGAAATGGGCCAGGGCTAACAATTTTTTAAATTGTTAGTTAGTTGTATACCGTCTCTATTTTTAATACTCTGTATTATTTGGAGCGGGCGTGACAACAAGTACTTGGTTCCGAACTAGGTGGCGACACGTTCGCTACTCACTTAGTGTTTTGAGACTGGCTATACGCTAGCCGTGTTATTTTTGGTGCATTTTTGCTGCAATTAGTATGCCGTACTGAAGAGCTCTAATGAGAGCGAAACCGGTCTACGGTTCTAATTGTTGCGAAAATGCATCTAGTCTTACATACTTTGTCCCTATATTGGGGTAGAAATGGGCCAGGGCTAACAATTTTTTAAATTGTTAGTTAGTTGTATACCGTCTCTATTTTTAATACTCTGTATTATTTGGAGCGGGCGTGACAACAAGTACTTGGTTCCGAACTAGGTGGCGACACGTTCGCTACTCACTTAGTGTTTTGAGACTGGCTATACGATAGCCGTGTTATTTTTGGTGCATTTTTGCTGCAATTAGTATGCCGTACTGAAGAGCTCTAATGAGAGCGAAACCGGTCTACGGTTCTAATTGTTGCGAAAATGCATCTAGTCTTACATACTTTGTCCCTATATTGGGGTAGAAATGGGCCAGGGCTAACAATTTTTTAAATTGTTAGTTAGTTGTATACCGTCTCTATTTTTAATACTCTGTATTATTTGGAGCGGGCGTGACAACAAGTACTTGGTTCCGAACTAGGTGGCGACACGTTCGCTACTCACTTAGTGTTTTAAGACTGGCTATACGATAGCCGTGTTATTTTTGGTGCATTTTTGCTGCAATTAGTATGCCGTACTGAAGAGCTCTAATGAGAGCGAAACCGGTCTACGGTTCTAATTGTTGCGAAAATGCATCTAGTCTTACATTGAAGATGTCTTTACAGTGACGCGCATAATAAAGTGGTTGGCAGGTGAAGAAGCTGCCTGCAAAGACGGGAACTTTACACATAGATTTACAATCTTTTCGGATATTCAATGATATAGGACCATAAAAAGATCTTATAAAACTGTAAACTCAATAGAAAAATCAGTAGTTTTCGAAGGCAATTATTGTTAGTGAATTTTTATTTAAAAAATTCACTAATAGATAGGTAATTTTTGCAAATGAGCGTGAATTTGGGCTCCTAGAACCCATATTGGGGGTCAGTTTCGATTTTTATATGTTTATATATATATATATATATATATATATATATATATATATATATATATATATATATATATATATATATATATATATTTGTGTGTGTGTGTGTGTGTCCAACCGATAACTCAAAAAATAATTAACCTATTTTGATAAAACTCGGCAAGTGCCTTTCTTTTATTCATAGCTTGGATGAGTTCGTTAGCGAGAAAAATCGGACACGGTTTTCCTGGAAAATTTTGAGTTTTCTTTCGAAAAAAAATTTTCTCCTAAAATTACAAAGATATTTTGACAAAATTTGGTGTACGTATTGCTTTGGGAAAGACCTAACTATGTGCCAAAATTCAGCTTTCTAGGGTTACAGAAAATTGAGCTATTAAAATTTGAAACATCTATGTTTAATTTCACCGCCTTTCATTGTCAACAACTTATACGAGATCTAGTATCTTGTTGCCGTGGTAACGGAACATTTGATATTAATTCGCAGGTCTGTTAGACGCTGTAACTGACATTTACCGTATGATATGAGATCGTTTATATGTTTATTTGTTTGAGTGCAAATTATTCCTTTATTAATGTTAGTGGGTGGATTAAACAGTGTTTGTTGTGTTTTATCAACATATATAAAGGATCGAAGTTTTACAAAAGGGCTGATATTATACAGGGTGACGCGTTTCTACGGTAAAGCTGAATATAATAATTATTATACAAGAGACGAGAAAAAATTGTATAAGGTGTCTTGAGCTGCATCTTATAAAATTATTTTGACAATCACCGGCTGGCCTACAAGTCGATCGTTGGTGATCCCTACAATTTTTTTTCGAACAGCTTTATTTTATTGCATTTTTTATCGAAATATGTTTGTAAGAAAAAAATCAAGACGCAGTAAGTGCGTTTTGGTAGCAAATTTTCATTAAATGCTTCAAATTTCAATAACTCAATTGGCTATTAACCTAAGATTTGTTGGTTAGAAAACCAACGTTTAAGGTATATTGTCGGAAAATTTTTGTACATTTTCAAACAATAAGATATTTTGATAAAATATGGCACATTGTTTCTACTATATGGGTGATACCGGTAACCAAATTGATGACTGATTGCATTAAAAAGACATATTTGATATTCAAAGCATTTTTATAAAAATTCACTGCCATAACGCACCTTCTGCGTCCAGAGATTTTTATTTTTGTAGAACTATAGGATGAACCTATATATATATTTCTTCAACCGAATAATAAACCAGTTTTCTATAAATTATTTTTATGTTTCTTCTAGATGTCTCGTTATAGCTTTCCTACATGTTTTTATATTTTGATGTCTGGATCATAAAATGAAGTGCAATAAAAATGTATTGCCCTTTATTTAAAAAAATTGCAAGCTATTCCATAAAAGTAGGAAATCTTTTAGTTTCGTAACGTGCTCCAAACTGTCGATTCTAACGTGCTAACATAAATTTGGTTCAGTTTGTTATAACATTTCTAGAATAATCTGATCTTTTGAATAAGTGCATAAAGGTAATTAATTACATCTGAAATGAATATTTTGTAATTGTTTTTTATGCTAAAAAGAGACGAATAGGTAATATAATCGACGACCAGGGTATCATATGCTACATTTTGTTCTTTGTTCCTTTGTTCTTATGAAGAAATGAGATATTTATATAGAACGCTACTATAATGAGTCAAAATTGAACAAGCAAATATCAATTTATCAATCTAGCATTTTATGATAAAAGAACTGACGATTTAGTGGGTTAGCGTATTTTATGAAAACAAACGATAATAGAATTTACTACTTTTAAACTTTCAATTTTTTGAATGAGTTTGAATTATTAGAGCACATCTAAACCCGCTTTTAGAATCGTTGATTGTATATAGAAGGTATTCCACCAGGAATCGCATCGATCGATTTATTCAACTAGCCGCAGATTTTTTTTTCAAATTTGGTTATGTACTAACGTCAATACGAGCAACTCGGCTAAAATATTGTCAAAAGGCAAGGTTTATAGATTAGATAGGTTGTCTGGTAACTTTCGACCAATCAGAAAGTGGCGCGGGAGTACGTCACATGAAGTCTGAATTTAAATCTAGTGGTGCATTGAATATAGAAACCATTATTTTTTGAGTTATCGCTGTGATACACACACACACACACACACACACACACACACACACACACACACACACTCATATATATATATATATATATATATATATATATATATATATATATATATATATATATATATATATATATATATATATACCTGACCTCAAAAATTAAACGACCTCCAAACAACAACAAAATGTATCTAGACTTCTTGTTACATATTAAGTGTAATATTGGTAAAAAATATATATTTAGAAAAAAAAACTTTCCACTGCCTGTAAGACCTATTCAAATCTGCTCCCCACTTAACGGGTTAAGGGTAAGAATACATCTGTGATATTTAGGGTACAATGATTGGCTGTTTTGAGCTCTGCGCAAGATTCCTGGTTTCAAATAAAACTGTAAATAAAGTCTAACCTTATTTGAGTTTTGTTGTTGTTACATCAAAGTGATTGTTACATTTGTTACGCACTAAGATGAAATAACAAAAATTACCTTGTGTTAAGACGATGGTGCTCAAAACCAGTAATAAAACAATTTTTATTTGCTTCATGTTGACCACTTTATTGGATAAGAATGTAGTTAAACACAAAACTGAATCAGAATAATGCATACGAAGAAAAATAAGAATATAGTTTGGTTTTTACATTTATTATCTTAGGGGTCAAGACTGCAATATCAACGAAGATATTTTACAAAAATATGTTATTATCACACGATTTCGTGTAAACTTGATATTATTCCAGCCTCATAATGCTAGAAGATACAATTTTATCATCAAAGAATTGATTTGGAATAATACAATTAGGTAATACGGAAAAAACGTTTGCGATGATTCATACAGCCATGTCAATATAAATATAGTACCTAATGACCGGAATACGGAATTGCCTTGCATTCAACGTTATTGAGTACCGGATACCTGTTTTTTTGGATACAAGAGTGGATAATGCATCATGCAGATCTTTCACAACACCGTAGTGTGTGGGATATCGAGGTACTGTGGGACTCTTATCCACTAAACTCCGCGCACTGGAGTAACGGACGTTGGTCCGTTGGTCCGTACCTTCGCCGGAAAGATTTCACAAAATTACGTTTGGATTTGAATGTTTCCATTCTGTTTTGGTCGTTTTTAATCATTGTTATTAGAACCAAGAACAAGAACATTGTGAGATGTACGACAGGGTCGTCATCTCGGTGTGGAAACAGGTAGTATGTTGTCACGGCCACTCCAATAAACACAAAATGTTATAATTAGAGACTGTGTACAACCAACCAACAATGGCCTCTCCTTCCCTAATACCGGGACAATGTATGTAAGGCTAGATGTGTTATCACCAAAATTAGAAACGCAGACCGGTTTCGCTCTAATTAGATTACATCCCACAATGTTGGAGACTGGCTACGTTAGCCCTTTTACTTTTGGTGTGTTCTCGCTGTATTTAGTATAAGACAGAGAATCATGATTTTGACGACAGGGCGACATCGCCGTTATATTGCGAATGACTTTTCGACAAACCTTTTTTAGTTAATCTTCTTAAAAAATTTCACTAATGGGGAGATCTCGACTTTTGAATTTTGAAAAAATTTCTTCAAATGAGCGCTATTTAGGACCCCTGGAACCCAAATCCGAGGTCGGTTTCAGACTTTATATGTTTATATATATATATATATATATATATATATATATATATATATATATATATATATATATATATATATATATATATATATATATATATATATATGTTTATATATTTATGTGTCACCCCTATAACTAAAAAGATAATGAACCGATTTAGATAAAACTTGGTGAGTACCTTCCTTTCGCAAGTGGCTTGGATAAGTTCGTTAGCCAGGAAAATCCGCCGAAGTTTTCCCGAAAAATTTTGTGTTTTCTTTCGAAAAAAATTATATCTCCGGAATTAACAAAGTAAGGGCAACCAAATTTGGTACGCGGGTTTATATTATTATAAGTCAGTTACCCATTGGGTATTACTCAAAACGTCAAATTCGCGATTTAAAACGTCAAAATTGGTAATAGTTAGGCAATGAACCTGAAAATAATATGAGCTATGGAAGGAAAATGTCTCAAGACGAATGTTTTACAAAGCCTGAAGTCTTAGTTTCAATCGTTATTGTCCTTTATTTTAGTAAAATATTCCCAGAAAATTCATTTCAAATAGATCCTTTCTCTGGTACTTTGGCGGTAGTGTTGGCTATAGATTTTATCGGTTAACGGCATATAATTTTTGTCGAATTTTCGTAAAAAATTTTTAAGGCCAATATATCCGTTATTATCCAAGATACGAAAAAAAAAATGTATACATTAATTATAGGGTGTCTTGAGCTACATCTTAAAAAATATTTCTACAATTACAGGCTGGCCCATAAGTCGTTGGTGATTCAAATTTTCTTTTTTAGGGAATTTTCTTAAAAAAATTCACTAATGGGGAGATCCTTATATATATGTATATATATATATATATATATATATATATATATATATATATATATATATATATATATATATATATATATATATATATATATACTTATGCCTATGCGGAAGTAGCTGGACCATTTCGTATACCAAGTGTATAATAGCTGGACCAACCGTGCAATAGCTGGACGTCCAGCTATTAACATGCTGGTATTAATATGTACATGCGTTATTGGCTGGACCTATTTCATGAGAACATTAAAAGTAAAAATTAATGCGCCTGTGCGGTGTTGCCAAATGCTCAAAATATTAATTCTATTTAAATATTTACATGTTTTAGTGAATTTTATGTACACTAGGACCGCAAAACGCATGAGGTTACTTAAGACTTTATTTAATAATAATATCGTCAGGATATTTCTTACGAATTTCTGGATTAAAAATGATTATTGCATAAGTTACTATTCATGTAATATAGCAAAAAATCTACAGGTGGTTTGTAAAAATAATGTTTTGGAAGAGACAAAATATGAATTATTTTTTGATATTTGCAGTAGATGTGCCAAAATCATAAAAACACAAAATGATTACCAAGGCCCTAGTGTATAATAAGATTGCAAATTATATTTTGTCACCCTTTGCAAAAGTGAGAAAAATGCATATGAAGATCGGGATAGCAATTAAGACGTTTTCCAAATATTTATTATTTTATCGCATTTGCAGTTAATGTGCCAAAATCATAAAAGCAAAAAATTACTACTTAAGCCCCTATGTATGAAAAACCATGCAAATTATTTTTTGTCACCTTTTTCAAAAGCGAAAAAAATGCATATGAAGATCGGGATAGCAATTAAGACGTTTCCGAAATATGAATTAGTTTTTGATATTTGCAGTAGATGTGCCAAAATCATAAAACAAAAAATGATTGCCAAGGTCTTAGTGTATAATAAGATATTCAAATTATTTTTTCACCTTTTGAAAAAGTGAAAAAAGTTCATATGAAAATCGGGATAGCAATTAAGACGTTTTTCAAATATGTATTATTTTTTCGCATGTGTCAAAATCATAAACACCAAAAATGACTTCCAAGGCTCTAGTGTATAATAAGATATGCAACTGATTTTTTGTCACCCTTTGCAAAAGTAAAAAAAATGCATAAACAGATCCGGATAGCAATTGAGACGTTTCCGCAATATGCATTATTTTTTGATTATTGCAATTTTTTAAACAGGAATATTTTTTTTATATTTACATTTAAAATCATAAAATCACAAAAATATTACCAAAGCCATAGTGTATAATACTACAGCATACACAACTCTCAACCCGGACAGTTTTAGAATGAATTGAATATGATTCTATTCCTATTTTTCAAGTTGTAGATTTTTTAACGCGTTAAAATCTAATATACAGTCACAGCATAATAATTGATTGATTATGCTGTGCTACAGTTACTTTTCAATTTTTTCTAAATATATGTTTGACAGGTCAGGTAAAAGCTTTGAAATTTACAAAAGGATGATACAGACACAGAGCTGTAAAACTCTCTGGGATCAACGTCGTAAAAGCGGTATAACAAAGCCCAAACGATCTTTATCTATGCGACGCTTTTATATACAAATACATAATATTTGAGAAAAAATGCTAGGTTTAATATTTGAATATTACCAGCCACTAACTGCTATACTAGAGTGACTAACATTAATTAGATTCTCATAATTTTTATGTTGCATTGTTCAAGTATGCAGTACAGCATAAGAAACAGTCTTCTTATGCTATGTAACCAAGATTTATGCCACTAAAAATAAGTTGCACTTTAAACCTAATTTATAGCAAATTTTTATAATAAACATATTCTTATAACGAGATTAGGGTAGTTTCTTTCTATACACAACATGTTTATTAAATTTATTTAAATTTATCATTTTTCCAAAACATAATAAAAATAATCTGTATCACTCACTCACTGACTGAAGGCAAAGTCGCTTAGTAGTCCCAACAATAGGTTAAAATAAGGTGGTTTCCCATTGCTTTCATGTGGCACATTGACTGAAAAAAAAATACATTCTTGGAAAACCTCTTAACTGCTATCCCGATGTTTAAATTCTTTTTTTTCCTACTTTTGCAAAGGGTGACAAAAAATAAATTTGGTGTAGTATTACATAATAGGGCCTTGGTAATGATTTTTGGTTTTGTGATTTTACCACATTAACAGTAAGTATCACAGAATCATTATTGTTGAAATGAAAAACGTGGTAGTAACTATCCCGATGTTCAAATGCATTTTTTTATATTTCCAAAGGGTGACAGAAAATTATTTGCATGAGGTTTTATGCGTCAGGCCCTTAGTGATATTTTTTGTTTCTATGAATTTGGCACATTAACTGCAAATGCGAAAAAATAATACATATTTGGAAAACGTCGTAATTGCTATCCCGATTTTCATATGCATTTTTCTCACTTTTGCAAAGGGCGACAAAAAATAATTTGCATATCTTATTATACACTAGAGCCATGGTAATCATTTTTTGTTTTTATAATTTTGGCACATCTACTGCAAATATCAAAAAATAATTTATATTTCGGAAACGTCTTAATTGCTATCCCGATTTTCATATGCATTTTTCTCACTTTTGCAAAAGGTGACAAAAAATAGTTTGCATCTCTTATTATACACTAGCGCCTTGGTAAACATTTTGTGTTTTTATGATTTTGGCACATTTACTGCAAATATCAAAAAAATATGACATATTTCGGAAACGTTTTAATTGCTATCCCGAATTTCTTATGCGTTTTTTTCACTTTTGCAAAAGATGACAAAAAAATAATTTGCATGGTTTTTCATACATAAGGGCCTTAGTAATAATTTTTTGTTTTTATGATTTTGGCACATTAACTGCCAATGCGAAAAAATAAAACAGATTTGGAAAACGTCTTAATTGCTATCACGATTTTCATATGCATTTTTCTCACTTTTGCAAAGGGCGACAAAAAATAATTTGCATATCTTATTATACACTAGGGCCATGGTAATCATTTTTTGTTTTTATAATTTTGGCACATCTACTGCAAATATCAAAAAATAATTTATATTTCGGAAACGTCTTAATTGCTATCCCGATTTTCATATGCATTTTTCTCACTTTTGCACAAGGTGACAAAAAATAGTTTGCATCTCTTATTATACACTAGCGCCTTGGTAAACATTTTGTGTTTTTATGATTTTGGCACATTTACTGCAAATATCAAAAAAATATGACATATTTCGGAAACGTTTTAATTGCTATCCCGAATTTCTTATGCGTTTTTTTTCACTTTTGCAAAAGATGACAAAAAAATAACTTAACTGCCAATGCGAAAAAATAAAGCAGATTTGGAAAACGTCTTAATTGCTATCCTGATTTTCATATGCATTTTTCTCACTTTTGCAAAGGGTGACAAAAAATAATTTGCATATCTCATTATACACTAGCGCCTTGGTAATCATTTTTTGTTTTTATGATTTTGGCACATCTACTGCAAATATCAAAAAAATAATTCATATTTCGGAAACGTCTTAATTGCTATCCCGATCTCCATATGCATTTTTCTCACTTTTTCAAAAGGTGACAAAAAACAATTTGCAAATCTTATTATAAATTAGGGCCTTGGTAATCATTTTTGGTTTTTATGATTTTGGGTCATCTACTGCAAATATCAAAAAATAATTCATATTACCGAAACTTCTTAATAGTTATCCCGATCTTCATATGCATTTTTCTCACTTTTGCAAAGGGTGACAAAATATAATTTGCAATCTGATTATACACTAGGGCGTTGGTAGTCATTTTGTGTTTATATGATTTTGGCACATCTACTGCAAATATCAAAAATTAATTCATATTTCGGAAACGTCTTAATTGCTATCCCGATCTTCGTTTTTGTGATTTTGGCACATCTACTGCAAATGCGAAAAAAAAACGTGGTAATAGCTATTTCGATCTTCATATGTATTTTTTTCACTTTTGCAAAAAGTGACAAAAAATAATTTGCATGAGTTATTATACATTAGGGCCTTGGTAATAACTTTGCGGTTTTATGATTTTACACATTAACTGTAAATATAAAAAAATAAGTCATGTATGAAAAACCTTAGTAATAAGTATCTCGATGTTCAAATGATTTTCTTTTATTTTCCAGAGTGTGACAAAAAATAATTTGCTTAGGTTGCTATACACTAGGTCTTTCGTAACTTGTTTTTGTGTCTATTTTTATATTGGGGCCTTGGCTTTATTGTCCAATATTTGTTATTTGGGTACATGTAACCAAAATAACAAATAATACATACTAAAATTTAATTTTCCTCTATGACTATGTTAATAATAAACGAATGGTTTAGTGTTATTATGTTATTGCAAAACACTTAAAGACAAATTCTTTTTTCTTCGGTAAGGTGTAGTAGCATATAGCAATATATGGCTGGCATCTATGGCTAGCCATAAATTTACTACATTGAATCCGCTTCACTGATATTGTGATCGCGACGATCCATCCCGCTTTCTGCTGACCCTACATGTAAATCTATGGCTCGGAATTTATGGATAACTTCACGCAAACTTTATCCCAGTTATATTCAGCAAACATGACTTATCTCTGCTGCATCGAACATGATGCAAATGCAACTATGTGAATCTTAAAATGCAGCGGCTTTCCAGGAAATAAAGCTTTTAAGTTATTTACTTACCAATGCTACTATTTCTACCCTTACGACTTTTTATTTATAATAAAAAATATGTACATTGTTTGCCTAAACCTGCCAGTATAATTTTTTGACAGCTATATGCATATAGCGCGAGTTTAAAACATGGGATAAATTCAGTTAATCAGATACAGCTATCTTTTTCCAATAATTCGCAGACATGTTGATAGACATTTTATGTTGCGGTGTTTTCAAAAAATAAAATAAATATCATACAGTGTGTGCCAAATTTAAGGTACGACCTCATCGATATTTTTTTCAAATCCTACCCTAGTTTGTTTTTGTTAAATAGGTTTAACCTACACATTAATTTGGAAAAAACAGCAGATTTTAAATTTTTATTTATTAATTATTATAAATCTAAAGGAATTAGTAGCACGAATAAGAAATGAATGTTGACTTATTTCCCAAGATAACCAGAAATGTGTAAAGCGAATTTCAATTCAGTTTATACTACTAACAAATAGTCAATCGACAACAACCTAAGCATTTATTAAAGAAAATTGATTTAGATTATCTATTTTTTATTTCTGTTTTTAAAATAATATAATGTATATTTTTGTGGGAAGGAATATAAACTTGGTAGTTTAGTATAACTTGACATGTACTTTAGCAATAGCCAACAAAACAGTAGGATTGTCGGTTAAACAAATTATCGACGTCATATCTCAAATTTGGGACAACTTCATATTATTAAAGAAAGATCACAGCTTAAAAACCACTAATTGACGTGTTCGCGCATTTTAAAAAGGTGTATTTGATTAACAGAATGTATTCTAAGTTACCAACATGCATTGTGTAATATGGCAGTAATAATGCTGATAACTGTTTATCTTTTTTTTGTCTTTTCCTCAACGGCGACGTATTTCTGCGACTATGGCCAATCACCGACGACAGGGAGCACTTTTAACTCACTTTCTTTTAAATTTGGCCGAACCCCGTTTTTTCTATAAGGAGGGTAGGGATATTCAGCGTGCGCAACCTCGCACGGTACACGGGACTAACGACTTCACGTCAGTGAATCGGAACCTGCATAAATTCAGCCTGCTCCAACTAAATAATAATTTTACAGTAGGGGCTGAAAAAATGAATGGGGAACCCTGGAAATCGAACCCAGTACCCTTGGATCCAGCGGCATACTTTCCTACCACTGGATCACTCAGGCTTTTTGATAATAATTGTAAAATATCTTTTGCAACAATTGGATACAATAATCTAAAATATATAACTATATAACACTAAAAGTAGATCTCGTAAGTTTATAAAACAACAGTCATTATACACCTTGTCCTATTTTCGAATTAAGTTTTTGTGTTATCTTCCAAAAAAAGGAGGAGTTGGATTACATTTAATTCAAAATACTATATTACAAAACAAAAAATAAGGTACGAAAGATGCTCTCTTCTCTTAATACCAGGAAAGCCTCTGGCCTTGACGAGATCCCAGCAATTGTTCTCAAAAGATGCGCACCAGAACTTGCTCCTGTCCTGACCTGTCTGTTTTAGACATCTTACAATAGAGGCATATTCCCTAGTAACTGGAAAACTGCTCGAGTACAACCCGTCCCCAAGAAAGGATCCAAAGCTCTTCCTAGCAACTACAGGCCTACTTATCTCCTTTCAGTCGTCTCTAAAGTGATTGAAAAGTATATATACACCGAATTACTAAAATTTCTTGAAAAACATAGTCTAATCCACGACAGGCAGTATGGATTCCGTCAGCGCAGATCAACTGCCGACCTCCTTTTCTTTGTCACCCATTCTTGGAACAAGTCTATGGAACTACACGGTGAATGCCAGATTGTCGCTCTAGACATATCCAAAGCATTCGACCATGTTTGGCACGCAGCGCTGCTTAATAAACATCCGGTCTATGGCCTACCACCAAAACTCTGTACCTGGACAGCAAATTTCCTCTCCAACTGGAGCATTTCTGTTGTCGTGGATGGCCATTCCCCTAAACTGTATCCAATTAATGAAGAAGTCCCTAAAGGTTCAGCTTTAGCCCCTACTTTGTTTCTTCTCCACATCAATGACCTCCTCTCTAGCACATATAACCCAGTTCACAGTTACGCGGACGACAGCACCCTCCTCTCAAATATACAATATTCTAAGCCTGTCTCTTTAGCTCAATTAGATGAGGAACGCAGACTCATGGAGGGTTCTGCCTCTGTGGATCTTCAAAAAATATTATACTGAGGAAGTAGAAATCTTGTACAATTCAACTCCACCAAATCTCAGTCCTGCTTTCTATCTCATAAGAGATGCACCAGCCCTAGACTCACAATGAACGACCAAGTTATTCAAAGTAATGAGACCTTTACACTTGTTGGCATATCTGTGGATCGAAATCTCAATTGGCACCAACATGTCACATCAATTGCAGAAGTGGCTGCTAAGAAATTAGGTTTCCTGATCCAGGCTCGCAAATACTTTTCACCAGATAATCTCTATACCTTATATATTTTACAAATAAGGCCAAACCTCGAATACTGCTCCCACATCTGCGGTGCCTCTGCTGCTTTTACACTCGCTATTCTGGAATCCATTCAGAAGAGAGCTATATGTCTCATCGGTGACACTACCATCACCCAAAGGCTGCCATCCCTTGCCCACCGACGTGCCATTGGTGACCTCGTTCTCTTTTATACATATGTGCACGGGCACTGCTCAGATGAGCTTTCTTCCATAGTTCCTCCACCTGCTGCCCCCAACAGATCTACCAAGAACAGAGCGAATGCACCGTTTTACTGTCGAGGTCACCAGACATAGAACATCTTGTTATGCCCGCTCTTTTGGCCCGAGGCCTTCCAAGTTGTGGAATTGCTTAAAGGCACATGTTTTTCCTTCTCCTAAGAACCTCCAAACCTTCAAGTCCAGAATTAACAAGTTGCCTCTTTCCTCCTTCTCGACACCCACGGCACGATAGTATTTAGGCTGTAAGCCCTCGTGGTGTGTTGTTGAAAAATTAAATAAAAAAATAATAACCCTTTAAGTACGTTACGCCCCAACATCTACTATAATTACTGAAAATACTCCAGGATCAGTTTGACTGACTTATTAATTTAGACACCATGTCGATTTATAAATTTCGGTCGGAATATTTTTTGAGAATAAATTTTGGCACACAATTTTTAAAACAAGTTTCATTTCTTAGGCAGACTAAATAGTTGTAAGTTTTAAATTACCAGTGCTTTCTTTAGACAGAGCCTACAATATGTTTTGTTGGTGTACTCATTAATCAAATGACCTTGTGGTTAGAAAACCTTTTATGTCCGAATTTTCTTAAAGGGTTTCTTAAGCAATTACGGAGCAAGGGGATTGGATACTGCCCACTAGACGATGTACGTTAACTAAACGTTTATTATGAGGCTACTATAACAGTTAAATAATGTAAGTACATATATTTATATTCTCGGAACCAAGACACCCAAGAAAAGGCATTATGTGAACCGAGACTATAATGTAATGTGTGGGAAGTGCCATCGTTGCATTTTGTATTATAAAATACATATTATCGTGTAGGATGACTCCTCCCCTGTTAGATGGGATTTTATGGGGTGCATAAAATTTAATTTGCAATAATTTATATTCTAAGGTAAAACATTTAAAATTATCAAAAATTGAAAACAATTACATCAATAGATCAATAATTCGATAAAATTTAGAAAATATAACATATAACATGGTTATTCTTTAGGCAAAGGAAAAGCCTTTTGTTTGCTGCATTTTCGTTAACCTGTACGGAAATTTAAATATCAAGTATTTAAAGTTAACAATAAACAATGATTATGAAACACCCCTTAAAAGTAGCTTCCGCAGTATACACTCTATCACTGTTGCACTTCTTACTATAAGCTTAGCATAAACAATATGCTACTGTTTTCCTCTAGGTAAAGGTATAATGTCTTCAATTTCTGCGTCTTCCTTAAAGTAACTTTTTAAAATTTGAATAAACTAAGTTTATTCATCCCCTTAATGACGCTAACTTTGTTAGCGAAACGATCGTCGGGTCAAAAAAACTGTATTGTGATGAATTGGGTTCTCCAAATTGTACTTATCAGTGCTCTTCACAGGTTTCAATCTTCACCTATTGTACAAAGCTAATTTCTATGATTATTGTTTCACAGCAGCACGATCAAGATGTAGTTCTCCTCAAAGAGAAGCAGTTAAGGAGACCATTAAAAGACATTTAAAGGACGGAAGCAACCCCTCGTTAGCTGAATGTGAACTTCTGATTGAAAATTGTCCAGTGTTAAACAAATGAACTCCCCAGTCTCTAAAACCTTACATTTCTAGTAGCACGAAAAAAGACAGACAATATGATAAATATTTCTTTTTAGCTATATTAAAATAAAATAACATAAAAATACATCAATGACTATTTATATTACATTTTACAAATTTTCCTACTTTGTACAAATTTTCTTCTACTAAATTCCTGAGTTCTCCACTTTTTCTGCATTTTCTATTTATTTACGACAACTATTTTCACTGATTTCTCACGTTCAATTCGAACCATAACACAAGAATTGTGTTTCATATGTAACTTATGCAAAAGCTTTGGTCATCATAGTTTTGTTAAGAGTTTGAATTATGTTACTTCCATTATGAAAACAGATCACATGCAATGTATTCAGATCCAGATAACTAATTACAATAATTTTGTTTTCTAGGAACTCAATGTATTACATTTTGAGATAAAACACGTGTGTTTTTAGACAAGACTGTCATAAATACATTTTTATACACAATTTATTTAATTTAAAATAACTGGTAAAAAATAACAACACAAAATTTGTCTTTTATCATTTTTCTGCTTTACCACACTGGTGTGATAATTTATGTAGGCAAATAATTTAAAAATAATTTGTAGTCACTTTTTATAATTTTAATATTATTCACGAAGTGCTTCACTGTAAAACTGTCAAGGTAAAGAAAATAAATAATGTATTAATTGAAACATATCATCTTTGTATACTAGCACGCAGACCTTAAAACCGTAATGCTACCTGTTTAAGCGTACAACATAAAACTAACCAGAAAACTTTTTTATATATCCTACTAAAAAGTGCGGCAACACTGTGAGGTTAGGTCCAGCTACTTCCTTTTGGACATATCAATTTTTATGGCTGAAATGTCCAGCTACTTCCGCATAGACACAAATATATATATATATATATATATATATATATATATATATATATATATATATATATATATATATATATATATATATATATATATATATATATATGTATATATATATATATATATATATATATATATATATATATATATATATATATATATATATATATATATATATATATATATATATATCGTACCGATAACTCAAAAAATAATGGATCGAACCTGATCAAATTTGGTGAGTACCTTCCTTCTGCAAGTGGCTTGGATGTGCTCGTTAGCCAGGAAAATCGTACAAGGTTTTCCTGGAAAATTTTGTGTTTTCTTTTTTAAAAATTCATATCTCCGGAAATAACAAAGTGAGGGCAACCAAATTTGGTTTGTATTATAAAGAGTGAACCATGTACCAACATTTAGGTCTCTAAGTTTAAGGACAAAAAAGTTACGGGCAACTAAATAAACAAATTTTGGAGTTTTCCTCAAAACGTCAAACTCGCAATTTAAAACGTTAAATTTGGCAATGTTTAGGCAAAGAACGTGAAACAAATACGGATTGTGAAAAGAAAATGTTGCAAGAAGAGTGTTCTGCGAACCCTTAAGTTTCAGATTCAACCGTCATTGCCCTTCATTTTACTAAAATATTTACAGAAAATTCATTTCAAGTAGACCATTTCTCCGATGCTTTGGCTGTCGCTTTAGTTAAGTTGATGCTTTCGCTGTAGGTTTAGTGAAGTTTATGGTTTAACGGTCTATAATTTTAAGCTAATTTTCGTAGAACAAATTCGTTACTGCATTTTAGCATTTTTTGTCGACATATGATGCATGTTTGTAAGAAAAAAATCTGGATGCAGTATGTGCGTTTTGGTAGCAAATTTTCATTAAATACTTCAAATTTCAATAACTCAATTTGCTATTAACGTAAGTTTTGTTGGTTAGAAAACCAACATTTAACTTTATTTTCGGAAAATTTTTGTATGAACGCAGCAAGGGTGTTGTTGGTTGCGAATTCTCATTAATTGTTTCAAATTTCAATAACTAAATTTGCTATTAACCTAAGGTTCATTGGCTAGGAGACCAGTTTTCTCGGAAACGTTTAAAGTTTATTTTCGGAAAATTTTTGTACATTTTCGAATAATTATTTTGATAAAATATGGTACATTGTTCCTACTATATAGGTTATACCGGTAACCAAATTGGTGCCTGCTCGCATTAGAGCGATATATTTGTTAAATAAATTATGAAAATTCACTTCCATAACGCACTTGCTGCGTCCAGAATTTTTTACAGGTATGTGTCGCTTAAATAATATTTTCAGAAGCTTATTATGTTTTAGAATACGACCAATAAATTCTACCTTTCTCATTTCAATTTATTTTGCCAGTCATCTTTTTCTCTCACATCTTTTAATACACTTCATCCTTCATCAATTTACCGTGTCTTTGTCATATTTCTCCATATCCACATTTAAAAAGCTTATTTTTTCTTTATGCTCTACTTAGTCAAAGTCCATGTTTCTGCCCGATACACTACCACACTTTATACGTACGACTTGTGGAACTTTTTCCTTATGTTCAAGTTAAAATGGTTATTAGTGAGAAGTGTACTTTGATTATTGAATGCTTCCTTTGTCATTGCGATCCACCTTCTCACATCTTTGCTACATTTACATCATCCATGTTAATACTCTCAAGCTACGTGAATATTTTGACTTGTTTAAGTTGTTGGCCGTTTGGATTTACCATCCATGCTCGCGTCCCTTTCCTTACTTATCTTCATTACTTTTGTTTTCGCCATATTGATTTCTAATTTGATTTGTTTTACCGCGCTATCCACCACAAACAGCCTACTTTGCAATTCGTTTTCCGTTTCTCTTATCAGCGCTATGTTATCTGCGTATCTTAAGCAATCAAATTTCAAACCGTTGTCAACTTATTTGAATTCCTGCTGTATTTTCTTTTGGCCTACTTATTGTATCTTGTATGAATAAACTGAACAAGTATGGCGATAATGGGCATCCTTATCGTACACATTTCTTTATTTTAGCTTCAGTTTCATACAGGGCTGTATCTAAGGGGGCACATAGGGACAATGCCCTACCTTAAAATGCCAATGCTCTACCTTAAAAATAGCAAAGAGGTATATTCTGCATTTTGCTAAAATTGAACATCACGGCACAATAAGTATATGGATTCATGTAATTAGAAGCCAAGAAAATAAAGTACCTGGAAGAAGCAACAAAATTTGTAGCTGTCAGTATAATACAATTTGGATTTAACTTTATTTAAAATTGTACAATAAGGCATTATACATTTACACATGCGTCAGCTCCCTTGCTGTGTACTTTGTATAATCAAGATAAAAACTAAAGCAAGATCGTCGCAAGATCGTCGCCATAATATGACTCTACACTTATTGCCCTGTCCGAGTTCCATTTTTGAGTGTTCATTGTTTTTGGAATAATACGACATTTACTCTTCATAAGCACATTGCTCATTCGTGACAACACCCACACGATTTGACTTTGACTGACTGAAAAGTCCGTATGCAATCAGATTCATTTTCAAATTTTGAAATGTTTTGCGATCCGGAGTGGTCCTGTTCAGGTATCGCCTCAAATACAATTTTACAGCTGCATTGGCATTTTCTTTACACTCTTCATAAGTAATAATCATGTTATAATTTTCTTTGTTTGTGAATTGAACTATAATAATTAAGTACTTTTTTACTTGAAAAACTGTACTATACAGTTTGTATTTCTGGCATGTCACCGAGAAATTTAGTTGTAAACCTATTACAGGCAATTGCGAGTTACACCAGTTCGATATGTAGTGTAAGTATGCAGCTCTAAAGAGAATTTACTCAACGGCAAAATATTGATAATTTTCAAATTAGATATAAAAGTCTGGACGCAGCAAGTGCGTTATGGTAGTGAATTTTCATAAAAATGTTTTCATTGCAAATATGTGTGTTTTCTTATTATTTAAGAAAGCAGGCATCAATTTTGGTTACCAGTATAACCTATATAGTAAAAACAATGTGTCATGTTTCATAAAAATAACTTTATTGTGTGAAAATGTACAAAAATTTCCAAAAGTAAACTTAAAGTGTTCCCGGAAAAACTCGTTTCTTGGTCAACCTTATAGGTTAATAGCAAATTGGGCTATTCAAATATGAAGCATTTGATCAAAATTCGCTACCATAACGCACTTGCTGCATCCAGAATTTCTTTTCTTACAAACATGCATTCTATTTCGATGGAAATTGGACAAATGCAATAACATAAGGCGTGTTTGATTGAAAAAAAAAAAGAAAATTTGTATCACCAACGACTTATGGGCCAGCCTGTGATTGTAGAAATATTTTTTTTAAATGTAGCTCAAGACACCCTATAAGTAATATATACACATTTTTTTCATATCTTGTATAATAACGGATATATTGAGCTTTATTGATTTTTTACAAAAATTCGACAAAAATTATATACCATTAAACGATACACTCTACAGCTAATACTACTGCCAAGCATCAGAGAAAGGGTCTATTTGAAATGAATTTTCTGGAAACATTTTAGTAAAATGAAGGAGAATGGCGGTTGAAACTAAGACTTCAGGGTTTGTAAAACATTCTTCTTGAGACATTTGATTTCCATAGCCCGTATTAGATTCAAGTTATTTGCCTAAATGTTGCCGATTTTGACGTTTTAAATCGCAACTTTGACGTTTTGAGGAAAACCCCAATTTATTTTTCTTTAAATGCCTATAACTTTTTTGTCTTTTGACCTATATAGCTAAATTTTGGTAGGTAACTTACCAATAAGGATGTAAACCCTCGTACTAAATTTTGTTGTACTTTGTTAATTCCGGAGATATAATTTTTTTTCAAAGAAAACACAAAATTTTCCGGGAAAACCTGGGCAGATTTTCCTGGCTAACGAACTTATCCAAGCCATTTGCCCATTAATTTTTGAGTTATCGGTGTGATATATATATATATATATATATATATATATATATATATATATATATATATATATATATATATATATATATATATATATATATATATATATCAACATATAAAAATTGAAACTGAAAACTTTTTCAAAATTCAAAAGTCGGGATCTCCTCATTAGTGAATTTTTTTAGGAAAATTCACTAATAAATAGCAAACACTAATATTTTTACGACCACTTTGAATTCTAAATCAAAGATATCTATTGTTGCAGAATCTAATGATTAAAATTATTCTACACCAGCGCCACCTATATTTAATGCATTCGGCTTAAGCTTTTAAACAAAAATCATCGTTGACCTAGGGCGTTAATTTTTCACGGATTACAAAAATTATTTTCTGTGCTCAAGTTGTAATCTCCCAAAGTTTCATAACAGTACCTCCATTATCTCAAAATCTGTCAATTTTTCGAAAATTTTTGGTAGAACAAGAATTACTGATAAATGACGGGTAATACCGAAAAAATACTTTTTAACGTTCCTACCATCAAACAATTTCATTCGATCCCAGCGCCGCCCACAATCTGCATATGACATCTACTAACTGCTAAACGTAGCCAACGATGGCCACAGTCATTTGCTTTTTATACAGTTGAAAAATTCCTTCTCGTTAACCGAGATATGTGGCCTGGGAGTTTTACGTGAATCACCCTGTATATATATATATATATATATATATATATATATATATATATATATATATATATATATATATATATATATATATATGTATGTATGTATATATATATATATATATATATATATATATATATATATATATATATATATATATATATATGTATATGTATGTGTGTGTGTGTGTGTGTGTCACACAGACAACTCAAAAATAATTGGCTGATTTTGATGACATTTGGCATGCACGTTTCTTTAGTGAGTGGCTTGGATGGAGTTCGTTAGCTAGGAAAATCGGAGCAGGTTTTCCGTAAAAATTTTTGGTTTATTTCTGAAAAATAATAAAGTTATGACAACCAAATTTGGTATGTGGGTTTATGTTATAAAAGTAAAAGTGTATACAAAAATTTAAATTTCTATGTTGCAGAGAAAAAAGTTATAAGCACTTAATTAGAAAAAACTCAAAGACGCAGCAAGTGCGTTATGGCAGTGAATTTTCATAAAAATGTTTTTAATAGCAAATATGTGTGTTTTTTTTTTCAGAAAGCAGGCATCACATTTGATTACCAGTATAACATATATAGTAAAAACAATGTGCTATGTTTCATCAAAATAACTTTATTGTTTGAAAACGTACAAAAATTTCCGAAAGTAAACTTAAAATGTAACCGAAAAAATCCGTTTCTTGGTCAACCTTATAGGTTAATAGCAAATTAAGCTTTTCAAATATGAAGCATTTAATCAAAATTCGCTACCATAACGCACTTGTGCGTCCAGAATTTCTTTACTTACAAACATGCATTATATTTCGATGGAAAAGGCAAAAACATGAGACGTTCGACTAAATTTTTTTTTTTGTATCACCAACGATTTATGGGCCACCCTGTGATTGTAGAAATATTTTTTTAAGATGTAACCCTATAATTAATGTATATAATTTTTTTTCATATCTTGTAGAATAACGGATATATTGAGCTTTATTGATTTTTTTACGAAAATTCGACAAAAGTTATATACCATTAAACGATAAACTCTATAGCTAAGACTACTGCCAAGCATCAGAGAAAGGGTCTATTTAAAATGAATTTTCTCGAAATATTTTAGTAAAATGAAGGACAATGACGGTTGAAACTAAGACTTCAGGGTTTGTAAAACATTCTTCTTGAGACATTTTCTTTCCACAGCCCGTATTAGATTCAAGTTCGTTGCCTAAATGTTGCGAATTTTGACGTTTTAAATTGTCACTTTGACGTTTTGAGGAAAACCCCAATTTATTTTTCTTTAAATGCCCATAACTTTTTTGTCTCTTGACCTACAGCGCTAAATTTTGATAGGTAATTTACATATAGCGATATAAAACGTCGTACCAAATTTGGTTGCCCTGACTTTATTTTCGGAGATATGAATTTTTTTCTAAAGAAAACACAAAATTTTCCGGGAAAACCTCGGCAGATTTTCTTGGATAACGAAATTGTCCAAGCCACTTACAAACTGAAGGTATTCACCAAATTTTGTCAAAATCGACCCATTATTTTTCGAGTTATCGGTGTGATATATATATATATATATATATATATATATATATATATATATATATATATATATATATATATATATATATATATATATATATATATATGAGGCTATGAAATGCAAAGTGGCCTAAGCCCAAAATACAACAAATGAGAAAAACGCCTCTGAAGTTTTTGATATTTACCCACTCTAATAACACTGTTAATATAAAAGGAATATTGCAATATTTTTGCTAAACAAAATACAATTTTAAATTGTTTTATTAGGTGTTAATTAAAATATGGAAAACCTCAATTTTTTTGCAAAAAATGAGGGTTAGGCCACTCTGGTTTTTTCATATAAGCAGCAATATGTGGTTTAGGCCACTTGGGCATACTGGTATTAGGCCACAAATTCTTGATTATACGGACTTTAGGAATGGATAACAGATAAAATCAATAAACCAAGAGTTTTTATTGAGAATTCAACTGAAATATGTAGGTACATTAAATTTACACATTACACATTGAAAAAGTTTGATGGACTAATATTTTTATTCCGGCATTTCTTCTCTATCGCTATAAACGGCAATAAAATCTTCAGACACATCGTCGGTGGTCTTTAGATTTGCATACAAATTATGCTGAATGGGGGGTATAAACTGGATTAATTCCATTAGGTCAGCTTCTTTTTCACATCAATTTTGCGGCCGTTCGGATATAGCAAATCACTCAGGTTTGCAGGAAAAACAAAATTTATTTTCATCACATCTACTTCATTGAATAGAACTAATTCGCTGTTTGAGTATTTATACGAAATTATAAAAGGCTTATTTTTTTCTAAACGGATCCATTGCATTTTCATCCATTCAACTTTGAATTTATCGGATGCAATTTTTCTGTAGTAATGCTACTTTTTAGTGAATTTTCTTAGAAAAAATTCACTAATGAAAAGATCTCGACTTTTGAATTTTGAAAAAATTTCTTCAAATGAGCGCGATCTAAGACCCCTAGAACCCATATCCGGGGTCAGTTTCAATTTTGATATGATTATATATATATATATATATATATATATATATATATATATATATATATATATATATATATATATATATATATGTATGTATCACACCGATAACTCAAAAAATAATGGGCCGATTTTGATAAAATTGGGCATGTACCTTTCTTTTGTAAATGGCTTGTATAAGTTCGTTATTCAGGAAAATCGGACGAGGCTTTCCGGGAAAATTTTGAGTTTTCATTCGAAAAAAATTCTTATCTCAAAAAGCAAAAAGCTGATTTTAACAAAATTTGGCATGTACCTTTCTTTTGTAAATGGCTTTGACAAGTTTGTTAGTCAAGAAAATCGGAAGAGGTTTTCCGGGAAAATTTTGAGTTTTCATTCGAAAAAAATTTTTATCTCAAAGAATATAAGGCCGATTTTGATAAAATTTGGCATGTACCTTCCTTTTGTAAATGACTTTGACAAGTTCGTTAATCAAAAAAATCGGACGAGGTTTTCCGGGAAATTTTTGAATTTTCATTTGAAAAAAAATTTTATCTTAAAAAATAAAAAATCTATGATAACCAAATTTGGTAGGTAGGTTTACGATATAAAAAGTAAACTATACACCTAAACTTAGATTTCTATGTTACAAGAAAAAAAAGTTATAATAAAATATTTTGTGCCAGATCATTTCTATGAAAATTCACTACCATAACGCACTTGCTGCGTCCAGGCTTTTAATTGTTTGGTAGAAAAAAAGTTTTTTGATTTCATATGGACTATATTGAATGGAGTCTTTTTTCTATCGGCCATAATTACACAAGACCAATCTTCAGGGATGTAAATTTCTTTATAGTACTTTTTCGCTTTTTCGATGAGTCCGAACTCCTGGCCACAAGCAAGATAAGAGTGACCACTAACTAGAAATTTGTAGTCAATTTGTTTTCCTTTTCTATCCTCTGGTGGAGTACCACCAGTAGCCTTATTCCTTAGCGGTCGAGTAATACGGCCGTCAGAGATTTGAAATGCATTCTTGAAGAAAGCTTTGCATACTTTAACTTTATCGTCATTTTCCAACGTTCAATAGTATAAACGCGTTTTTTCCCTCCTTCATTCCCCTTTATCTTATTATAACGTCGTGAGATATTCGAAATTTTAATAAGAGAACAAATATTTGCAGTTTGGAGATCAAATGACGCTAAGCTATAGAAGGCCTCCAACAAATGTTTTTGACGTTCTTTAGTAACTTTTAAATGCCACTTTAATGGGCAGCTGCATTAAAAATTTTGAATTTTTTTGGCAGCTATTATTGTACCTTTCGAATTAATGTATTGTTCTCCTACTACTATCTTTCTTTTTGCTGCAGTTCTTCTAGACATATTCCGGATCCCTCTTTTTTTGCCGTAGCGTTTAATTTGCACACTGTTTAAACTGACAAGTTAGAAAATAAATATTCAGGTGTACTTCTCTTTATTGACAACCGCTAACTGCTTTCATAGGCATAGTGGCCTAACCCACAATATATGTGGGTTAGGCCAGCATTACCTTTTGAATTATGGGAATAATTGTAAATGCAAAAGGAATTTACGCCGACATTTACCAACCGGTAGCCGAATGTTGCTTGGGCCACTCTGCATCTGAAAGTACTTAAATAACAGGTAACTTTACTATAATGAACGCGTTTTGGTAAAATTGTGGGTTAGGCCATTTTGCATCTCATAGCGTCATATATACATACATATATATATATATATATATATATATATATATATATATATATATATATATATATATATATATATATATATATATATATATATATATAAACATATAAAAATCGAAACTGACCCCGGATATGTGTTCTAGGGGGCCTAATTAGCGCTCATTTGAAGACATTTTTCAAAATTCAAAAGTCGGGATCTCCTCATTAATGATTTTTAAAAGTAAATTCACTAAAAATGGTGCCAGATCATTTCTATGAAAATTCACTGCCATAACGCAGTTTCTGCGTCCAGATTTTTGAAAAGTTAGTCGCATTATTACAAATATGTGCTTAACCAGTATATACATATTTAAAACAAAATTAAATGACTGTAGATATCATCTTTTGATAAATTTCCTAATGAAAATTCGCTAAAAAGATAAGCGTGAAAAATCTTAAGTGCACCACTCTATATAATTGATAAATTTGTTTGCTTCATTATAAAACTGCACCCCCGTTTTTGCTTATATCTGTATAAATAAATGCAGCCACGCAAGGATGCGCAGATACCCACACCCACAAACACACTAGAGATATTCTTGTAAAACCGATCAAAATGCATTCAGTGGACCTCAAAACGTATAGATTCCTGAAACGGAAGTTTAAAATTTGTAGTTAGTTGAAAACCGTCAAAAAATTTTAACAAAGGTTACTACCTTGGCTTTAAAATCAGACAATTGTTTATTTTATAATAAATCACAATTTTCTATTTTTATTTTGTAGTGCTATTGTCACAACAAATGAACTACGATGCTTGTTTGGCAGCATTGTGCTGAAATAGCTGAAAATAACTTCACACGGAGTATTCTGAACTCCCACAATTCATGCAGACTGCATGTAAATAGTGGGGACAGATTCCTGAAAATAAACCTCAGACCGTATGAGAAACATCCTGAAATTGTCATCACAATCATGTAATTGTTAACATAGCTGGAACGAGGATTGTCTAAAAAAGTGCGATAAAGCAAACATCACAGAATAAATCAGTTTCTTCAAATAAGTAATTGCTAACCAGTTGAAACTAATACTATATTTTTATTTTGTGATTTAATTTTCAAGAATATTTTGACGGACTAGCAACCAAAATAAAATGAGTGTAAAAAGTCATAGAAAGAAGGTAAGGGAACCTATCAGTAATATAATCATAAAATAAGAATAAATAACAAAATTTTTGACCATTTTACGAGTTTTTGAATTAGCCACTTGGAGCCGTCACTTTCTTTACGGCGCAGCTTTTAATTATTAAAATCAACAGGCAGTAAATTTGCAAAAAAAGCGAAAACAGTGGAAAAATGTAATTGCAAAGAAAATATTTATAGGTATGACGGAAATTCAAATTTTCACTTAGCATGTTAATACACTTTATGCACAAAACAATATATATTAATATATACATACATATACATATATATATATATATATATATATATATATATATATATATATATATATATATATATATATATATATATATACTGTGTCCGTAACGCATAAATTGAAAATGACCATTATTAAGGAAAATTCAAAAACATGTCGATTTTTATTTTAAAAAACTAAGTTTTTGATACAAACATCTCAGCACTATCGTTATACCTCTTCACAGGGTAGCTACCCATTCAAATTTTTGAAATTGGATGGTGGGTAGTGTGATACGTATTTTTAAAGCTAATCCAATTCCCTATTCAGCAACACCAATTGTTTTGTAGGAATAAAATAAAGTTAGTAATAACATTCTTGTTATCACACCTAACACAAGTGAAGCCTATAAAGAATTACATAGTTCAGTCTTATCTAATCAAATGTTCGAAATGCTCGCCCACTTGTGCTTGACAATATCCCAAACGGTCAACAAATTCTTGTTGGACTCTATTTATAATCTCTGGAGAAATGTTGGTACATTCAGTTCTAATTCTTGATTTTAATTTCTTCGATAGTATCTGGTTTACTTTTGAATACCACATTCTTCAAATGACCCCAAGAGAAAAAATCTAAAGGAGTTAGGTCAGGTGATATTGCTGGCCACTCGATTGCACTGTTGGGAAATTGTCGATCCAGATACTGTCGAACATTAACGTCATAATGCGCAAGGGTTTCATCTTGTTGGTACCATACGTTATGGTTTACCATACCAGCATTGCGTCCATCAGGAAATAAGTGCAATAACGTCGGAGTGGAATATTGCTGTGAAAATTGTAAACATCGTGGTCGATTTATGGTTCTGTCAAAAAAGTAGGGACCAATAATCCTACTTCTAACAATTCCCGCCCAAACATTTACCTTTTGTGGGTATTGTGTGTGATTTTCCCTTGCTCAGTATGTGCAGTATTGACGGTTAACTTCTCCATGTAGTGTAAAAATAAATTCGTCCGAAAACAGAATATTCGGTACTTGCAAAGGGTTATCATTACAATTATCCATTAATGGTGCACAAAACTGCATCCTTCGGTCTGAATCCTCATCGAATAACTCCTGCAAAAGCTGTATTTTAAGGATGAAGATTTTCAAGTTTTAATACCTTATGTGCCGACTGAAGTGGAATTCCATTGACTCGGACAATTTGTCGAACACTACTATAAGGATTTTCTTCCACTGACAATAAGACGTTTAATTTTACTTCTTCACTCATTTACCGGCGATCTGTTTCTGGCAAATCTTCCACGTTAGATGTTTCTCGGAATTACTTATGCATTCAACTCACTGTTGATTCATTGATAGACATATCCGGATATTTAGTATTAAACAGAATCCACACCTCTGCCTGAGTTTGGGTCGTGTCACCATAACCAATCATCATTAGAACATATATTCATTCTTTGAGATATTGATACACGCATTTAACCAACCATTGAATAATTAATTTGAAAAATCAAAAGTTAAAATTATACGTATTCAATTTGTACGACAACCAAAACGTAAATTTACCACTATTGTCTGTAGAATGTATCGCAAAAAATTATAAAACTTATGCTTGATTACTTTTTATGACACATGTCACACAGCAGATAATTGTTACCATCAGTCGATTGCTACAGATACGACATAGTATACGACAAAATCTCTAGATATCTTTTTGTACAAGAAGCCCGACATTTTGAACATTTTTTACAGACTTTAAGATACTGAAGTATCATATCATAAGAGCGTCTCCGTGGCCGTGCGGGAAAGTCGATGACTTTCCAATACGGACTCGGGGGTCGACGGTTCGAGACTCACCGGCGGCGGATGATTTTGCAAATCACTGTCGTCATTGAGATCGAGCTCAAGGTGGAGGGTAGGTTAGTTTAGATGAGCAAAAATGGTCAGCAATGGCCTAATTGCCAGTAAGCATCTTACCTTTTTTTAGTGAATTTTCTTAAAAAAATTCACTAATGAGGAGATCCCGACTTTTGAATTTTGAAAAAATTTCTTCAAATGAGCGCTAATTAGGCCCCCCAGAACACATATCCGGGGTCAGTTTCAATTTTTATATGTTTATATATATATATATATATATATATATATATATATATATATATATATATATATATATATATATATATATATATATATATATATATATACACACACACATATATATATATATATATATATATATATATATATATATATATTTATCACACCGATAACTCAAAAAATAATGGGCCGATTTTGATTAAATTTGGTGAATACCTTCCTTTTGCAAATGGCTTGGATAAGTTCGTTCGTCAGGAAAATCGGCCCAGGTTTTCCCGGAAAATTTTGGGTTTTCCTTCAAAAAAAATTATATCTCCGGAATTAACAAAGTAAGGGCAACCATTTATGTCATTATAGGTGAGGTGCCTACCAAAATTTAGCTCTGTAAGTCAACAGACAAAAAAGTTATGGGCATTTAAAGAAAAATAAATTGGGGTTTTCCTCAAAACGTCAAAGTGACAATTGAAAACGTCAAAATTCGCAACATTTAGACAAAGAACTTGAATCTAATACGGGCTCTGGAAAGAAAATGTCTTAAGAAGAATGTTTTACAAACCCTGAAGTCTTAGTTTCAACCGTCATCGTCCTTCATTTTACTAAAATGTTTCCAGAAAATTCATTTCAAATAGACCCTTTCTCTGATGCTTGGCAGTAGTAGTATCGTTTAATGATATATAATTTTTGTAGAATTTTCGTAAAAAATCAATAAAGCTCAATATATCCGTTATTATACAAGATATGAAAAAATATTGTATACATTAATTGTACGGTGTCTTGAGCCACACCTTAAAAAATTATTGCTACCATCACAGGATGGCCCATAAGTCGTTGGTGATACAAATAAATTTTTTTTAGTGGAAAACGCCTTATGTATTTGCATTTTCCATCGAAATATAATGCATGTTTGTAAGTTAAGAAATTATGGACGCAGCAAGTGCGTTATGGTAGCGAATTTTGATTAAATGCTTCATATTTGAAAAGCTCAATTTGCACATGCTCATGGCACATTGTTTTTACTATATAGGTTATACTGGTAACCAAATTTGATGCCTGCTTTCTGAAAAAAAAACATATTTGCTCTTAAAAACATTTTTATGAAAATTCACTACCATAACGCACTTGCTGCGTCCAGAATTTTATCATATCATAAGATTCATATCAGTATCATAAGACTGGACTATGTCATTCTTTACAGGCTCCACTTGCGTTAGATGCTACTGATAATAAAAATGTTGTAATTCACTTTATTTTATTCCTACAAAAAAAAATTGGTGTTGCCGAATAGTGAACTGGATTAGCTTTAAAAAGATGTAAGGGGTATGACTATGGGGGTGAGATTTTTATAACAAAAAGTTAGTTTTTGACAATAAAAATCTACCTGTTTTTGATAACGATCACTTTCAATTTTATTGAATTTACTCCATAGGCACAGCATATATATATATATATATATATATATATATATATATATATATATATATATATATATATATATATATATATATATATATATATATATATATATATATATAGTGTGTCTCTGCCGGTCGTTAGAAGTTTATGGAATTATGGCCAGAAAAAAAAATTCGAAAATTTAGAATTCGGTTTCTATGTAGCTGATTACATTCTTCTGAACTAAAATATTTTTAGATTTTTAGCACTTCCGGTTATACCGGAAGTCGGCATCAACTTTGTTATTGTATCTAAAACAGCCTGTATATTTTTGTATTTTTAGATGGGTATCATAATTTTGAATCTTTTCTATTCAGACTATACCCTGTCGGTCTATTATGGTTCTTGAGTAAAAAAATTCGGAAATTCTGACGACCGGTTGACGTTTACAAAGTGAAGTGTAACTCCTATCTGGAATTAGATATAAAGATGTAATGAACTTAAGATTGTAGTCTGTGGAGCCCTTTATCGGGGGTATTCCTTGAAATAAAAATTTTTGCTTGAGAATTATTCCTAAGTATATACTTTTAGCAAGAGTTAAAATTATAAAAAAATATATTTTTTAAACGGAATGACCGATTTTTCGTAACATAATCGAATTTGGGATAAAAATGGCTACAAAGTGGTATTACATGTTTGTGAACCTAAATCGAATTTTTTAAAGTTATTTCCGAAAAACGCATAATTTTTTTCCATTATGTCGAAAATGCCATAATGGTTGTTTTGGATACCTATGTTAATGATTTTTTCAAATGTCAGCTTGTGCTTGCTTATGTTTTGTTGCTTATGTCAGATGCCTTAACATTAAATTATTGCTAAAAAGAGTTAAAATGGATAACAATAAAGAAAATAATATTTTGACAAAACTAGTAATTCTTAATTTTTTATACATGGAAAATTCGACAAAATTGTGAGTACCTATAACTTACAGAACATTTAGCGACAACTATCCCCATCTACCTGCGATGACAAAAGTAAATTTTGAGGAATGAAAGCAAATTTTATGCGTTTCGGACGAATTGGTCAAGTGTTAAATCGACCAAAAACCGTAATTGATAATTAATAGGGAGAGTTGAATATCTTAGCTTATTTCGAGGCCAACTCCAACGCCTCAGTTCGCGCTGCTGAAGAAGCTCTGGGAATCAGTAGGTGTTGCGTAGATAGGACTGTGAAGAAGCATCACTTTTACGACTGTAAGTTTCCATTAGTACAAAACCTTCATCCTCAAGACGCCGACGACAGAGTTACCAGTTACCTTGTGTGAGATGCTATATCTTCGAATTCAAGAGAAAGATAACTTTTTGGGAAAAAATATGGACGGACGAATCTAAGTTCTCGCGTGCAGGGTTTTTTAACAGGCGTAACAACCCTGTATAGGTTTCAGCTAATCTGCATGAAATCCGAAAAAGAAACTATCAGGTTAGCTCAATGTATTTTGCCTTATTATGGATGGCAGGATCTCTTATATCATTTATGGTGCCGTATTAACGGCGGAGCCTTAGCTGAACTTATTACGGAGTGCGGTTTTATATTTTGTTGACCACCTGGCATTAAACTTGAGAAGAAACTGTTGGTATCAACTGGATGGAGCTCTGGTCCATTGGACCCAGGAAGTATCCCAAGAAATCAGCTTAAAATTCGTAGACAGGTGGATAAGGCGGTTAGGACCATGCAACTGGCCTGCCAGATGTCCTGATTTGGCACCTTTGGAGACATAACAAACATGAGTTCTACCAGACACGGTGAACACAGGGGAGAGATTAGAAGCCTCGTGCGAGCAGCGTTCAACGTGCTGTCTCCTCAAGAAGTACGAACAGCAACACTGGAGGGTGTTTCTTGACGCTTAAAAAATGCTTGAGTGCGAAAGGCCATCATTTGGAACATTTATAATAATTTGTTCATAGTTTTTCCCGTCTCTTTTGTGTCATTTGAGGTGAATGTGAATAGTTGTCCTTTAACATTCTGCAAGTTTTACTAAGAACTTTGTCACACTTTCCATGTATAAAAAAAATAATTTCTGATTTGTATAATCACTACTTTCGTTGTTTTTAGCCATTTAGCCACTTTTGGCAAAGATGCATCCACTTTGCAATAAGAAAAGAAGTTTCAAAAAGATGATTCTTGAAAAAATATTTGCAACCATTCATAGCATTCTCGATATAATAGGTAAAAAAAAAATCGTTTTCTAGAAACCCTAAAACGATTTTATTTAGGCATAGGAACATGAAATATCATTTTGTAGTAATTTAAAACGCCAATTTGATTACGTAACGAAAAATAGGTAATTCCATTTAAAAATATATTTTTTATATTAGTGAATTTTTATTTAAAAAAATTCACTAATAGAGAGGTATCGATGGTGAGACTTTGCAAAAAAAAATTTCAAATGAGCGCGAACTAGGACCCCTAGAACCCATATCCGGGGTCAGTTTCAACCTTTATATGTTTATAAGTTTCAACCTTTATATGTTTATATATATATATATATATATATATATATATATATATATATATATATATATATATATATATATATATATATATATATATATATATATATATATCTATCTATCCAACCGCTAACTCAAAAAATAACCAACCGATTTTGATGAAACTTGGCAAGTTCCTTTATTTTATTAATGGCTTGGACGAGTTCGTTATCCAAGAAAATCTAACAAGGTTTTCCGGAAAAATTTTGAGTTTTCTTTCGAGAAAAAATTTTTTCTCCGAAAATTAAACATTTATTTTAATAACATTTGGTGCATATATAGCATCGCGAAAGACCTTACCACACACCAAAACTCAACTTTCTCAGTTTATATAAAATTGAGTAATTTGAATTTTGAGTTTTCTTTCGAAAAAAGTTTTTTCTCCAAAAATTATAAAGCTATTTTAATAAAATTTGAAGGATATGTTTCCTTAAGAAAGACCTTGCCACGTACCAAAATTCAACTGTCTAAGTTTACATAAAATTGAGTTATTCAAATTTGAAGGATTTAATAAAAATTCACTACCATAACGCACTTGCTGCGTCTAGAACTTTTTTTAACTCTTCTGAAAACTATAAATTTAGGAGTTATTCTCAAGCAAAAATTTTTATCTTAAAGAATACCCCCGATAAGGGGTCTTTACACTACAATTGTAAGTGGATTTCAACTTTCTGTCTAATTCCAAATAGGAGTTACAGCCCATTTTGTAGACGTCAACAAACTGTCAGAATTTTGGAAAATATTTTTTTCTCAAAAACCGTAATAATGGGCATGGTACAGTTGAACAAAAAAGGATTCAAAATCATGATTCCCATTTAAAAATGCAAAAATATACAGATGTTCTACCTAAAAAGCAATGTTGATGATGATTTCCGGTATAACCGGAAGTAATAGAAATCTGAAAATATTTTAGTTAAGGGGAATGTAAACAGTTATACGTAATTCTAAATTTTCAAATACGTATTATGGCCAGAACGCCATAAACTAACGATCGGTCACGCTGAGACACATGTATATAAATACAAAATTATATTCATCTGGTTAGGTAATAGGAAATCGGCCTGGCTAACGATGTAAGTTAAGCCTCGGTGGTTTAGAGGTGAGGACGTGTACCTCTGAACCGAGGGGTACCGGGTTTGATTCCCAGAGTTCCCCTTTCACTTTTTCAGTACACACTGTACAATTAACATCAACCGAGATTGTGGCATTGTATTTGAGCAAATTCTCCCCTTCGGACAGGGGCGTAAAGCAGTCAATTCCGTGTCTATGTAATGTTGGGCACGTTAAAGATCACTACCCCCTTACGCCGATGTTAAAAAAATGTAAGTTAGCGAATATTTTTTTCATTTTACTTGAAATTTATATATTATATATCTTTGCTTATACTTAACGAAAGTCATATCCCGCTTCTTGTTTCCGGAGGGTATAGTCACCCGCTTTAATGGTTTAGGTTCAAAATTTACGGCTCTGGGTGTGTCTGGGAAAGGAGGAAGCATTGACGCTTATGGCTCGACAACTTGGAAATCGCTCCATTTGAGCTCAATCCCTTTGGTATCTGAGATACCTGGGATTAGTGAATGTCACCCTTTGAGGGAGTCGTGTATAATGGCCCTTCAGGCTAAAGTCATAATAAATATAATAGTAAGTATTGTATTTCCACTTCAGATTCGCTTGTAGTCTAGATTAGAGCTTTTCAAACTTTTTTCTCTTGTAGACCACGTGCCGATATTCTCTATTTTCCGTAGATGCCCTGCCTTCCTAATATTGAATTTTTACAAACTCATTACTTCAAACGTGATTTTGACAGCTGACACAGAGGTACTCACCTTTTTCAGAAAGGTAGTCAAAGAGCTGGACAAAGTTGTTGTCAGGAGGTGACCGGTAAATGCAACAGATGAATTTAGTTGCAGCCCTGAGAGAGAGTTTTATCCAAAGTATGTCGTTTCTTCCAGCTTCTAAATTGGGGAGTCTGGTGCAGGGTAATTGCTACGGACGTATGCGCACACGCCTCCATGCAATCTAAAGGAAGTATAGAGCTCATACCCCGGAAAATTAAGGTGATTAGTGGCTGTTTTGGCACTGATTTGGGTTTCGGTGAGGAAGAGGAGTTGGGGCCTATTAGCCTGGAGGAAATGGTGGACGGAGTTCAGATTAGAATTTAGGCCACATATATTGGAGAAAGATATGTTAAATCTTGATGTTAGCGCCCCCCGTCACTTCTCTTCCGGAGATCCGAATGGAGGGGTATTTTACCTCCGGAATGTTTTGCACAAGGAGGAGCCATCATCATTTTTGCTTATAAGGGAAATCGACTCATACATCAGAACCGGAAACGTCCGTTGGGACTTCACCGGCCCCTTGATGCATGGGGTGGTACCTCCTCGGGCGTGAAAAACCTTTACTATCACGTAAAGGAAAATTCCACTACCACCTGCAAAGAGAAGGAGCGAGACTTTAGTAGACCATCAGCCCTGGGAGTTATTCCCATTGCCGACAGTCACGCCAGGGGTGGCACGTGGAGCCAGCCTCTAGGAGTCCAGTAGCTAAGTCACGCGTCGATCAATCAAGAGAACGAGCAGCGCACGACCAGGCTAAGGGACCACACCCCCCATTCAGTGAAATGTTAGAAGCAACCATTGCCTTGCATAAGTCAAATTTAAAGGTATCCTCTTCTGCTTTCTTTGTTTGGTTTCCCAAACATTGGCGTATTGATGCTTGGGATGTATTACTTGAATGTCGTTTTTCACAATTTCTTTGATGCAGGGGTGTCTTACAGTGTTGGTCTATGAGATATTTCCTTGCGCTTGAAATATGTTCAGAAAGAAATCAATATTACTATAGGCATCTACATTTTTTTCGAATAAATAGAAATTTAGTATTGTTTTTATACAACATCCGTGAATTAAGTAGGTAGGTATGGTTTTCATTCATACCTTTATTAGATAGAAAGACACAAAATGAAAGTGTATAACCTTCTCACACAAAAAAAATAATGCTTTTAATAGGAGGGATGAGCCTGAGGTTTTGATAATAAATTTTCAATTTTTGGCCTCACAGCATTAACTAGGTTTAACCTATAATCACTCTGACCAATGATTTTTAATCAGTTTTTTTGGTAAGAAGATCGGCGTCGCGCTGAAACCATTTTCCACGAGGCATGAAGATGGAAAAGCTATCAAAACCCTTTATAACGATAGTCCATAATGCAGAATATGTAACAGGTATGTCTCTCTGAAGCTGTTTCTAACCTGCACTTTAAATTCTTTGTTAGTGCTTATTCCGATTAGTTGTAATATGACATCCGATTCTTTAATTTTGCTTTTTGGATTGATATTAACTGTTGGATTTGAGAGACAAAACATCCTCGAATCTTGTTATAAAGTCTGCGCAAAAGACATTTAAATGAAACGTACGCTGACACGTCATTATCATGGCTTCTTGTCTGTGACAAGTTGGGGAAATGGAAACTTTCGCGCCGTCCAATGTTAACTTCATTGGGTTAATCCTGGCAAGACAAGCTGCAACGATGAACTTTGTTTTTATTCAATTCACTTGTAACTGCACGCTGGCCTCATAAAATTTAGTAGAAAAATCTGTTAAATCAGCAATGTTTAGTTTCCATTTGACTAAAATCGCTTTTAAAATGGGATCTTTAACACCAAAAACTCAAAAACAGTCTCAAACAGTGCGAAAAACTTACCAGACCTAAGCCTTTCGACAGCCAGCGTACTTCAGTGTGGAGGAGTAATTGATGAAAGTTCTCGTCATTTTCTTCACAAAACGGCGCAAATAACCTAGAATTCAACGCGTTGCTCCGAATTGTCTTTACTGCGTTTATTCCAAATTAAAGATATTGCTGCAATCTGCTACTCATATTTTTAGCAACTAAATGTTGTCGACGAATGATGCACTGAATTACAAACACCCTGGTGCATTTTGTTTTAAATGGCTTACAAAAATAGGTAATTTCTATCTCTATTAAAAGTAGCTAGTAGTTGAGTACATAGGTACAATCTGTGTTAGATGCATTATGACATTTACGGAACGCCTAAATTTTGGTGATGACCAGCCTAAGTGAGATTCACTTTAGTGGACCCTTATTTACATCGGCCCTGGGAGTCCATATAGACAACTTTAGGAATCTACGGTCTGGATTCTAGATGAACAACGTATTTTTCCAAATGTTCTGCAAGGCATCCTAGTGAATAAATAGTGGTTAGAAAACCTATAGTGCAGTATTGCAAATAATAACTATGAAAAATTGACGCGAATAATTAAGCAATATCGCGCCACAACGTAGTAGTGCTTATTTATACACAGCTATACTTAAAGACGGTTTATACCTATTTTCCTTCCTTCTTACCCCAGCCGTCAAATCAACATCTTACAAAAAGAACAGGCTGGTAAGTACTGCTGTATTGTGATATAATCCAGCATTTTACTTTTCCTTAAAAATTAAATACAGTCCACTCAGTTTTTATACCAAACAGGGAGATTGCGATAGCAAAGTAAGCCTTTAAAAGTATCGACGCAGTAAGTGTGTGATGGTAGCGAATTTTCATACATTTTTTAATACATAATTGGACCTGCTTAAACGTATTTATTTTAAATTTTGTCTGTGGATGATAGATAACCTTCCAATATTATACATTTTACTGCACACACACACACACACACACACACACACACACACACACACACACACACACACACACACACACACACACACACACACACACACACACACACACACACACACACACACACACACACACACACACACACACACACACACACACACACACACACACACACACACACACACACACACACACACACACACACACACACACACACACACACACACACACACACACACACACACACACACACACACACACACACACACACACACACACACACACACACACACACACACACACACACACACACACACACACACACACACACACACACACACACACACACACACACACACACACACACACACACACACACACACACACACACACACACACACACACACACACACACACACACACACACACACACACACACACACACACACACACACACACACACACACACACACACACACACACACACACACACACACACACACACACACACACACACACACACACACACACACACACACACACACACACACACACACACACACACACACACACACACACACACACACACACACACACACACACACACACACACACACACACACACACACACACACACACACACACACACACACACACACACACACACACACACACACACACACACACACACACACACACACACACACACACACACACACACACACACACACACACACACACACACACACACACACACACACACACACACACACACACACACACACACACACACACACACACACACACACACACACACACACACACACACACACACACACACACACACACACACACACACACACACACACACACACACACACACACACACACACACACACACACACACACACACACACACACACACACACACACACACACACACACACACACACACACACACACACACACACACACACACACACACACACACACACACACACACACACACACACACACACACACACACACACACACACACACACACACACACACACACACACACACACACACACACACACACACACACACACACACACACACACACACACACACACACACACACACACACACACACACACACACACACACACACACACACACACACACACACACACACACACACACACACACACACACACACACACACACACACACACACACACACACACACACACACACACACACACACACACACACACACACACACACACACACACACACACACACACACACACACACACACACACACACACACACACACACACACACACACACACACACACACACACACACACACACACACACACACACACACACACACACACACACACACACACACACACACACACACACACACACACACACACACACACACACACACACACACACACACACACACACACACACACACACACACACACACACACACACACACACACACACACACACACACACACACACACACACACACACACACACACACACACACACACACACACACACACACACACACACACACACACACACACACACACACACACACACACACACACACACACACACACACACACACACACACACACACACACACACACACACACACACACACACACACACACACACACACACACACACACACACACACACACACACACACACACACACACACACACACACACACACACACACACACACACACACACACACACACACACACACACACACACACACACACACACACACACACACACACACACACACACACACACACACACACACACACACACACACACACACACACACACACACACACACACACACACACACACACACACACACACACACACACACACACACACACACACACACACACACACACACACACACACACACACACACACACACACACACACACACACACACACACACACACACATACGCAGCCATGCATTAAATTTAAGTGGTTGAACTTTATAAGCCATGAACTCCAAAGCATCTCTTCTCTCAAATAAATAATGGATGTTTTAAACATTTAGCGCGCTTGTTTAGTTTAGTAGCGATGGATAGTTTCACGGGACCGTAGCGCGCATTTTGCGTGCGAGCGTGTTATAAAAACAACGATTTATACACTATTCATTGATATCTTTACAGGACACATTTTAATTTAACGACCATGAAAAATGTACAAAATCTGAATTTAGTCAAGCATTAGGTGCCCAAATTGGAAGAGACTGGAAGCACAATGCCGGATAAACCAAGTGCAAAAGGACATCAAGAATGAGTACTTAGAAAGTAAAGTTTTCAACTCATTACCACCGAACTTAAATGTTATAACACAAATGGTCACAGATGAAATCAACGCTATTGCAAGAGTGATGCTCCAGCATGTGACCGAAAATTTCAGTTACCGGATACATGAGTGTGAAGAGAATGTCTCGGTGTATTCTTTAGGTGGCGTAGAAGTTTGCAAACCATATATATATATATATATATATATATATATATATATATATATATATATATATATATATATATATATATATATATACACCAAGTCATACGTATGAAGTATTATAAAGTAGTGCGCCAAACACTGGACTTTGAATGGGTAGGACATGAAGAAAAATGAGAAAGGCAAGGTTCATCGATAGACAAGCGAATAAACGTGTGCTAGAAGAGATGGGAGATGATAGATGAGTGCTAAAAGAGATTGAAAGGAGGAAGGGAAAATTTGTTGGTCATATTCTGAGACATAATAACTTTTTTGAAGAACACGTAGTTACTTAAAAAAAGAAAAGAGGTAGACGAAGAGGGAGACTTGTGGAAACTTGCGCCTAACTGATAAGGTGAGGAACCACTACAGAAATGAAAAAAAAATGTTGGAGGGGGAGGGAGTCGTGGCTGAGACGACTAGGCGACATTCCCTTTACACTGGAATGATGATGATCAGCTACTTCTTACGGGACCAGCATTCTACTTTTAAGCAATAGCCATCATAAGCGTCAATGCTGTTTTTAGTGAATTTTCTTAAAAAAAATTCACTAATGAGGAGATCTCGACTTTTGAATTTTGAAAAAATTTCTTCAAATGAGCGCTAATTAGGCCCCCCAGAAAACATATCCGGGGTCAGTTTCAATTTTTATATGTATATATATATATATATATATATATATATATATATATATATATATATATATATATATATATATATATATATATATATATATATATATATATATATATATATATATATATATATATATATATATATATATATATATATATATATATATATATATATATATATATATATATATATATATTTATATATATATGTATCACACCGATAACTCAAAAAATAATGGGCCGATTTTGATTAAATTTGGTGAAAAAATTCATCTTGCAAATGGCTTGGATAAGTTCGTTAGCCAGGAAAATCTGCCTAGGTTTTCCCGGAAAATTTTGTATTTTCTTTCGAAAAAAATTTATATCTCCGGAATTAACAAAGTAAGGACAACCATTTGGTACACAGGTTTATATCCTTATAAGTAAGTTACCTACCAAAATTTAGCTATGTAGCTCAAAAGATAAAAAAGTTATAAGCATTTAAAGAAAAATAAATTGGGGTTTTCCTCAAAACGTCAAAGTGGCGATTTAAAATGTCAAAATTGGCAACATTTAGGCAAGTAACTTGAATCTAATACGGGCTATAGAAATAAAATGTCTCAAGAAGGATGTTTTACAAACCCTAAAGTCTTAGTTTCAACCGTCATTGTCCTTCATTTTACTAAAATATTTGCAGAAAATTCATTTCAAATAGACCCTTTCGCTGATGCTTGGCAGTAGCCTTAGCTATAGAGTTTATCATTTAATGGTATATAATTTTTGTCGAATTTTCGTAGATAATCAATAAAGCTCAATATATCCGTTATTATATAAGATATGAAAAAAAAATTGTATATATTAATTATAGGGTGTCTTGAGCTACATCTTAAAATAATATTTGTAAAATCACAGGGTGGCCCATAAGTCGTTGGTGATACAAATTTCCTTTTTTTTTAATCAAACATGCCTAATGTTATTGCATTTTTGCATTTTCCATCGAAATATAATGCATGTTTGTAAGAAAAGAAATTCTGGACGCAGCAAGTGCGTTATGGTAGCGAATTTTTATCAAATGTTTCATATTTGAACAGCTCAATTTGCTATTAACCTATAAGGTTGACCAAGAAACGTGTTTTTTTAGGAACACTTTCAGTTTACTTTTGGAAATGTTTGTACATTTTCACACAATAAAGTTATTTTGATGAAACATGCCACATTGTTTTTACTATATAGGTTACACTGGTAACCAAATTTGATGCCTGCTTTCTTAAAAAAACACACATATTTGTTATTAAAAACATTTTAATGAAAATTTTTTTAATCAAACACGCCTTATGTTATTGCATTTTTGTATTTTCCATCGAAATATAATGCATGTTTGTAAGAACAAAAATTCTGGACGCAGTAAGTGCATTATGGTAGCCAATTTTGATCAAATGCTTAATATTTGAATTGCTCAATTTGCTATTAACCTATAAGGTTGACCAAAAAACGAGTTTTTTCGGGAACACTTTAAGTTTACTTTCGGAATTTTTTTTACATTTTCAAACAATAAAGTTATTTTGATAAAACATGGCACATTGTTTTTACTATATAGATTATACTGGTAACCAAATTTGATGCCTGCTTTCTTAAAAAAACACACATTATTGCTATTAAAAAATAGTTTTATGAAAATTCACTACCATAACGCACTTGCTGCGTCCCGAGATTTTTTTTACTATTTGTAGACTGTCTCTGGTCATCAGCCTAGAAATCATAAGTAATACAAGTAACTTATAAACATATTCTATTCCAATTTACTTCGTAATCTTATAGTTTTCACGTCACTAGATGTATTACAGGAACAATAAAACAAAACAAGAAAAGCAAATAGTATTTGGTAATTCAAACATTGCGTACAGTTATGTAAATATGTTCTAAAATAATCTTAAAGTCAAAAGAAATGAAATTGTTAGAATTTACGTATGCAACGTTTTTGTTATGTATTATTTGAAATACAAAAATAAACTTTTTCTGTTTACAACAGGGTTGCAAATCCTCAAACCTGGTCCGAGCGTTCTATGTTGATTTATAGTAGTAATGCATATATAGGGTGGCGCATTGAAAACGAAACAAACCGATTTGCGTCCAGAGAATTTGTTTTTAAGAAACGCTGAAACGCGCAAATTTAATATTGAACGGGACATGTTTTAACATAAAACTCAACTTTGTCACATCAACCCCTTAAGGGTGGTGATAACAACCCTTATATTTTAAATAGTGAACATGGGTCGAGTGTTACATCATTTGAAAACTTTTTCTTTTCTGAATTCAGTACACTAATTTTTTTGAAAGTTTTATCAACTCGTTTAAAAATTATTCACAGTTGAAGATGCAAAAACTTATAGTCAATGTTTTGTTGGTTTGCAAACAAAAAATTGACTATCAGAACATTTCTTATCGGAATGCGATTTATTATTTCAGTTTATCGGTCGGTTTGATACTTGATAGTACTACCGAAAATTAATTTCACAATGGTGTATTCTGTAGAAGAAAGAGTTCAAATAATTACTCTTTTTTTCAAAAACGATGACTGTGCTAACCGTACCGCAAATTTGTTTGATGAACAACATCCGAACAGACATGTTAACAGAAAATACATTTTGGAGTTAGTTACAAAGTTTCGACAAAGTGGTTCAGTAGCCAACAAGAAACGGGATCCTGAACGTGAATTTTCAGTTAGAAATGAGACTACTGAGATTAAAGTTTTATGACAAATTGCTGCAGATCCAACTTTGAGCTCGAAAAAATTGGCCACTCTTTCAAACATCAAAAGAAGAATTATTCAGCGAATATTGAAGCATCATAACCCGTATAAAATTCATCTTGTACAACAACTGAATGAAGATGATTTTGATCGGCGGCTGGAGTTTTGTGAAGTTATGACTGCACGAATAGCTGATAACGGTAAATTTCTGTTCAATATCTGTTTTTCAGACGAGTGTACGTTTTTATTCAACTCTACAGTCAATCGTCATAATTGTCGTTATTGGGCAGATATTAATCCAAGAAATTTTCACGAAGTCCACACTCAAACTCCACAGAAATTGAATGTCTGGACTGGCATTTTTGGAGACCGTTTAATCGGACCAATTTTTCTTGATGGCAATACTAGAAGATATCGTTTACCCTCTACTAATTGACATTGTTGAAAATGATGATCGCTATCAAGAAAATCAATTAGTGTTTCAACAAGATGCAGCTTCTCCGCAGTTTTCAAAACGTCTTAGGAAGTTTTTAAACAGAGAGTTTCCAGGACAATGGATTGGGCGTAGAGCTGCTATTGAGTGGCCCCCTAGATCACCGGATTTAACTCCTTTAGACTTCTTTCCATGAGGACATTTAAAGAGTAGAATTTACGCAACAGAACCGGATTTTCTGGAAGAATTACGACGACGCATTGTTGAAGAATGCCGTCTAATAACTCCACAAATGCTCCAGAATGTCAGAGCTCGTTTTTAACAAAATTTGTACTTTTGTATGGAAGCTGGTGGTCAACAGTTTGAACACCTACTTAACTGAATAAACATTTTTGAACGTTTGGTTTTGTTTTTTAGTTTTTTTAACCAAAAATTGACTAATCAGTGCATTTCTTATCACAATGAATGAAATACGTTCTTGCAACTCCAACTGTGAATAATTTTTAAACGAGTTGATAAAACTCCAAAAAAATTAGTGTGCTGAATTGAGAAAAGAAAGAGCTTTCAAATGATGTAACACTAGACTCATGTTCCCTATTTAAAATATAAGGGTTGTCATCACCACCCTTAAGGGGTTGATGTGACAAAGTTGAGTTTTATGTCAAAACATGTCCCCCTCAATATTAAAATTGACGTGTTTCAGCGTTTCTTAAAAAAATTTTCTTTGGGCACAAATCGGTCTATTTCGTTTTCAATGCGCCACCCTGTGTATATATATATATATATATATATATATATATATATATATATATATATATATATATATATATATATATATATATATCACTGAGAACTCAAAAAGTAATAGTCCAATTTTAAAAGAAATTGTAGTGCACCTTCTCTTTGTAAGTGGCTTGAATAAGTTCGTTAGCCAAGAAAATGGAATCAGGCTTTCCGGGAAAATATTGGGTTTTCTTTCGGAAAAAATTTTTAACTCAAAAAATACAAAAGCTATGGTAACCAAGTTTGGTATGCAAGTTTACAATATTAAAAGGAAACTATATATCAAAATTTATATTTATATCTTACAAGAAAAAAAGTTATAAAAAAATATTTGATGCCAGATCATTTCTATGAAAATTCATACCATAACGCACTTGCTGCGCCCAGGCCTTTCATTTTATTATTCACAGTTAGGTTCGGATTAGTTTTAAAGTACAGCTACGGCAATAATTGCAATCAACTATTTTTGACAACTGGTAAAATATCATTTTATGCGTTTTTTAGTGAATTTTCGTAGAAATAATTCACTAATGGGGAGATCCAGAATTTCGAAATTTTTTTTCAAATGAGCGCGAACTAGGACCCCTAGAACCCATATCAGGGGTTAGTTTCAATTTTTGTGTTTGTTTCTGAAAAAAATTAAATCTCCAAAAATAAAAAAGCTATGATAACCAAATTTGGTATGTAGATTTATGCTTTTAAAAGCAAACTATATACCAAAATTTAGATTTCTATCTTACAAGAAAAAAAGTTATAAAAATATTTGGTTCCCGATCATTTCTATGAAAATTCACTACCATAACGCACTTGCTGCGTCCAGACTTTTCTTCCATAGCATACTATTTGTTTTCAGAATTTCAAAATATCAAGGCTGACTTAGGATTTTAAAATTTTGTATTCTACTCAGTTTTTCTTTCCGCTCATCTTTTTTAGAAAGTTTTTTTGTATCTCTTAGAAAAAAGGCCACTTAGAAGTGTAAAAAATTAGTTTTTGTAAATTTCCAAGGCATACTTGATTTTTGGAAATTCAAATTATGACACACATTATTTTCTATTCAAGCAAGGCTTAATCCCAGAAAATGAAGTTTCAACGCAAAAAATTACTTTTTCACCTATTCATGCGTCAATCCGGGGACACACTATATATATATATATATATATATATATATATATATATATATATATATATATATATATATATATATATATATATATATATATATATATATATATATTTGGAAAGGTTTCTGCTGTCACTAGTGTAAAACATATTTGATTCTCGGATTGAACCGCATCCAGAACTTATTTAACATCGGCGTTTCGGCTCCTGTTTTGGAGCTATTTTCAAGAGTTCAAGGAAATGTGAAAGGAAAGGAGCTCTAAGGCCTCAATCTACCTATTCCTTCGAGCGGTGGATAAGGATAGGTTTGGTTATAGCTCTATTAAGGGGCCTCAATCTGTCTACTCCTCAACTCTTGCTCTCTAAGGTCTCAGTGTGTTTAACCCCAGACCAGAGAGAGGGAGAGAGAGAGAGAGAGAGAGATCGGACAGTTCGTCGTAAGTCTTGTATTATTTACAACCTTTCATCTACCTGCCTCGTTGTCAGTGTAATTACTCTAGTCAAGTTCTGTTAAGTTATGTGCTTTCGTAACGGTACTTTTAGGATTAAGTGGATTAGAGGTATTTGTTGGGTCAGGTCAGGTGAGGTCACATCATGGAGCAGTTAGTTGTCTATTAGATTAATTGTCTGTTTGTGTGTTTTTAATGAGGATATAACAGGTACGCAAGTAATCGGAAGTGAAAGACCATCCATTACTTATTTAAACAATCGTGACATTTTTTGATCTCGCTTGCTTCGCGGATATATTTGCTTTCGAAGTTGTAGACCGCGGCTATTGTTTTGGCATGTCGACGTCTATTTTTTGTCCTGTATGTACATGATTCATGGCCAGTGCGGATGAGGGGTTGGATTTTCTAACTGCGAGGGAGTGTTCTATTGTGGATACGTCTACTCGTTTACTCCTATGCAAGTTTGGAAGCAGTCAGATCAATGAATTTCGTAAACTCCGTGTCCTTGAAAGTTTTTATTACATTTTGCAATTCCTGCTCTGTATTGAACATATATGTTTACAGGCAGGCCCACCGAAAACTGTGCGAGCGGGCTTTAGTGTATTTAAAGTTATCTGTTTGAAAAACGTTCGGGCAGGTCGATTTTGCTTTTGAGGGTATACATTTTCACCTAATGTCAAACCTGCTACTTTATCACCTTAAATAGGGCAAATTTTAATTAGTAAGTGGGATCGGTCAAGTGACACATCAGTTTGACGGGTCCTCCGTTATCTACTTAATCGTGTACTCTGTTTTGAAAATCTTTGAAATTCTTGCGGGGATAGAGAGAAAATTCAAAATAAAAGTATTGCCTAAAAATTTATGACAAAAAAAGGTTTGATTTAAAAGTGTATACAAAAGCTGGGGTTTGCCTAGTAGCTGAAATATTACTTGAGAAGTATTGAAAATCTCGTCCACCAGCCTCAATCCAAAAATACAAATCTTGTTGAAATCGATTTCTCACGTTTTAATACTTTCTAAAAAACTATGAAAATCACCATGTATAATGCTGGTCTTTCATTTAGATTATATAATTGCTAAAAAAAGTCATTTACTTTTAGGTTTTGATGAATTAGGTTTCTCCGACGTGTATTTATTAGTGATCACCACAGGTTACAAATCTTACTTTATAGGCTTTTAGTTATTGATTAGGTTTTATAATAAATTCTAGATCATGCTGTATGGTATAATATCTGAATCAACTCTTATATTGAGCAAATATTTACAGAATATCGTCCACTACTGAAGCAATTAAAACCAGTGAGTCACTCATTTGCGTATAGATATACCTGTTATTTCCTCTAATACTAAGTTTATAATTTAGGGAACATTGAGTCACTTGTGTTTATATATTTTCTTTTATATTATATATAAAAAAGCTTGATCAAAACGTATCTAGTTAGTTTTATTAAGCTTTTCATGAAGTAGTTACCTATACACATTTTGTTACGTAGTTTAAATTAAAATGGTTCAAAAAGTTGTTAGTAAAATTGTTCGCAAATTCAAAGACATTATGGTAAAAGTTTTTCTTAATTTTTTCTTCGCTGCTGTGTTAAGCAAAGCATTTTAGAAAACACTTTCGTGGTCTAGTGGAAATGCCGTTGCGCCAGTAGCGCCAAGTGCTAAGGAGCGAACCGCGGCGGTGTTAGTTGTTGCTTTTGGGTGTGTATACGTTGTTCATTTTTGTGTAACCTGCCTTCACAGTCTTATTGGTTTTCGACATCATCATAGTTTAAAGGCGATGTCGCCTCGTCGTCGTAACCATGTCTCTCTGCCATCGGCAGCTCTTTTCATTTAATTGTAGCTTTCGCAGTTCATTAGCAGAACCAAGTTTCATATAGCTTTACCTCTTAATTTTTTTCAAGCATCTGTCTTAATAATGCTCTTAGCAATTTATTATGTCTCAATAAGATATATCCAAAAAAATTTATTTATCTGCAGTTTTCACTGTACAACCTACCCATCTTCATAAGGTGATAACTTACTGGAAAATGTTACGTGAAAAGTCCTGTGACCATTATTAAGTCGTTTCTGCTCAATTCAAGGCACAGTTGAGACTTCTCTGTTGATATGGTGACAAACGTTTTGCTTGCCTTATCCTGGCGTTTTCCTCCAGTATGGCCGCATTTGGTTGTCTCCGTAGTATCAAGTTTACTTCGTGAATAGCTTTTCCTTAAGCTAAATAAGGCTCTGAACCATAGAATGGTGTTGTTAAGACCAGTTTTGCAAAGCTACCAGCGTCCTCCTTTCCTTCAATGCTTTAATGTCCTGGTACCCACATCAGTGTTAATTTTCTGTTAGCAGCCAGTTGTTTCACCACGTCTTCTGCATCACTTAGCCATGCAATCGCAAACTTTCTAGTGTTTTCCCTGTCTTAGTACATTATCTGCAGTTTTCACTGTACAACCTAGCCATCTTCATAAGGTGATAACTTACTGGAAAGTGTTACGTGAAAAGTCCTCTGATCATTATTAAGTCATTTTTGCTCAATTCAAGTCACAGTTGAGACTTCTCTGTTGATATGGTGACAAACGTTTTGCTTGCCTAATCCTGGCGTTTTCCTCCAGTATGGCCGCATTTGGTTTTCTCCGTAGTATCAAGTTCACTTCGTGAATAGCTTTTCCTTACGCTACATAAGGCTCCGAACCATAGAATGATATTGTTAAGACCAGTTTTACAAAGCTACCAGAGTCCTCCTTTCCTTCGATGCTTTAATGTCCTGGTACCCACATCAGTGTGAATTTGCTGTTAGCAGCGAGTTGGTTTCAAGGACTTTTGCAGTACCATGCCAGTTTAGACTCGGTTTTAAATGATTTCAGAGTTTAGTACTGCCTGACTGTCTGAAAAAATATAGATCTTTGTAATTTTGAGTCTTCTTTGTATACACTTTTGTACATAGAGATTTATACCAAGAAATTTTGCGTAAAAGGTGGTGGAAGTTTTTCCTAGGAGCTAAGCGAGTCGAAAGTTAGGTCTTCTTATTCCCAGTCCTGTTGCTTCTATTTGCTTTTACCCGTCTGTATTCCATATAGATGAGTTGTTTGTCAGCCTTTCACTGTGTCTGTCCCATGCTTGACGCTCACTTATGACTACGTCAAATGGAACTATGAAGTCCAGTTCAACTGTCGTTTGATCTGTTAGTTTGACGATTGACTCCAATGGAATAATTTCCAGGTTCCTTAAGCGACCAACCAAGATTTCTGGTTTAAATTTGTCTGGTTAAAATAGTCTTGAGGCACCTAGTGATACTTCTTTCTTCACAAATATCTGCACTGAAGTCAGATTCAGCATTGCCTCTATTCAAGCTGTAGGGCATGATGTCATAGCTTCCGTTATTTTAAGATAGATCAGCCTCTGCAATTTTTGCAATTTGCTTTTTGCCGAGGATCGCTGAGTTTTTGGTCATCCTATCATAGATACATGGGTTTAACCAAAGTTTTATATATCCAATGTACCATTCTAGGATTCAACCATCATGCCATACAAGTCTTCGGCAATTTCATATCAACATTGTGGCGCTCCAGAGTTTTTGTCAAATGCATGTTTCAATCCTGTTTTTGGTCTAAGAATATCCCTTAATATTTCACTTAATTAGAAAACTTTATCTTATCTATACAGAGTGGGGGCTTTTAGATTTAGTTTCCTTCTGTTCGTGAATAAGACAAGAACTGTCTTGTGAGAATTGACAGTAAGCCCCTCTATCGCACCAGTTCCTTATAATTGATAATATTTAAGACTGTTCGCATAATACTAGTTATGGCACATAATGATTGCCCTTTACTGTTATGACGATATCATTTGCGTATCCTTGGACTCTAAATCCAGCTCCGCTCAATGTAGTCATAAGTTCATCAACAATGAATGGCCACAGCAAAGGCGATAGCATGGTCCCCCGAGGACAACCTTTTGCCGTCGTTATTGTTGCGCACTGTTGCGGCTTTTAGAACTGACTCAATCCATGTTACAATGGTGAATTCCACTTTCCTTGCTTGCAAGGTTCATTTGATGAATTGATGTGAGGTGTTGTCTTTATATCAATGCATTGCCGAGGGCCACTTCTTTGGGCACAAAAGTTTTTCGATACCCTTGTCCGCCTGCGCGAACTATTGTACATGAAGCGATTTTCTGGTGAGAGTTTCGCTTCTAATGTATTGAATGTGAAACACCACAATTGCTTCTCCCTACCTGCGAAATATACTCTAGGGTTAAACTATAGCCTTGAATATTCGCTGCACGTGAAGTTTTAATATGTCAAAATCTCGCTGTAGCAAAGCTGAAAACATGCCGTCTTATCCAGGAGATTTATAAGGTTTAAAACTCTATATCGCCCATTTAATTCCGTTAATGCTGAAAAGTTTTGTCAGTTTTTTCCCACCCTCACTGGGTTTTTTAACCCTTGATCAGATGAGCTGCTCTGGTGTAAATTATCTTCAATGTTTTGTGAGTCTGAAATATGAGCCTGCAGGAGAACTCTAGTGCTCTCGTCTAGGCTGTTTGTATATTCACCGTTTGGCTTATTAAGTAGATCAATGCGGTTTGAGTGGATCTTCGATAGGATTTTCTGTAGACACTGTGTGTCTAGTTCATGCATCCCTTTGCAAAACTGTCTCCAGGTTCTCCTTTCAGATCGTCTTAGTTCTTTGTTATAGGAGGAGTTCCCAGTCCTTTTTGTCCTATTAAACAGCGTCCTGACCGCAAGCTTGCTTTGTTCGCTGTTCTATCAAGGCATGGCATTTTGGGTTGCCTTTTGCTTAACAGTGCAGCTACTCTCGATAGACAAACTTTATAATTTGATTTAGGTGAATTGAGGCTTCTTCAAGTGCTCTGCAGTGTCCAGATCACATTCCAGCTCTTGGGTTCCCCGCTGAACATGCATCCTCTAGGCATCCCAGTCGGTAAACCTGAGTACCTTGCACTCCCCCACACACGTAATTACTGCCTCAATGTCGAACCTTATGGTCGGATACAGAGGGTTCATCTGATACACAAAAGTTATAAAATTATAAGTTGTCAGTTTTTGCTACTTAAGCACCCGCAGGGCACTTATTTTTTTCGAAAGTGTTCTCTCAAACTTTTTTAGATTAATGATTTTGTGGCTGGTTCACAAACTGCAGTTAAATTTAAATTAAGTAATTATAGTAATTTGAATGTTTCTGTAACAATGTTGAATGCTGTGTTAAATATTTAGCGCAAATTAAAGATGTATGTTTTAATAATGTGTCATGTTTTTTTGCAGAGGGACAAAGCTTTAAAAAATCGATCTCAGTCAGTTATCAGCGAAAGCTATGATGAAGTAGAGTACTCAAATGCGGATGACCTTACTTTTGAAATTAAAACTTCTAAAATAATGGGCAGGTAAGAAACAAAGAAACATGTAATTGAGTATAGAAAAGTGGCTAGTAAACTTTAGGCATTGGTGGATTGATTGGCGATGTTATAATATACTGACTTTACAACAACAAAAAACGAACGCCTAGTAAGAGTGGGCCGATTGCAATGAAATTTTCTATACTACTGTTTTGTCTCTGATAAGAAATGATAACTGCGAAGATGCAACTTTTGTCTGCCCTAATGTTTTCGGGCAAATCGTTAATATATAATGAGAGCATTGGTCCCAATATAGAGCCCTGTGATACTCCCAAGTCTACCTCTTTAAAATTTGAAGTGGTATTTTGCCAGCTAACCAACTGCACCCTGTTCCTTAAATATGATTATAAAAGTGTTCCTATTCTGCCTCTCATTCCATAATATTCCAACTTAGAGATAAGGATATGGTGGTTTACCATATTAAACCGTCGTGTTGACCTTTTTTTTCTGAATCCATGCTGGAAATGGTTTAGGATTTCCTGCTTATCAATATAGCTTGCTAATCTCTCTTTAATAAGTGCTTCCAAAATTTTCGAGATTAGAGGGAGAATACAAATTGGCATATAATTGTCGCAGTCGTTCATATCGCTATTTTTTGGGAAAGGAATTATCTTTGCAATTTTAATAGACTTGGAAATATACCCTCAGCAAAGCACATATTGACAATTTTGCCCAGTGGGTCTGCAATCACGTGGATTATCCTTTTTAAAAGTACTAGGTTCAATCCAAAGATGTCACAAGCTGACTTATTTTTCATCATCAACACCACCTGCATAACTTCACGTAGGGATGTGTCCTCGAGAAACATTGACCCATTGTTCCGCAGTTTGGCACGTTTTATATATGAATGGCACTTTTTTGACGTGTCTTCTACTGGCACCAAATTATCCTCACCAATTCTGGAAAAATGGCAGTTTAGACAGTCCGCACTTAGTGTACTTGCTCCTTGGTTAATCCTCGAGGTTTTTATATTCGAATTTATCAACTTCCAGATGATTTTAGATTTATTATCAGCATTTGTAATTCCATCTCTGTTATAGTTTCTAATAGAAGTGCACATCTGTGTCCTTAGTTGTTTCTTTAGACTTTAATAAAGAGTTTTTGAGTTATCATCTCTTTTTACTCTAAAGATTGTATATGCAGTATCTACCTGATTCTTAAGTTTTCTGATAATTTCACTCCGGAAAATGTATTCTTTAATAGCGATAACCCTCTTCCTTTTCACAGGGAAGCAGTTTTCAAAGCTTTCCATTAGAGTTTCATGAAAACGAACATAAGATTCTTCAGCATTTGGTACCAGAAGTGAATTCCAGTCAATGTTTTGCAACTGGTGTATGAAAAACTGAACACCATCACTGTTATTTGTATCCCTTCCATTATGAAACTTATTCTCTTGTTTGTTGTCCTCATATATCAGGAGTTTCTGCGCAAGATGGTCCGACAGGTGTAAATTCACAGTTTTCGCTAGAAAGTTGTTTAGGTTTATATTTGAATAAATATTGTCTATACAAGTTGCTGATGTCTTTGTTATTCTAGATGCTTCTGAAAATAGATTATTAAGTCCATAGGACACAAACATATGATGAAGCTTGGTACTCTCCATTGTTGACTCCAGAATATTCACATTAAAGTCTCCAGCGACGAAAAGGTTATTAACCCCACTATTTATTAAAGTACCAAGTGCAATGTCAGCCTTTTCCATAAAAACTTGCATGTCAGCTCCCGGGGGGCGATAAACTGATAGGACGGTTATTTCTAGACTTGGGAATCTAGCTGCAGCTATCTCTATACAACCCTCAACAAACAGGTTAGTTATCGGATCAATTGACTCATATTCCACTCCTTTTCTTGCCAATATCATAGCACCACCACGAGAAGTTGGTTGTCTTGTAAAGCAATTTGCTATTCTGTAGCCTTGTATTATGATCTTGTTTACGTTGTCATTAATCAGCCATTGTTCTGTAAAGCAAGTTATACAGCAGTCTTCTAATTTTAAACAATTTTATAGGCAATCTATTTTCCTAGGCAGTCCTTGTAAGTTCAGGTTAATCAAAGCAAGACAACTTTCTTGATCATTTTTATGCATCGAATTTTGCATTATTTCTTCCTCGAAAAAACCTATATCTGGATACTGTTACCCCAGTGGGCCAATTTTGAGCATCATAAATTTCACTTAACAGCGCAAAGTCTGCTTCGATTTTGAAAGATATACTATACAGCAAGGATTACTACGTGACCCTGCTTCCATGGTCTTTTCGCTCCCCAGACTTGTCACCAATCGAACGTGTGTAGGATATCATTGGCTATTGACTGGGCAATTAACCCCAACCACCAAATAACCTAGTTGACCTTCTTCACCGAATTCAAAAAGCCTGGGATGACATTCCTCAGGATACCATAAATCATTTAATTTTAAGCATTCCTCAAAAGAGTTATTAAATGCATAAGGAACCGCGGCAAAACCACCAATTAATAAATAACTTTGTTATTTTTAATATTTCAGTTTTAAAATCGAATAATTTTTAAGTTTGATTAAATACACAGTATGTATAAATTTTATTAAAATTGACTCTTTTTTTTAAAGTTAGCATGTAAAAGTTTGTGAAAAAAACAGTACACAGAGCAGCAGTAAGTTCGCAACATCAAAATATTACTGTTTGACTAAACTTACCTCGCTCACTCCAAAAGTCAACATTGAAAGACATACAAGGTTAAAGCCACAAACTTGTTTTCGATTTTTATTGACATCTAGAAAATTATTTGACTTATTACCCTGAAAGTTTTTTTGTCTAAGTTACATGGCTACGGCAGTGTGCCTTTCGCGGATTCTTTACCACACATTACATCAGCAGTATTACTTTTTAGTTATTTCTTATTATTATTGTTTTCTTTTTATTGACTTGGTCAGATCAATATGTTTCATAACACTCTCGTTTTTTTTTATCATTTATCTTTTTAATTCTTCTTTTTTTTTTCTATGGTGCATTGATTTTGTTTTTCTTATTTATTTATTTTTATATTCCTTTTGCTTATAATATTAATATATAACTAATACTTAATCATAGCACGGAATGACGGGTGACACGCTTCATGCTTAGGGGTCTGTCTAGGCAGCTTCATAACACACAAACACAAATAAACAAGACCCGTAGTGAAGAGTTGGATTACAACAGACAGTAGGACCATTACATTTGAATTGTGTATTTCCAATTTGGGGGATAGAGGGGGCGCTGCTTACGGAACCTTTCAAATTTTAAGATTACACAAACACTTATTTGCTGACGTCGTTAGGAAACGTTACTAGACAAGTAAACTTTGCTAGTGTTACACTACAGCAACTACTTTTAAAATCGTAAATAATTAGGCGAGCACTGATTTGAGCGTAATTCAAAAAGGTGGTATACCGTTTTCTGTTAAGAGATAAAAGCTTCTTTACATTTATACAACAAAGATTAATTCTTTTCGACTATCGCCGCAGTTAACCCCGAAAACAATATTTCTCTAAAATTATATATATAACACTCTTCAGGAAAATTTTAAATTGGAAAAGTTTTCAAATTGGTACTTCAAACTGATAAATTAAAAACACAACGGATTGCTTGCCTTGTCACATTTGCGATTATAAAATAATGATAATCATGGATAATAATAAGAAACCAAAATAACTTCTAACAATAAATTTAAAGTAAAAACAAGTTAATTTTATAACCAAGCCCATTAAACTTCACATAAACTGCATTAAAATAAAGACAAACATGATAAAAACAACATCAAAATTCAAGTGCGGCTTTGGTTTTTTATCTTTAATTTATTGACCCATCTGGATGAGATGGCACTTGTCCAAGTGAATAACATGGTTTGTTATGATATTATACGGCACCTTTCAGAATATCTGCTCTGAAATAATGTTCCTCATTTTGTAGCTGCATTAAGTTAATTAATTTTATTTTTGGCTTCCAGCCATCTTTCGATCATCTCAAGATCCCGTCTTTCATTCCATTTTGATGAAATTAATTACCATCGTTAAGATTAAATAGTCATAGCAAGTTAATATATCTTCTAAATTAAAATATATGTGTTTGGATCTCATAGAAATATTTAGTAGAATAGATAAGTAAATTAATTTTCGTTGATATAATCCACCTAAAAATGCGAGTAGAACATTTTTGTGGGTTTAGGTACTTATATTTTGTAAAATTAAACTACACACTTGAGTTGGACTTAGAAGGTTTGCTGCTAAGCTGTGCAGTATGTTGGCCACAGCCTGCTTAAAAAATATACTGATATAACATTCAACTGTGTATTGAAATCTAATAAGCCTTGACTATTTCAATGGTCAAACAAATATAAGTGACCATACAGTACCTACTTTTTCTGACTACTAAGCCCAAAAACTACAAAATACTAACATTGGCACCCCTGCGCAAGTCTGTTCATTGTCCGACCTCCGTAATAACACTTTTACCACAAACAAATGACCTCTCAGAAGGATACAGTTGATAAATCTGGCATTAAAAATCCGCTGAAGGAAACGAAATTTTTTACTTTTCGTTTCCCTAGGCAGATCTCTGTTTTCGAAATAATAATCCGACAGAATGGGCCAACCCCATTACTGGAATTATCTAGTTGGGTATGAAAACATATATTCCTCGTTGATCGAAACATGTCAATTCCAAATCCAAACCCTGGTTCTGTCAATACATTAAACAACTTACAGCCATTGCAGAACAGTGACTTTTGGTAGAGAGCTGCGCGATGTTTGTCAATTTGCAGGTTATTTTTACCTCTTGTGGTATAACCATGCCCAACTGCATTGCGTATGGATTTGGTGTTGTTTTGAAAAACATGAACTAGCACCTCCAGGATGTAGATGCTAGGGAATGTGTGCGTACTTTGTTCCTTAAAGGTGTTTTTGCAAATGTGTCATAGGGGAAATTGAATACGATCCTCATTTGTTGTTTACAAACTCGATTTTATTCACTTGCTAATCCCAGGTGTATAATATCAAACCTTAGTTGTGAGTAGAAACACGCAAAATACAGTGATAACGCAGTAGAGGTGCTGCATCTTTGAGGTAGTGTTCTTGTTGCATTTCAAAATAAATGAAATTCGCGAGGAGAGTGCATCGATGTGAACATCTCATTTTAACTCACTAACGATATAAAGTCATAGTAATTTCGTAGAGGTCTGCAAAGTTACGGTTTGTCCATCAAGTCCTACATCATGTCCAATATCTTTTTTTCGATTTTGAGGACTTGAAAAGCACGCATTCTGTCTTTGGTGCAAGTTTATTTTCATCAACCCGTTAGTTTTAAGCCTTTTTAAAGTTTCGCCAGTCTCAATCACAATACCATCAACATTACGTCCACCCATCAGAAAGTTGGTATCATCAGCATAGGAGGTGGCTGTTCTTTTGTTGTCTGGATTGATGTTGATTCTAGATTGATGTGTTATGTAGTGAAGTAGGCCGTTGGAATAGATAATGTACAGCGTAGTTCCAAGAACTGGTCTCTGTGGTACCCCAACCGTCACTTCAATAGTCCTAGAGGAGTAGGTACTGATAGAGTTAGATATTAAACTCTTTGTGTTCTGTCTGTAAGATAGCTTTTAAACCAGTCCAATGCAGTACCTGCGATTCCATCCATATCCTAGCAGTAAACTTAACAGGATGTCATGATTTACACAGTCAAGGGCTTTGGAGAAGTCCACAAAAAATCCCAACCCCTTTCTTCTCAATGTGCCCGATTTTATCACATCTGATAGACATCCCACAAAGATGATTTTAATATTTTTTTCATTTCACATACTACAACAATAAACAAGCAAAAAAAAATTGAAAATGCGAATTACATAATTGATTTCAAACGCCACTATTTTGCTGGCATTATCTGTGACATCGCTGGACGGTAATGTCACAATGACAATGAGCTTGCCTCTCTGTGCTTACATCACCACGATGTTGAGAAACAAGCGAACGTACTTATCATACGATAAGGCAAATGAAAACATGCCATTTATTCACTGTCCAAGTACGTCACGACCAATAACAGAACGTTGGCGGTCACATGATAATAATTCCAAAGTTTTTGATTATAAAAGTCTTTTTCTGTCCACTACATATGTTTTTGGATATTTTCATGCATGTAATAATGTTCTATGTATGAAAAGCTACTAGCTAAATGTTAAATTCATGTAATAGAAAATCAATGCAAGTTGTCTATTGTAGTTTCAGTGCTTCGTGCTTGTCGAAAACCATGTTGATATGTCGAAATAAGTTTATTATCAGCAAGGTAAGTTGTCAGCTTGTTATTGACTATTTTTTTGGTATATTTTTGCAAAGGTGGGTGTTAGTCTGATTTATCTATAGCTTGAATAATTTGTGGGATCACCTTTTTTATATGACCGTTTTATAAATGATTATTTCATTTACGATAACACAATACCTTACATGCGGTGTTGTCCCCTCAATAAATACTATATCTATCGCGGCAAGCAGATTAGCAGTTGCATTTTGTACAGCAAATAAAGAAAAAATCTGGACACAGCAAGTGCGTTATGGTAGTGAATTTTCATAAAAATGTTGTTAATGACAAATATGTCTTTTTTAAATAAAAGGCATGGAATTTGGCATAACCTACATATAGTAGAAACAGTGTATCTTATTTCATCAAAATAGCTTTATTCTTTGAAAAAGTACAATAAATTTCCGAAAATAAAAGGTCCCCAAAAAAACTTATCCGATTTTCCTGGGCAACGAACCGTTTCAAGCTATTTACACACCTGCTAAAATATAACTTCTTTAACGACAATTGCGATTTTCTTTACTAGAATTGGTGAAAGTAATGTTACACGAAAATTATGTTTTTTACGAAAATTTGGTACAAAATATTTTTCACGAGAATGAGAAATAATTATTTTTTTACAATAAGTTGTACATTTATTATTACCAACACTTCACAAAAAATCTTCCAAAAATGATTGGTTCAAAAACACAAAAATAATTTTACACAATCTTTTTTACACGAAAATTTGCCAAAAAATTCATAATATTAAAATTACATGTGCACCTAATTGTATCTAAATTTTCGTGTGTAATTCACATTCTATAATACAAAGGCGTACCAATATATATATATATATATATATATATATATATATATATATATATATATATATATATATATATATATATATATATATATATATATATACCAAATGCAAAAGTAGCGATCTCTTTATATTAGTGAACTTTGTAAAGAAAATTCACTAAAATCCTAAGGTAACGTTCAATAACTTCCTTAAATTTGTAGTTACAATTTTATGAATTGAAAAAGAGAAGTTTAATAATATTCAGTATGAGCGTATGAACACATCCGTATAGTTCGACCATAGAGTAATATGTATTTTACATTGATATATTAATATATTAACCGTCAGATATAATCTAGCACTAGAAATCCTACTGTCTAATTAGGACAAAGCATTATTTAATCTATTTCTAACACATATGATAAATACATTTTATCTTTCTGCTCTCCTTCTTTATATGAACTTTATCTATTCCAAATCTCACACAGGGCTGTGCGCGCAATGTGCTTAAAAAGGGGTACAAAGTTTTTCTTCGTGTATTATAACCCTATAATTGAAACTACTGCTAAAGCAGCAAAGAAAGGGTCTATTTGAAATTCATTCTCCGCAAATATTTAAGTTAAATCAAGGACAATAACGGCTGACGCTGAAAGTTAAGGCTTTATAGAACACACTTCTTACGGCATTTCTGGTACATAAGCCGTATTAGTTACAAGTTCCCTATCTAGAACATGTCAATTTTGGCCTTTAGAATCGCGATATTGACAGTTTAGTAGTAGCAGTAGCAGTGGTGGGGAGGACAACGCCAAGCAAGTAGGCCACCATGGGCCCTTTTTGTCAACCCCAGCAACCCAGCAACCATGCTCTACTCCCCCTCGGGTCCGTCGCCAAACCGCCTCGACCTCGAGATGAAGGCCGTGACGGTCTTCAATTGGACGGTACTTACCTGATTCCTCTGCAGAGTCCTCGATCCGAACAATTCTGGTCGAAGACTCCCAAAAGCCTCGCATTCGCACAAGTAGTGGTAAGACGTTTTCTAATCCTCGCCGTATTCCTGGCAAATGGGACCCCTCTCTACGCCTATCTATGTGAGGTGTCTTCTAAGGGCGCAGTGGCCTGTGAGCACCACAAGGATCCGGCGAATCCCTCCATGAAGTCCCTCGCCTGCCTGCAGCCACCAACCGACCTCCAGTGCCTCTTCATTGCTTCCTCGGTCCACCTGTCTAAGGCGACCGAGACCGTTTTCCTACTTATACCTATCGTCGGCTCCGGGCCACAGAACGGCCGCCGGGAACCAAGCCTTGCGAGATTATTCGCGACCTCATTCCCCGCCACGCCACAGTGTCCTGGAACCCACACTAGTTGTACCTCCTTTGTCCTGGCTAGTCCTCTGAGGGCGTCAGCGCACTCCTGAACCAGTGTAGACCTGATTCTGGCCGCGCAGACTGCCCGGAGGACTGCCTGGCTATCCGAGCAGATGTACACACATTTCTCGGGACTCCTCTTCACATCCTGTATATTGGCCATAGACAGGATAGCGTACACCTCTGTCTCGAATGCCGTGGTATATGCGCCAAGAGCACAGCTCTCGCGCAACCCCAGGCCCTCGATGTATATTCCTGCCCCGGAGGATTGTTGGTCCTCCAGCCGCGATTCGTCGGTGAAACAGACCAGGCTTGCGGGATGGAATTCAACCTCATTTTCCCTCCACTGATCCCTACTGGGGATCCTGAGGGTGTATGGCCTAGTCAACCTAATATCATCCTCGGCATCCCGCACCTTTATGGCGGAAATCGGAATTTCATTTTCCACCTCCTTGGCGACTCTTGCATGCCCTATTACTGCTCGCTCTCCACATAAGTTTCCTGCGTCTCGCATTCTGACATAGATGGGAAGCGGTGGCAGCATCAACATGACCTTTAGCGCGGCCGAGGGTATCGTCCTCATAGCCCCTGTGATACCCAGGATTGCCAGCCTTTGGAGTTTGGCCAGCTGGTAGTTTGGTTCACACCGTACCACCAGACCAACGACCCATAGAGGATTCTCGGCCTGACGATCGCAGTGTAGATCCAGTGAAAGATCCGAGGATTAACTCCCAAGGTCCTCCCTATCACTCAACGCAGCTGCCAGAGGATCGCTACTCCCTTCCTTAGAAGCCGTTCTATTTTTCTATTTGCGACCCCCATGTTAGTTTAGAGGCCAGGATCACCCCCAGATATTTGACCTCCCGCCCTAAAGCTAAAGGTTTTCCAAAGATCACGGGCGCCCTAAACCCCTCTACCTTCCTCTTCTTGGTAAATAGGATCATCTCCGTCTTCGCCGGGTTTACGGAGAGTCCCAGCTCACCACACCACATTTCGATTATGCTATAGGCAGCTTGCATGCACTCACAGACGACGCCGAGGAATTTGCTAGTTTGCGCTCAATTGAAGAAAATTTCAAAAGTCGGGCTCTCCTCATTATTCTTTTTTTTTAAGAAGACAACAACCACAATCCGCTATCGTAGCGGACGCGTTGGCGTTGCAGAGCTATTTGTTATTAGACGACGACCGACGATAATAAGGTCGGCGAGGACGTGACATGACCACGAAAACTGACGAAACTCAGCTAACTAAACGTTTACAAAAAACTCTAAACTTTCAGAAACATTGCAATGGAAACTTTACGCGACATTACAAATGGACAAAAACAAGCTAGCAAAGGAGATGTTAATTTGAAAGTTATGCTAAAGTTTCATTTGGAAGTTTTCAGTAATATTTTCTCAAGCAAGCATTTAGAAATTTCACAAACTTATCTTGTTTTCTGATAACTTATGTAACATTTTAGTAAGCATTTGTAATTACTACGCTAGTGGGTTATTTTTCAGCTGACTATGATACCAATGTATACATTGAAGAAACTTATTTCTAGGTACATGGTAGCGAAGAGAAATTTAGAACCAGGAGATATAGTTCTTCAAGAAAAACCTTTAGTTGTTGGCCCGTGCACAGGGTGTAAAGTACAATGCCTGGGTTGTTACAGAAACTTAGAAGAAGCCGAAAACTTTGTGACGTATGTATACACACCTGTCATATTTTACAAGTAGTTCAAATTAGTTGATTCACTGATTATTCATATAAGTGCTGAATTATTGGTAGTGTATCAGTATAAAGTCTATGGAACTACACGGTGAATCCCAGATTGTCGTTATAGACATATCCAAAGCATTCGACGAGGTCTGGCACGCAGCACTGCTTAATAAACTACCGGCCTATGGCCTACCACCAAAACTCTGTACGTGGACAGCAAATTTCCTCTCCCACCGGAGCATTTCTGTTGTCGTGGATGGCCATTCCTCTAAACTGTATCCAATTAATGCAGGAGTTCCTCAAGGTTCAGCTTTAGCCCCTACTTTGTTTCTTCTCCACATCAATGACCCCCTCTCTAGCACATCCAACCCAGTTCACGCGGACGACAGCATCCTCCACTCAAATATACAATATTCTAAGCCTGTCTCTTTAGCCCAATTATATGAGGATCGCAGACTCATGGAGGATTCTATCTCCGTGGATCTCCAAAAAATATTAGACTGGGGAAGTAGAAATCTTGTACAATTCAACCCCACCAAATCACAGTCTTGCTTTCTTTCTCATAAGAGATACACCAGCCCTAGACCCATCACAATAAACAACCAAGTTATTCAAAGTATTGGGTCCTTTTCACTTGTTGGCATTTCTGTGGATTCAAATCTCAATTAACACCAACATGTCACATCAATTGCAGAAGCGGCTGCTAAGAAATTAGGTTTCCTCTTCCGGGCTCGCAAATACTTTTCACCAGCTAATCTCTATACCTTTTATACTTCACAAATAAGACCAAACCTCGAATACTGCTTCCACATCTGGGGTGCTGCTGCCGCTTCTACACTCGCTATCCTGGACTCCATTCACAAGAGAGCTATACGTCTCATCAGTGACCCTACCCTCACCCAAAGGCTGCCATCCCTTGCCCACCGACGTGCCGTTGGTGACCTCTCTGATATCTGCAGGGGCACTGCTCAAAGGAGCTTTCCTCCATTGTTCCCCCACCTGCTGCCCTCAACAGATCTACCAGGGGAACAGAGAGAATGCACCCTTTTACTGTCCAGGTCACCAGACATAGAACCTCTTGTTATGGCCGCTCTTTTGGCCCAAGGACTTCCAAATTGTGGAATTCCCTACCGGCACATGTTTTTCCTTCTCCCCCGAACCTCCAAACCTTCAAGTCCAGAATTAACAAGTTGCCTCTTTCCTCCTTGTCGACACCCACGGTACGATAGTATTTAGGCTGTAAGCCCTCGTGGTGTGTTGTTGAAATAAAATAAAAATAACATGATAAAATAACTAGGGAGAAAATATACTCCGGCTACCTCCTTTTGCACAGCTGCACGCGTGACGTCATGTGATGAATTTTAATGAGGTTTGACGTTTCGTCCTCCTATTAACGATTAAGAAACTGTTTGATTTTTATTTGATTTCGTAAATATATTTTATTAATTTTTGTGCGCATACAGTCAAAAGTAATTTTTGTGATCAAAATAATACCATGACAATAGTTTATTACTATTCACGCCCTCTGAACTGTTTCTAATAGTCCTCAAGGCTAGGTTAATGTTAACTATGCTAAATAACAGTTTGTGTTTTGTGCTTATATACGTGATATAAAAGTTAAAAAGAAATGGAGATGCAAATGAAATAATTGAATTTAATGCTGTACGTAAAAAAAATATTGGCGACAAGGTGGAATGTTGTCATTTCAACCGCTTTAGGTCGGGGTTAGTTTATGTTGTTAGTGGCCCATAACAGTCCCTCCACTACGATCTTAAGGTCTATTGTGGCTCACGCCTAATTGTCCTATATTTCACCCAACAAGTCCAGCCTCTTACAGATGTCGATAACGTTTGTGGGCGAAAGTTGATCCAGATCTTCTGGTGCAAGTTGGGTCTTACCAAAGGGCAGGTGTCTTTCCCTGCCTGCAGTCGGACAAGAACCATAGTACGTGCTCTGCTGTTTCGCCACTCTACATACACAGCCAGTACTCGGTTTCTTGTCAGAGCCCAATTCTGTAATTATGTGCATGAGGTGACGCAAGCGGCAGTGTCCTGTTTACAGGCTGACCTCAGTTGTTGCCTGTTTAACGAGAAATTTTATAACCCTTAATCTGAAAGGCCATTTATGAAGGCCTTAAAGTGTCTTAATCCTCGCAACTTTTGCCATTGTTGGATTGCTTTTCCTTCTGTCCAGGTCTTTAAGGTGCATTTCGCTGTGCATGAAGTTATATGGTATGGTACATTATGTTTTGCCTATACAGGTTATACTGGTAAGCAAATTTGATGCTTGCTTTCCTTTAAAAAAAACATATTTGCTATTAAAAACATTTTTATGAAAATTCACTACCATGACGCACTTGCTGCGTCCAGACTTTTGCCTGTAATCCTCGCAAATGTCCCGACGTCTCTGCTGCGCCATCATAGTTTTGAGCACCTAATTTCTGGTCACATTTGTAGGTGTTTAAAACATCACATACAATTTGGTACGAAACGTCAGCTATGGATCAGACAAGTGAAACCGACAAATATTTCTTGAACAAGGCCATCTTTTTTACATATCGCAGACAAGGATGGGCAATGCACTGCTGTTCACGAATATCCAATATAGAGGTATTTCTAGTCTTCTTAAGCCGTTTTTTCTATTGTTCTATGTGGCCACCTCTTTTATAGTCCCTGGACAACGCTTAAATCCTCATTTATCTTGACCTAGGTAATTCGCAATTTTGCTCCTAATTAATATTTCTCACCACGACTCGCTTAATATTAGCCACATGACTACATTTACAGTGCTGGGTTGGTTGCATTTACGCTTGTTAACGGCCTTTGTTTGGGAAACAATTTTTTCTTACAAAGCCATCTCTGGCTGTAAAGTCTCGAAATATTTAATAATCTTCTTAGAATTTACGTTTAGAATAAAAGGTCAGTTTAACTTTTAGTAACTGTTGATACTACAAAAGACTGAAGTAACACTTAGATTGGTTCTTGGTTTGAAAACAGACGCTCCAAACAGCAGTGGCTATTATTGACTCCATTTAAATAATGTAGTTTGTCTGAAAGGTGGCCATCAGATAAAAAAAAACATTATTTCGCTCGATCACAGGAGGACAAACATTATTAGACTCTTCTATCATTTCATTTTACAATATTGTAAGATAGTGGCCGAGTTCACCAGGCGCCAGCGGCTGAGTTTACGCGCTTATCTCCTGACTGCCAATACATTTCAGCGGTTGGAGACTGATGAACGCAATGTTGACGTGAAGCACTATTTTGCGACGTTTATCTGTCATTTCGCTTTGACAAATCGGCAACAGTTGAATTCTAGGAGAAAATTAGCGGTACTGGCAAGTACATACATTGCCACAACTATTTAACTCTTGGCAACTGTTGGCGCCTGGTGAACTCGGCCAATATCTATTATCGCTTTATTGTGTACCATACTAAGGATACACATGTTATCATGATACTAAATTGAACATTTGAGCCCATAATTTCTGATGAGCTTAATTGACAAAAAAAAACCTAACTTGAAACAACATGTATGTAATTTACCTATTGTTGTTGCCCTAACTTATTAAACCGTTCTGTCCTAAATAAAGATGTGGAAACTTATTATCTGGCTACGATGCCCTAAAAGGCGAAACCGGTTTCAGAGAAGAAAACAAGCACTTGTGAAGCCAGAAAGTAAGTGTTTGCATCTGTATTTAACATGCATCTATTTTACCCTTTAAAATCTTCCTAGTATAAATGTGTTCAAAGGTTTTAGTGAATTTTCTTTAAAAAAATCACTAATGAGGAGATCCCGACTTTTGAAAAAATTTCTTCAAATGAGCGCTAATTAGGCCCCCCAGAACACATATCCGGGGCCAGTTTCAATTTTTATATGTTATATATATATATATATATATATATATATATATATATATATATATATATATATATATATATATATATATATATATATATATATATATATATATATATATATAAGATTTTTTTAAAATTCGGTGAGTACCTTCTTTTTGCAAATGGCTTGGATAAGTTTGTTAGCCAGGAAAATCGGCCCAGGTTTTGCCGGAAAATTTTGTGTTTTCTTTCGAAAAAAATTTATATCTCCCGAATTAACCAGTAAGGGCAACCAAATTTCGTTCGCGGGTTTATATCATTATTTGTAAGTTACCTACCAAAATTTAGCTCTGTAGGTCAAAATACAAAAAAGTTATAGGCATTTAAATAAAAATTAATTGGGGTTTTCCTCAAAACGTCAAAGTTGCAATTTAAAACGTCAAAATTGACAACATTTAGGCAAAGAACTTGAATATAATACGGGCTATCGAAAGAAAATGTCTCAAGAAGAATGTTTTACAAACCCTGAAGTCTTAGTTTCAGCCGTCACTGTCCTTCATTTTACTAAAATATTTCCAGAAAATTCATTTAAAATAAACCCTTTCTCTGATACTTGGCAGTAGCCTTAGCTATAGAGTTTATCGTTCAATGGTATATAATTTTTGTCGAATTTTCGTAAAAAATCAATAAAGCGTAATATATCTGTATTATACAAGATACGAAAAAAAATTGTATACATTAATTATAGGGTGTCTCGAGCTACATCTTAAAAAATATTTCTACAATCACAGGTGACCCATAAGTCGCTAGTGATACAAATTCTTTTTTTTTTTAATCAGACACGTCTTATGTTATTGCATTTTTGCATTTTCCATCGAAATATAATGCATGTTTGTGAGAAAAGAAATTCTGGACGCGGCAAGTGCGTTATGGTAGCGAATTTTGATAACATGCTTCATATTTGAATAGCTCAATTTGCTATTAACCTATAAGGTTGACCAAGAAACATGTTTTTTCAGGAACACTTTAAGTTTAATTTCGGAAATTTTTGTACATATTTAAACAATAAAGTTATTTTGATGAAACATGGCACATTATTTTTATTATATAGGTTATACTGATAACCAAATTTGACGCCTGCTTTCTTAAAAAAACACCCACAAATTTGCTATTAAAACTATTTTTATAACAATTCACTACCATAACGCACTTGCTGCGTCTAGAATTTTTGTATTTGCACTTATCTAACTATTATTTCTCAGGTGCTGTGAATGTGGCTGGCCTCTGTGTTCCCAAAACTGTCCTAGTTTGCATACAGAATATGGACACACTCAGATTGAATGTTCCATACTGAAAGAATGTAATTCATCGGATGGTATAGACTTTTCAGATTTTGAATCAGCCAGGACATATTTACATACCATCGTTCCACTCAGATGTCTAATCCTAAAAACTGTTGATCCTAGCGCGTACGGAATTTTGATGAACATGGAAAGCCATGACGAAATAAGGAAAAAGATACCAGACGTCTGGAGTGGTAACCAGAACACCGTAGTTGATAGAATTGTGAAAGAATGGGGCTTGACTGAATTTACGGAAGAGGAAATACATAAAATATGTGGAGTTTTGGAAGTAGGTATTATTATTCTCGAACTATTTTCTCAATTGTGCAAGATAGGTACGACCTTATCTTACAATATTTTATGCTTAAACAAAATTGCCATTATACATAGAGCGAGCTTCATATGACAGGCGTTTTTCGCATCCACGATAATTATCGTGAGTTACCTTTCTGGAATTTATGGTGTGCTATTTCATACTTCCATGTGCATTTTGGTATTCTTTCCTTCTGTCTAAACAGCAACTTTGAGATTTCTAATATGTACTTAACAGTACGATGTTTGAAAAATATTTCTCTAAATTTTGACTTTACAGCTGGAGTAGTTGACAGGTTCTTCCCTGTAAATCAAGGTTGAAATTTAAAGCAAATAGACGGGCGAATAGATCATCCTTTTCTTTTGACAATGCAGCAAATACTCTATGATTTTAAACCAGGGGAGGAAGGAGCTGGTGGTAAGTTTGTGCCTATAATTTTTGTCATAGACCAGAAACGTGAGGCATTGTGGGGACATAAGATGACTTGGTCTCTTATTGCTACACTGCCAATGGTTGTTTTTCTCAATTCAGCTATTGCTGGTCGTGACTTTTTCAGAATAGTCGCTCTGGTTTCATTAATGCCATTTGGCACAGGTGATTTTCTAATTTTATTATCAATGTCCAATTGGAATTTATTTTATACAACAAAAATTGTTCCTAGACTGCTCAAGACATATTATAGCTATCTCCTTGACATGTACTTTATAAGTTCCTTAGTCAGTCCACAGTTAGGTTAGGTTATAAGGTCGGTGTGTTATCTCAGTCCCTCCACTGCGATCTTAGGAGTGGGTGATTTTTTCGACAACGTTCTTGAGTGCTGGCACAGTAGATTTGCCACTTTGGTAGTTATACTGGTAACTTATGTTAAGGGGGTTTATGTTTAAGGCCTCCCCTCTAATGTGTTCATCCAATATATTTTCTAAGCCCTTACGAAACAACTCGACAGTCTTCGATGATCTCTTAGACTCGTAGTGTTTTCTCAAATATATGTTATTGCTCCGATCGACAATAAACCTAAAGGAACAGGTCCAAGTTAGCTTAGCTGCTGTTCTAGGTAGTTGGACAATTCTTGTATTGCTACTACATCATGCCCGCCTGTCCTGTAATCCAGTTTATTGTTAATGCATCTATGCTGTTGGGCGCTATTTGGACGCTGTGGCATTCAAGTTAACCTAACGCCACTTGGTGACGTTTAAACATTAATAAGGCTTCATAATTGTGTAGAAATTGATTTTTTAATCCGTCATCTATCTGCGAGCTATCCCTCTTTGTCGATACGGTGATGTTTGCAAATTTGTGTATATTACACTGATATGCCCATCCATGGTTCATTTACACTGAGTTCTCAGGTGTCGTGAGTATATTTCATAGCCGGCTTTCTCATTAATCTTTGATCCATCTTTAAAGATTATCATACATCAACAGTCGTCTTAATACCAATGACTTTATCATATAAAATCTGTCAAAGGCAAACTGTAGTGACATATTTAGGATTTATATCCCACAATTTTAAAACTTTTTATGCAAATTATGTAGTATATATTTTATTGAACATCCGGCTGATCTTCTGCTAATATAACCTCATTATTAATGAAGAATTGTAAGATTTTTCTTTCGCTTTTTGGAATTATCATTTAGCGACCATTACCAATCAACAAGATTTTTTATTTTTTAAATGTTTTCCAAATAGAGTTGATACATTTAGTACGTTCTACTTCATTAGCCGGTCCGGGAAAGTGCGCCAAATTAATTAATCAAGGTAATACTTGGAAAGCTCCGTTTTGATTGGTTGCTTCCCCGAATTTTGGATTTTTTCGAGGCGAGGCAAAAACTTAAAACTGCCATCCACGTCCATCGCTCATTCTCCATTAAGTTTTCTATCAAGTTATAATTTTACAAACACGAGCATATTTATGTAGGGTAAAATGTATGATAAATCGTCAAATCCATTTGATACTAAAAAAAACTATTTGTCTTTTTTTTGTTGCAATGGGAAGATACATACCAAAACAAAAGTTATATACATAAGAACTCAATCACTAACGCTATTAAAATATTAGGAGATCAGCAACAAAAATTAAAATTTGACTGTGCGAGCCTTTTTGTTCTGCATCTTAGTCTATAGCCTCGTTATAATTAATTTAATGTGCGATTTAATTTTCGATTTCCAGAATCGCGAGACTTGCCTGGTTCATTGATGATCGCAGATAGTTTTTATTAAGTTTAAATTTTGCTAAAACTTCGCTCACAGCTTGCGAATGTGGTTGAACGCGTAAAGTAAATCCACAGCGCAATACAAATATTGGAAGAGCATTTTGCAAATCATGGGTGTAGATCTGCTGCAACAGATAGAAAGCGCCAGCCTTATTTATGTCGCTAAAAAAAGTAGAACCGGTTTTAAAAAATCAGGAGTTTTTGGCAGAACTCAAATATATAGGTATTTAAGTTTTGCTCATATTTTCGTGCTAGATCTACTCGATTCTTTTACAGTTCTTCAATCGACATATTCAATATTTCACGACCATTGAGAAATGCAAAATTTAAATTTAGTGTGCCTGCGCCGACAATTTTCGTTTTAATTTCTGATATGGTTTAATCAAATACAATCTTGATGACTTCAGAAAATAGCTGAACATGTTGAACTGTTCGTGATTCATCCTCGCACAGTTCACAAAAATGTTTGTTTCTTGCATTTTGGAATTCGTTTATTTGTCAGAATAGGAGCAACTCAGTTTTTTAGGCTACTGTTTTAGCCTGTTCTCTTCAACTTTTCGTATGATTTCCTCTCAATTTTGGCAAAGTTTTGGTCAGACCTTCCATTAAACTAACGCAACGCTCCAGAATTGTACATCTTACTTTTTAATTTCAATATTTACCTGATCTATCTCTTGAAAAATGGTAGCCAAAATTATTAAGTTGATAATACATTAGTAATTCTTCACAGCATGTAGCAAATGACCTGCCTCGTACTATGATTCAGCATTGAAAGAAATTTGTTGAATTCCTTCCAAGGATTTGCCTACTTTCGGTAAATTATCTAGCAGTGCTTTTATAGCTATCTGTTTTGCCGACCATCTTGTCTGGCCGCTTCCATTTAGGTATGTTCGTCCAATTTCCTGTCTTCCACTGATAATCAGTCTTTTGATTAACTCTGTCGGTGTGCCACACTTGAATTTTCCACTCACTGAAGTTGCCACTTGCCGGATTGCCCTCCTCAAGATCCTGGACTGATTGGTTATGGAGATTGGCAGATCTATTAGACGGATGGATTTGGAGCCCGTTTTAGATAATACTGAAACAAACTGAAAATAAATATACATGAGACATGTCATTTTCTAACCTTTTAGCGCTTACACAGCAAAAACTAAGCCAAACATGGCAACATTTATAAGACATTTCTTTCTGGAAAATCAGAATTCTCTTCAAAAAGTTTGGAATGCCATTATATGTATACCTGTATTATAGCTTTGATGTAACCTTGTCCTGTGAGTTTCGACCATATACTTTTATATTTATAAAGATTTTATTATACTTAAGTAAGGATACAGTTTTAAAAAATCGCTTTCTTTGCAGGTCAATGCTTTTGAAATTGGTCAGCAATGTATTAATATTCGGGGAATATATCCAAATGCCTTTTTAATGTCTCACGACTGTGTGCCAAACACAAACCATTGTGATGAAGAAACTGACTTTAAATTAACAGTTAGGGCTTCTTTACCCATATCAGAAGGAGAGCCCATAACTTTGAGTTACGCCTATACACTTCAAGTAAGCTAATTAAATATACATTAATCTATTTGAGTTTTAAAAAATTGTTACCTAACTAGTGGTCTTTTATCTGTTGTAAACTTTTAATGTATGCATCAATTCACCAATGCCATTTATATACAATTAAAAGCTGTTTATATACAGGTGTTTTTTAAGGAGTCAAAAATTTAGGGCGCGCCTGCAGGGGTATTCTGTGGCAAAAATAAGTTTTATGCTATAAACAGGTTGGGTCCTAGGGCAGCCGTGTCCCCTGTGGGCCCGGGGATAAAATAAAAGAGTAGGCCCAAGGTAACTCATGCCTGTCGTAAGACGCGACTAACTGGAGTCTAAGACTGGTGACGGTATGCAGACGGACCTGGAGGGAGGCGGATATCTCTGGGGAGTGATATACACCCAGATTTTGAGGCCTCCACTGTGGGCCTTGACATTGACAATTGACCTCGCTTGGTTGTTACTCGGGAGCGGGGTTCCAAATGATACCGCCTTGGGTTAAGCGCTGGCGGGTTGCGGATCCAAACGAACCCGGAGGGGGTTGAAACCTCTGTACTTCTAAACGGATAAACGACCCACTTGGGTGATGCTCGCGAGCGGAACTCAATGGGGTGTCGCCTTGGGTCTAGCACTGGTACGGGTCGGATCTAGTTGAACCCGAAGAAGAGCCGAGATATCTAGGGGTGAATTACAATTGGAAATTGAGGCCTCCTCTGCGAGCTTCGAAACAGGTAAATGATCACGCTTCGATGCTGCTCGGATGCGAGACTCCATATGATAACCTTGAGTCAAACAACACTATCGAATGTCGGGTCCAGACGAAATCCTAGAGAGGCAATCTCTCAGTGAGCTTCGAAATGGGAAAGTGACTTCACTCACATGGCAGTACAACTGTCAAACCAACTTTCACACTTAAAAATATCCCCTCCCGCAGGGAGCTCGTTTTGTTGAGTGAAATTCACGCAAATACTGGCGGGTATCCGGTCTGGACGAACCAGGAGTATAGCTGAGATCTCTAAGGGTTGACTACAACTGGAGATTGCTCACATGGCAGTACATCTGTCAAACCAACTTTAACCCTGAAAAATATTGCCTACTGCAATGAGCTCGATTTGTTGGGTGAAATTTTAGCAAACGCTGGCGGGTATCGGTTCTAGACATACCCGGAGTAGAGGTGAGATCTCTAAGAGTGAATTATACCTGGAGATTGAGGCCTCCTCTGGGAGCTTCGAAACGGGCAAAGGACACCACTTGGATGCTGCTAGAGAGCGAGACTCCATGATACTGCCTTGAGTCAAACACTGACGGATGTCGAGTTCAGTTATATCTCTGTGAGTTCGCAACGGACAACCGATTTCACTCAGATGGCAGTACACTTGTCAAACCAGCTTTTGCCCTAAAAAAGATTGACTTTCACAAGAAGCAGGATTTGATGGGTAAAATTTAAGCAATTAGACGTGAGCCACAATAGACCTAAGGTCGCGGTGGAGGGACTGGAAAAGCTTACTCACATTGAATCTTATCTAATCTAATCTAGGACAGCCGTTGTCAAGCTACAGGGTATCATTTTTTTAAACCAGTTTCCAATTTTTTATTTCTAAACCGTTTGATACAATTAAACGAAATTACGTGTACATATTTAGTATGTAAGTAGATATAAATTTAAAAAAATCGTCCTTAAGAAACTTACTAGTGACGGAGGTACGGGTATCATCAATAATTATTTATCAAAAATGAAATACCACCTGTATAACATTTCAAAAAATTGATCCTCATATGCGCCATTGCATTGTCATTACTTTTTGTGGCTTTATATTTTAGCACCCTGTATAATATTACAAATAAAGTAGGTCGTCATATGTGATATTAAATTATCTACAGTTTTTGTTACTTTACTTTTTTTGTAATCCAAACCTAGCTACAAAATTTATTTATGTGACCAAGTGCATTTTCACGATACTCATTACATTATTAGAATAATAAGAAAATAATTAATTAATGAAAGAATTATGGTAATATGGTTTATTATAGAAATGTTGATAATGACCACCTTCAGCCAAAATATATGCTACAAATCTTCTTGAAATTCAATCACGAACACGTGCAAAAATTCCAGGAGTAGCTTCATCGCACCACAACTAGCTATAATTCGTGTACGTAAGTGCTCCTCAGATTCAATGCGCACTTGGTAAACGAATGTCTTGAGATGTCTCTAAACGTCATATCCGGTGATCTGTGTGGCCAGGGTTGACCTGATCCTTGGATGTCTCGTCCAATCACGTTATTTCGGAATATTTCATTTAATAATTCCCGCGCAGTCAAACGGAAATCTGGGGGACCCCATCATGCATAAGCCAGATTATTTCTCTTAGTGCATAGGGAAGATCTTCAAGTAGTTCAGCTATTAACACGTTTTCAAGAAAATATCTGTATGGAACCGGCTAAAGTTCTTAGTAAGAAGTAATGCCCAACAAGAAAATTTTCAATAATACCCACCGAAACAATCAAAGAAAACTGATCTTAAAATCAAGATTCCATTATGGCATGAGGGTTTTCATTAGCGCGAATATTATGGAAGCTCGTTATAGCATCTTTAAAAAATAGCTTTGTCAGTAAACAATATCTCACCGGTAAAATCAACATTTTGTTGAATTTTTTGTAAATCCAGTGGCAAAATTGTAAACGAGCAGAGTAGAGTTGCAGCAGTAAGGCTTGAACCCTTTGTATGTGATATGGGTATAACTGTTGATCATTCAGAATTAATAAAACGAATTTATGATTCACATTAAGATTTGCAGCGGTTTCCTTAGTGCTAGTATTCGGGTCTTTTTCAATTTCGTGTAGAATGGCTTTTTCACCTCAGATGTTATAAACTCAAAGGTCTTCCCGGAATTGGACCTTTCTTAAATGAGCCTGATCCAAAAAATCTTGAAATACGTTTCTCCGATTTGGAGCTGGATGATTTGGAAATCGTTCAATATAAATTCGCTTGGCCCTAGTATCATTTTCATCGGCAAGGCCATAAGCGTAAATCAAGTTGGCCATTTCAGCATTTACATAGGCATAAACCATGCCTAAATCTATATATTATTAAAAGATCACACTTAATTTGACAATAGACACAATGAACTGGGATGACGGCATCATTATAGTTATGGCCTTGCCGATAAAAATTTTTCCGAGGGTAGACAAGTAATTTGGTTAAATGTAGCCGTTTTCAACATTTGTTACAATAAACCTAGTACCATAATTCGATTATTAATGAGTTATTGCTTATCGTTATGAGTACCGGAAAATGTATTTGGACAAATAAATAATCTTTGTCGATAATTGGTTTGGTTGCAAAAAATGCAAAGAGACAAAAAATGAAGATAATGTAATAGCGCATATGTCGCCCAATTCCAGTTGTAATATCATACAGGCTGCTATTTTATTTTTAATAAATAATTATCGATGATACACATAACTCCTCCACTGGAAAGTTCTGAAGGCGGTAATTTTTGTTTAATACTCACGGTAACGCTAAATATGGGCACTTAACTTATTTGAATTGCCTCATGCGGTTTGGGAATGAAAAATTTTAAACTGATTTTTTTAAATTTTTGACACGGAATAGCTCGACAACGGCTGCCCTAAAACCCTATGTATATATCACAAAAACACCGCGCCCCCCAGGATACGCACCTGTATCTTCGACCTCTAGTTATGAAACAGTTGTATAATGTAAGGACTCGCTAAACTCTTATGTTTGTTTGTAGGGTACTATTAGAAGAAGAGAGCATCTATTAGAGAACAAGTTTTTTGAATGTTATTGCAAAAGATGTTCGGACCGCACCGAACTGAATACATTTACAGGAGCTTTGATTTGTCCTAAATGTAAAGTAGGAAAGGTCTTATCAACGGACCCCTTAAATCCCGAATCACCCTGGTCCTGCTGTAATAAAAACCAGAATTCAGAAAAGCGATGTCCAGGGTATAGCATATCCGCAAATTCTATGCGATTGCTAATGGAAAGGTATGATTTTGTTAACTTTGGTATATATATTATTTTCATGTACGCAGATAACAACTAATAGTCCAGTCAAAACAATGTTTAACCTCCTGAAAAATCCGAAAGTTTTGAAATTTCGCATACTTATTTAAAGGTACGTAATAATTAATACACCGAACGTCCTAATGAATATGAGGCGACCTCTGGTGGAAATTGGCGAAAATAGGGCACTTTCTTTGATTTTTCGTTAGTATCTCAAGAACCGTTGATCGGAGGCAAAAGTTGACTATATACATAATTAAATTTATCAAATTTTCTACAAAAATGATTATATACATTTTTCTCGTATTCTCAATGGTTCCCGAGTTATAGGCGCTAAAAAGAGCGTTTTGTGAAAAACCACGTTAGGGCAGTACAATATAGCATTTCTAATAATATGTGACAATAATAAGTTACTAAATTAAATATAGTACTTACAATGCCTACTCCGGCGAGCCGACACTGCTATCTTCGTCACGCCCAGGACCGGTTCTGGCCCCATAAATGGTTCTCCTGACCAACTCTTCGCGAAACTGTCAGCTTCTTCATAAAAGCCCGCAGAGATGCATTCTATTGTCGAAGTAAGGAAATAATTACGACTGTATTGAATTCTGCAGACAAGAGAAATGATGAAAAGGCAGAAGAAGTTAGGCTGCGTCTGTCTGGCATTAGCGATCTTGTCGCTGCTGATGAAGTGTACCACCTGAACTGCTACCAACAATTTGTGTCCCACAAGCCTCTAGAAGAGGGTAGAAAACGTGGACGCCCCGAGGCAGATTACATTATAAAGGCCATGGGAGAGATTTGCTCGCTCATTGAGAATAGTGAGCAATGCCAACTTTCCATTGAACAATTACGTTCTGCAGTATCTGGGATGTTCCTTCAAATGATACAAATAAAAGCAAACTCAAAGACAAATATGGACAGAGAATTATAATTGCTGTGGGAGTTGGATGGAGTGATGCAACCATCTGTTTCAATGATGTTGGATTCAAAATTTTGAACTCGTGGTATGATGATAGAAAAGTTAATAAAGTAATGAGCGACTAAGAATCAATCGTACAAGCAGCAGCAAACATAATAAGGCAGGATGTTCAGAAACATGTGTATGATACAATCGCCTACCCTCCGGGCAACAACACTTTAAAAGAAGCAGCTTCTTGTGTACGCTCAACTCTACAAGTTTTTCTGGAAACATTGATAATGAAAAAAGCAGACAATGCAAATAAAAAAGAAAATGCATTTCTATTGCTCACAGTATTATCTCTGCGATACGTCCAACCTCTTTTATATTAGCAACAATGAACAGTGTTGCTTTGTTTGTGTACAGAAGGTTTGCAAGCAAGAAGTTGGTAAACCTTTTATCAAGTTTAGGGTTCAGTGCTTCATATCACAGCGCACAGCAGCTGGAAATGTCAGCAATTCATCAAATTCAACCTGATAATGATACTCCTTTTCAACAATTTTTGTTTGACAACGCGGACTTTAATGTTAGAACACTGGACGGTCTCAACACATTCCATTCTATGGGTGGCATCAAATGTGTGCCTTCTGGAAGCACAACTGGAAGCGAACATAAAAAACCAATACCGAGGCTCACCAAGGTACCACCTGCTATGACAGTAGGGGAACTTGGAGTGATTCCTTTACAAACTTACCAAAAATCACAAGGTGGATTTAGTAATGTGATTGTGGAGCATCTGAAAGGTATAGTCAAGAAAACTGATCAGCTAACTCCATACGATACTCTTTGGTTGGCAGTAAAATGGATCAATATTAACCTTCATCTCATGCATACTTACCTATTGTTTCAGGCAGCAAGTGTAGAAGCTGGCCAAGGTAATCAAATTGCAGGGCCTTCTACCAAGAAGCGATTCAGAGCTGATTGATTTTTCTGTACAAAAGTTTCCTTTGAATAACCTCAGCATTTTTTGTTCATATATTTCATTGTTTAATATACATCATGTGCCTCATCAATATACATCATAAGTAACATACATCATGTGCTTTTTATACAACGTTGTGAAGTTTATTTCCTCAATTATCCTTACTATACAAAAAACAAAAATGTAGGTAAACCATTGTCAAATATTATTATAAATGCCATATTGTACCGCACTAGCGTGGTTTTTCACCAAACGGGGGTGGGGGTGGGGGGGATAGCAGTGCCTGCTCGTCGGAGTAGGCATTGTAAGTACTATATTTAATTTAGTAACTTATTATTGGCACATATTATTAGAAATGCCAGATTGTACCGCCTAACGGGGTTTTTCACAAAACGCTCTCTTTTAGCGCCTATAACTCGGGAATCATTGGAAATACGAGAAAAATGTATATAATAATTTTTGTAGGAAATTTGACAAGCCTTAATTATGTATATAATCAACTTTTGCCTCCGGCCAACGGTTCTCGAGATACTAACGAAAAACCAAAGAAAGTGCCTTATTCACGCTAATTGCCGCTAGAGCTCGCCTCATATTCATGAGGACTTTCGGTATATTCATTCTTAGGTACCTCTAAATAAGTGTGCGAAGTTTCAAAACTTTCAGATTTTTCAGGAGGTTGGGTCATTTTTTGAGGTTTTTTGACTGGAGTATAAGTTTACTGTTTTAATGTGTAAAATACATGATATATTTTGATTTCAGAGTATCCCATGAAGTAGACAGTATAGACTGCAATGATATTGAATCTATGGAGAAGTTTCTTGAAAAATATAGGAATGTGCTTCATTCTACACACTATATTTGCTTAGGAGTAAAATTGTCTCTTAGTCAGTTGTATGGAAAAATCGATGGCTACATAATACATCAATTAAGTGATAAACAACTGTTGAGAAAAAAAGAAATATGCGAAGAAATATTAAACGTGTTTGATGTATTAGAACCAGGATATACAAGATTAAGAGGTGGGTTTTATTTTGTACATTTTCTGTGTCCGGAATTATTTGGGTCTGATTTGACAACCCTGTTCATATAGCCACCCTCCACTTTGCTTATTAAATTCCAACACATCATGGACATAGTACTAGATTATTATATATGATTAAATTATATAGCTGCACATGTAAGTGAGCGCTGATGAATTCCGGATTAAAAAGTCTGCATACAAAATGACAACTGAGTGTACAGGGTGCCCCATAATTAATTGGCCATTAGCTAAGGGGTGATAGCTGGCACAAAAATAAAGCGATTGGGCTCAACATGCCTTAGTAAAATGTGACTCGTTTTCGTTTTACAGTGTGTTTAAATAATTTTTCTTAAAACTATTTTTTCAAATATCTTTAAAATAGTTCAACATATTATTATGAAATGTGGCATGGTATTATTAGGCGTCATGCGTAATATGATGACGGTATCAATTTCACCACTGCCGCTAGGTGGCGCCACCGACAGCAACACTGATTCATTAACATGGTCATATTTTTTTGTTCACCCTAGATGCACATTTTCGAACAAAAATAAAGAAAGTCCATTTAGTTGCACACAAAAAAGGTATACTTCTTTGAAGTCGAAAAAGTTGACCGTTTTCAAAATAAACGTACTTTTTCAATGAAATTAAATTAACGATTTTGCACAAATATTATGTATTCTCGAAGGCTTAGATCTTAGTGCAAATTATGTGTATCTGTTGTAAATACTTTTTAGCACAATAAAATGTATGTTATCGATAGAAACATTTTTATTAAGAATTCCACGAAGTCATTAAATAAAATAACATATATAAAACCATTAATTAAAAAGAAATAGTTAACAAAATAGATATCTGAAAGATTATTACAAATTGCAATAATTTACCTACATAAATTAATCTAAAATTAAACTGCAACTTTAGAAGCAAAACAACAACAAATCAGAGTAAGTGCTCAAAGTGTTCACCATTTACGGCAATGCATTTTCTCACTCGTTAAATGAATTTTGTTGAGCCCAGATACCATTAACACTCTGTACGATCTTGTCCCATAATTGCTCGCGGTTATTTATTGGATCTTTGTAGACCAGTGACTTTAAATAACCCCAAAAGTAAAATCTAGCGGATTTAAGTCGGGATTATGCGCTGGCCATGGATGCATACTACCTCCACCAATCCACCTTTGAGGGTTAATTTCATCTAAATAATTTCGCACATCTCGGATGTTATGTGCAGGAGCACCATCATGCATGAACCAAGAGCCACTCCTTAAAGTTAAAGGTACATCTTCAAAAATGATCGGTCAATTTTCTTTCAAAAACAAGAGATACCTTGCTCCGTTAAGTCTAGGGTGTACTCCAAATGGTCCCACAATACAATTTCCAAGCATGCCACACCAAAAGCTGAACTCGAGTGAAATGATACGAATGCAGATTTTCTTTGCGTATGATTCTGGACATCGAAGATTTGCTTAGACCCGTTGCTGCACTAACACGTCTCGTGCTGGTTTCCGCGTTTTATACAATACGAGCTATGATTTCGTCTTCCATATCAATATCAATTACACTCTGTCTTCCTGCATTTCTATTTTTGGTATTAAACGAGCCAGTTTCACCTAATCTATCGTACAGTGCGTTAAAAGTTGTATGGTTTAGTTGTCTTCTATCAGGCTAAAACTCAAAATAGCGCTGTGCTGCTCTGCGCGAACCAAATTTTCCTGGGCATAAAGTCACACTATATCTCGCATTTGTGAATTTGAAAAATCATTATGACGCGGCATTTTAAAGCAAAGAACAAGAATAAATGACAATGACAATTAAAGATACTTGTTTAATGTCAGTCGATTTTGACAAGTTATAGTAAACACGTTCCTAGTTGCTACCATAACATACTTAGCAACAAAGTAAATACAGATCCTTGGTTTTCATTGAAAAAGTACGTTTATTTTGGAAACGGTCAACTCTTTCGACTTCAAAGAAGTATACCTTTTTTGTGTGAAACTAAATGGGCCTTCTTAATTTTTGTTCGAAAATGTACATACAGGGTGGACAAAAAATTATGACTATGTTAATGCCCCAGTGTTGCTGTCGGTAGCGTCCCCTAGCGTCAGTGGTAAAATTGATACCGTTATCGTATTAGCCATGATGCTTTATAATATCATGCCACATTTTATAATAATATGTTGAACAACTTTTAAAATATTTGGAAAAATAGTTTTATAAAAAATTATTTACATAGCCTGTAAAACGAAAACTGGTAACATTTTACTGAGGCATGTTGAGCCCAATCGCTTTATTTTTGTGTCAGTTATCACCCCCTAGCTAATTTCCAATTAATTATGGAGCACCTGTATACATTGATCCTACGTACTAACTAAACTCATGTATGTTGTTTATAATTACTTAGTTTTATTCGTACAAAACAGACGTTGAAAATATATCATATTGCTATCATACAGCTACAATCACATTATCCTTAGCCCAATGATAACAAGTGGCCACTCTTCACGACTTAAAGACATCACAAACAGACCGAGGGAAACATATGTAATAAGACATTCCAGCAAACAAAATGACGTCGTTATTACGTAAATAACTGGTAATTTGTGGTCGGTGACGTCACGTGACCAAACCAAACGTGACGTCTCAGTGGCGTAGATTTTCATACGAATATATTACGTCATTCAACTTACGTTCTCCATGTCTCCGCCACGTCATATTTGGACATTATATTATAGAAGCTGGGATAAAAATATATGTATTTTACTTTTCCGTTTTCAGTAGTTTTCCGAGGTGGGTGTGTTTGTAAGAAAATTATCACCTACCTTGATAGTAGAAACTGTTTGTTCACTCTATATATAATTATTACTTGCATGGCTTCACGCATGCGTTATCGGTTTTGTTAAATGCGATGGTCGAACAATCATAATATTAATCTGTTTTGTTTCATCTATTTGTGGCTGAAAATTACATTTCTTAAGGTGGTATTAGTAGTTGAAGATATTCAGGTGATTAGATTGTTCAATATAACTGTTACATATATGTAGTTAGCCCTTTGTTCTCGAAGTTGACAAGAGATTCTGGTGAAAAAGTTGAAATCTGTATAAAAGTGCTGACAAGTAGAACGTGTGAGTTTTTTTAAAATTTTTGTTGTGGAAATTATACTGAATTGTTCTGTTTCTTTAATTATTGGTACTACATAGTTCTATACGGATATGTACTTATTGTGTCGTTGCCAGTATTATACTATAAGATATTTATTTATTTGCTTTCCTAAAAAAGACTTAGATTGTGTCCGTGATTATATTCGAAATATGGAGGATGTTATACATGTCACTTGGCACGAATAATTAAAAGTTACTTTCGAGATGTAATGGCATCTCTGGTTCGTTTTCACATAATTACGATATTCATCAATAACTAAATCAACCTACGATACAAAAAAATTATTGTCGTTAGAAGTAAAAACCAGTTTAACCGGTGATTGGAAAATTTTGCAGTTTAAATAAATTTGATTATTACATAGCTGGAAATATGTAGTTGAAGAGTGTTTTGCAAACCCTTAAATTTCAGATTCAACCGTCATTGCCCTTCATTTTACTAAAATATTTACAAAATATCCATTTCAAATAGACCCTTTCTTTGATGCTTTGACTGCCAGTTTAGTTAAGTTGGTGCCTTTTAGTGAATTTTCGTAGAAAAAATTCACTAATGGGGAGATCCCGACTTTTGAATTTTGAAAATTTTTTTACAAATGAGCGCGATCTAGGACCCCTAGAACCCATATCCGGGGTCAGTTTCGATTTTTATATGTTTATATATATATATATATATATATATATATATATATATATATATATATATATATATATTTATATATATATATATTTATATATATATATATATATATATATATATATATATATATATATATATATATATATATATATATATATATATATATATATATGTATCACACCGATAACTCAAAAAATAATAAGCCGATTTTGATAAAATTTGGTATGTGCCTTTCTTTTGTAAATGGCTTGGATAAGTTCGTTAGTCAGGAAAATCGGATGAGGTTTTCCGGGAAAATTTTGAGTTTTCATTCGAAAAAAATTCGTATCTCAAAAAGTAATGAGCCGATTTTAATAAAATTTGGCATGTACCTTCCTTTTGTAAATGGCTTTAACAAGTTCGTTAGTCAGGAAAATCGGATGAGGTTTTCCGGGAAAATTTTGAGTTTTTATTCGAAAAAAATTCTTATCTCAAAAACTAATAAGCCGATTTTAATAAAATTTGGCACGTACCTTCCTTTTGTAAATGGCTTTGAAAGGTTTGTTAGTCAGGAAAATCGGACAAGGTTTTCCGGGAAAATTTTGAGTTTTCATTCGAAAAAAAATTTTATCTCAAAGAATAATAGGCCGATTTTGATATAATTTGGCATGTACCTTCCCTTTGTAAATGGCTTTGATAAGTTCGTTAATCAGAAAAATCGGACTATGTTTTCCGGAAAAATTTTAGGTTTCCATTTGAAAAAAAAAATTATCTTAAAAAATAAAAAATCTATGATAACCAAATTTGGTAGGTAGGTTTACGACACAAAAAGTAAACTATACACCAAAATTTAGATTTCTATGTTACAAGAAAAAAAAGTTATAATAAAATATTATGTGCCAGATCATTTCTATGAAAATTCACTACCATAACGCACTTGCTGCGTCCAGGCTTTTTGGATATTTATTTGTAGGTTTAGTGAAGTTTATGGTTTAACGGTCTATAACTTTTTAGCTAATTTTCGTAGAATAAATTTGTTTATGCATTTTTGAATTTTTTATCGCAATATGATGCGTTTATAAGAAAAAAATCTGGACGCAAAAAATGCGTTTTGGTAGCGAATTTTTGGTAAGTTTGCAGATTAGCTCCCGAACGCTTTTCAAAAAACTGTTTTCAGAAACCTGCCTAGCACCCCACCCCCCCTGGATCACAAAACCCAAGAAACATTTCTTGTCACATCCCCCAAGGAAGTTACGGGACCAGGAGTGAGTAGGGGTGTATAATTTTTTTAGCTAATTTTCGTAGAACAAATTCGTTAATGCATTTTTTATCGAAATATGATGCGTTTGTAAGAAAAAAAACTGGACGCAGTAAGTGCGTTTTGGTAGCGAATTTTCGGTACATTTGCAGTTTAGCTCCCGAACGTTTCTCAAAAAACTGTTTTCAGAAACCTGCCTAGACCCCCCCCTGGATCCACAAACCCCAAGAAAAATTTGTTGTTCACACCTCCCAAGGAAGTTACGGTACTAGGAGTGAGTAGGGGTGCTGAGCGGGGTAGGTACTAAAAAGGAAATATGAGCAGAAAATTCGAATAAAGCGGGCTTGAAAGCTTTTTTTTCACATCTTGAAGCCATATCCCCCTTAAACCCTGCCTACCCCGCACAGCACCCCTATTCACTCCCAGTCCCATAACTTCCTTGGGGAGTGTGAACAAGAAATTTTTCTTGTGGTTTGTGCATCCAGGTGGGGTCCTCGTAATGTTTCTGAAAACAATTTGTTGAAAAGCGTTCGGGAGCTAATCTGCAAATTTACAGAATTTTCATTAAATCCTTCAAATTTCAATAACTCAATTTGCTATTAACGTAAGCTTTGTTGGTTAGAAAACCAACATTTAAGTTTATTTTCGGAAAATGTTTGTATCTTTTCAAACCATAAGTAATTTTGATAAAATATAGTACATTGTTTCTACCACATAGGCTACACCGGTAATCAGATTGATGCCTGTTCGCATCTGCTATTAAAAACATTTTTATGTAAATTCACTTCCATAACACATTTGCTGCATCTAGACTTTTGAAAATGTTTATATATTTTCAAACAATAAGTTTATTTCGATAAAATATGGTACATTGTTTCTACTGTATAGGCAACCAAGTTTGATTCCTGCTTTCATCAAAGAAAGACATTTGATATTAAAAATTCGCTACCACAACGCATTTGCTGCGTCCAGAGATTTTTAATTATATATCCATGTTTTCCGTTAACTTATACCTTCAAATTCAACAAACTGTTTTTTTTGTTTTCAGGAGTTACTCTATATGAATTGCACGCTCCTTTGATGATCTTACTTTCAAGACAATTCGAAAGCAATTCGTTGTCTAAACACGAATTAAGAACGAGACTGAAACAAGTGATCAAGTGCTTAACGGAAGCTAGTGTTATATTAGGATTCGAACCTAAATCCTCGTCAGAAGGTATCATGGGAATCGCCGCTAAAGAAGCACTACAAAAAATGAATAACTGGGAGAAAATATTGGGGAAGGGCCGTTGACAGTTCCATGTTAAATATTAGTATATTTAAAAAACACCAAATTGGATTGTTGGAAATTTATATGATGTATAATTTGTTTTTTAAGATATCCAGACAATTTTACAATTTCGGTGAAAAAAATTTTGTTTATTCAAACTTAATTTCATGACATCTCTGTAATTAGCTTGTAATTTAAAATATTACATCATCGAAGACGTAACAAACTTAGGTGAGTCTTAGCATGTTCCAGGGTTGTTTTACTTCCACATCGTCACGTGTGGAAGTATCGCATCGGTGAGAAAAATTTCAATTTTTTTTCGCTTAAACTTCGTAAAAAGGGACAAAACTAATAGAAAATATGATTTGAGAACGAAATTTGTTTGTCTGTCGGTCTGTATGTCTATCTGTTTGCAGCCACGATAATTTTAGAAGGGATTGAGATATCGTCTTCAAATTTTGGTACATAGTTAGCACCCGACAAACTAACGGTTCGGATGCTTTTCCTGTAAAATCGTTCCAGACGGTAGGGGATGAATGGGGGGTGATTTGGTGAAAATTGACATTTTTTCGTTAAAACTCTAGTAATATAACGTTTTAGGGTTTGTTTATTAGAAAACTTTCAATTTCATTAAAAAAAACTGGTATTCTGTGCTGAAATTAAATTAGAGGTTAAATGTTTGGGGGTGGAATATCGGTGATACTAATTTCGATTTTTTTGCTAAAAAGTCTCAAAACATATAGAAAACTTGATTCTGGAACAACAATTTTTTGTCTGTCGGTTTGTCGGCCTGCATGTCTGCCTGCTGGTACGCGTAATAACTTTCGAACAAATTGAAATATCATCTTCACATTGGGTATTCAATTAGCACCCGACAAAGGAGCGCTGCGGATTTTTATTAGGTAAGATCGCTTTAAAGAGTAGAGGATAAATGAGGGGTGATTTAGTGAAAATTAACAATTTTTTTTGTTAAAATTTGAGTAATACAACGTTTCAGAAGTTTATGAGTACAGGAATGTGAATATTTTCTTTGTAGCGAAGTCATGGACACTAAATTCGTTGTCTTTCTGTGGAGAGTACATTATCACAGCTATGTGGAAAATATGATAGTAGTTACGTAGAATCGGGACTCCTCACTTTTTTTAATTTGTTCCACCCCGAGGAGTAAAAAAAATAAGTTTGAAATAAGTTTAAATTAAAATTCGCGCCATTAGATGTTGACAACAATCCTCTGCACTGCAGCTGCTCCGAGAGCACTTCAGAATGTGCCGCCCTTAGGATGTGCAAAAACTAACTGGGCGTTTTAAAATCAAATGAATAATTGATAGAACGTGCGCTGCATGCTAGGCGCTCTGTGGAGCAAGTTTTTTATTTTCAACCATATATTATATTATGATTTTGGCGCCCCCTGAAACTGACAGGCTGCGATACCCTGGATATATATCAGGACGGGAAATTTTGGCGCTTACCTCGTGTCATAACTTTAGTCGACCGTGCCGTTAAATCCCTTTTGTCTTATTAGTGGTTTCTCTTTACTTACTTCAGATCCTGCATTCTATAGACATGTCGCAGCTATTGTAGCCTTGTAATCTTAACACTCTTAGAGAAGGGGATTTTGTTCTAGAGCCGATATGATTCTAAGTTCCACAGGACATTTCCTACACGGCAACATGCCTTTTATAAGAATTTAGTCTCTTGAATGTATCCTAGTATCTTCAACGTTTGTTTGTTTGTTTCCAAGAGTCTGGGTTTCCGGGGTAAAAGTTAAAACTTTAATTATGAGAATTTTGTATGGAAGAGCTATGTTTTTCGCTACAGTCTGAGATTTATTTGCTACACGGACTGTAATATACTTTGCTTGACGGCAGGATTTGATGTAGTATCTCCACGTCAATCTCACTAATGTTGAGCATAGTATTTGTGTGAAATCCTCTAGTTCCTTAAACTTGTATTTAAAGTGTATGTTGGACATTTGCTGTGACTGCCTTCTGTCATCATATGCATGTTGTCTTAGATTAATTTTATTTGTACTCTTACATTTTGTCCTGCTAATTGCTCATTCCAGTTCTCTCAATGCTTTCACTGTACTCGAGAGTAGCATGCCCCATTAAGTTGATGTCATCGACAGTGAAATTATTTGCATGCGTTCGTTAAAAATTGGTGCACGTCTTAAGGTGATGGCATACTGTATTGCTTTTTAAACGCTGTTATTTAATATCACCTGTCAGTATGTCAGTATATTAATTAGGTAAAATCTTGAAAGTCGATTTTAACCCCTTTCTACTAAACTGATTGACTTAAAATGTAGTGCAGCTACACAACTTTGGCGACAATATAAGCTTCTGGTGTTAACGCAAAAAATGAAGATGGCGACTACAACATGGCGGAAAATGATTAATGGCGAATGATATCGGGTCTCACAGTGCAGCTGATGATTACTAGGAGGTGGTTAAAGGAGCTCAACGTAAGCCAGGTCAAACACTTAGATTACCTCTTCAAGGCTAGCTAGCTTAAAGCTAACAGGAAAGAGGCCTTACAGTAATGATGCATTATCAGGAATAACACGTTACCGTTTCTGATGTAGAATTAGTCCTTGGAAGATAAACGGTTTTAATATTTTTTACGATATGTTTAATATCTTTGTAATTCTTGCATTTGTCTGGACAGTATCTTTCTGCATTCTGGTCCAGCGGCTAGCCATCCCTTTTTTCCAGATAACAATTATTTCTCCAAGATATTTGATTTTTTGATATTTCAGCTGATTTACAATATAAATTTAAACTATGTTATGGAGGTAAAATAAAAATATATAATTTTGATGTGATTTCAAGTAACTGAGTTTTGACACGATAAGAAATTATCTCATGTATCATAAGACTATAGCACAGCACAACAAATTGTCTGTTATGCTGTGACTAAAGTATATGTTTTATCTTTTTTTATATATCTCGAGTCTGCTAAAACTATCCTGATCTTAAGCAAAACCTTCTTAGGTCGCCCTTTCAAATTCTATCACGTCATGAAAAACAATAATTAAGCTAGGATAGCAAATGCTTATTGACATCTTTAAACCAACTGTTTACGCGGCTTTGGTCTTATAAAAATTATCCACCATCTGTTAATACTAACAAATCGTTGAGAGCCTCGGTGGTACAGGGATAAGAACGCGTGCCTCTGAACCGAAGGGTACATTGTCCGATTCCCATGGTTCACCTTTCACTTTTGCAGTACATACTATAAAGTTAACATCAGCCTAGGTTGTTGCATTGTATTTGAGGAAGTTGATTGTCTGCACGTTGTCTTTCGGAGGGGGCGTAAAGCCACCGGTGCCGTGTCCAAGCGATGTTGGGCACGTTAAAGATCCCTACCCTTCTTACAGAAATCAAGGGGTTCGGAAAATTTTCCAGATTAGTGAGGTTAAACTGCCCCCTGTCGTTGTCGGGATTGGCCATAGTCGCGGTACAAAAAATCGTTGATAATGTCACCTTGAAGTTATCAATTGAAATTGTTAATGAAATATCTAAGGTTCAATAAAAATTACAAATACAGTAACTATTCCTGAAACATTTTACATGCTTTAGTAATTTTTGTGTTGCTGATGTTCGCCGGCAATACGTAATGGCTGTGTTAGAATATAATAGTAAACTAATTTGGTTTGATTTGTTAAAAGATGTAAATATTTATTGTATTAACTTATTTATATAAAAATTAAGCTGTTTTAATTTCACGTCTATTTTTTCCCCTTTGCCATTCTTGACTTTTACTTACGAAAACTCTAGTACCTAACACCCATTACACAGGGATTGCAAAAAAAAAGAAAAGTCTTGCGTAAAACACATTTACTGACATTTGTTATGCAGTGTCCCATGAGTCATAATACATAATGCAAAAATACATTTTAGCACAAAAATAGTGCAATGTAAACACACCTTGACATTAAATTATTGTCGACATTATGTAATACACATGCACTACATGTGGAGCATTCTAAAAAAACCTAACGCTGCAGGTTGCTACATTGTGTTACAGCCGTTTCTATGAGCGTTAAGTTTATGAACTCTATGGAGCATATTACTTCTATGGTCACAAGCAGCTTGTAGAGTGTGTTGATAACATTGAACTCTCTAGAATTATACTTCGAGAAGGCACTAAAAGTGACAGATATGGAACAATATAGCAAGGTCTGGAACTACTACAGATGGTGTAAATAAACGAGCTGCAGCTAGAGGAGTCAGTCAGTAAGTAAATTAGTGATTGTGCGCAATAATAGAAATCTAAAGGTGAACTATAATACTGCTATAGACATTTGGCAATAAAGAAATATTTTAGTAGGTGGGTTTATTGTTGGAAAATAGTTAACATGTCCTAAATTATTATTTTGGAAAGCTGTGTTTTGTCAATAAACTAGTAGAGAACCCTGAAAAACGTAACAATTGTTCGACATCTAACTAAGTACCTTTGGACTTTACATCTATGTTATAGATTGTGTAGTATACAAGTAGATGCTCCGTTATATATATATATATATATATATATATATATATATATATATATATATATATATATATATATATATATATATATATATATATATATATATATATATGGGTAACCTTGCGTTGTACTGATCTAAGAAGTAAACAATGGATCGGGTCGTCGATATTCGTGCACTTTTGCCAGATGAATATTACCAAATGTCGTTTTAAATAAAGAAGGCAATCACGGGATGAACAAATATTTTTATAATATAAATAGTAAATGTTGAGTCTCGGTGCTCCAGTGGTAAGTACGTATGCCTCTGGACGCAAGGGGTACTGGGTTCGAATCCCAGCTGTCCCCTATCAACTTTTCAGTAACATCAACAGAGGTTGTGGTTTTATGTTTGAGCAAGTTAATGACTGAACGTTCCGCGCTTCGAGGGAGCGTAAAGCCTTTGGTTCCATATACCATACTATGCTGTGCACGTTGAAGATGCTTACCCTCCTTACAGAAAGGCAGTGGTTCCGCTATTGCCAGATATGAAATATATGTTACAATCTCAAACCAATATACATGCAGGCATATATACACATTCTAAGACTTCATTGGCAACCTAACAAAAGTCAATGAAGCAATATCCGTTGCGAATTGCTGATGATAAATACAATTGTACGAGGGCGGGTCAATAAGTCCGGGACTTTTTGAATGGAACACAGGTTTTTTGACAAGAATTATTTTATTTCTCAACATAGTCTCCTTTGAGCTCTATACACTTCGCCCAACGTTTCTCCGATTTTTTATCCCTTCCAAAAAAATAAGGTTTGTCGAGGTCCTTAAAATAGGTATCTGTTTGTGATCATACAAAATCGAAACCACTGAGCCATGTGATATGCCTATGGCTTCCGCAATCTCCCGCACTTTCAATCTCTGATTGGCTAATACCATATCGTGAATTTTTTCAATTGTTTCGGGTGTAGCGACCTTAACTGGGTGTCCAGAATGTTCGGCGTCATTTGTGTTTGTACGGCCGCAACAAAATTCAGTATACCACTCTTTTACCATAGAAATTGATGGTGCAGAGTGCCCATAGCTTAGCCTTGGTTTGAGTGATGGTTTTTTCCGCAAAAAATAATGCTTGATGAGCACACGAAATTCACTTTTTTTCCATTTTCGTTATAACTCAAGAGGTTGTCTGATTTTAATGGCTATATAACACAAACTAAATTACGCAGATTATTCAAAATTTGACAGGTGTCAACTGACATATGCTTGCTGACAGGAGCAGTGTTGCCCTTCCTGTAAAGAGGAGGGAAGTTCAAAAAGTCACGGACTTGTTGACCCGCCCTCGTATATGCTCATAGTAATTAGCATCCAATGTATTCTGAAAAGTTGCAATGTTTAATGGCAATGAAGCAATTTCTACTGGGAACCGTTGATGATAAACATAAGCAAAAGAAGTGGCTCAGAATAGGTTTTCCTTTTAAGTGTTTGTTTTTATTTAGGGTTTCAACCTTGAATAGGTATAAAAAAGCGAATGAAGCAATTACCGTTGCGAATTGCTGATGATAAAGACAATTGTATATGCTCATAGTAATTAGTATCCAATAGATTTTGGAAAGTTGCAAGGTTTCATGGTAATGAAGCAATTTCTACTGAGAACTGTCGATGATAAACATAACCGAGAAAAGTGGTTTGAAATAGGTTTCCCTTCGAAGTGTTTCTTTTTATTTAAGGTTTCAACCTAGAATAAGTAAAAAGAAAGTCAATGAAGCAACACCAACGCGCTGTCGTTTTACCTTCCGTATCGACCCGATCTTTTGTTTAGTTCTTAGGTGAGTACAACACAAGATTACCTGATTTTTTTCTTTGATAATATGATTTGGACTGATGAACCTAAATTTACAAAGAATGGATTTTCAATACATACAACTCACATTACTGGAGTCACTCAAATTTGCATCCATTTAGAGAACATAATAAGTTATAGATTTTTTAAATGTTTTAAATAATAAAATACTTTTATTACCCTATAGGTGAATGCTATCTTAATATCTTGCGTAATTTTGAAGTTGACTATTTGAGTAACTTGCCGCTGCCCGCGTCGGGTTGCTAGTCCTCCATCGGGGGCCTTCCCAGGTGGCGGATAGGGGAACACCTCCCAGATTTGGGTGGTACCGAGGAAATGAAATCCTCGGGGTGGACCAAAACTAACACTGAACAGCGGCAGCTGGCTGCTTAAGAACTGATCACAGGCATCAGTTAGATAAACTTAATTGGTTGTGAATTAGACAACAGACGGCAGAGTGGCAACCACAGAAAGGCGTATGCACAGCGATGAGGAAGGCAAGGTGAAACCACCTCATTATTTCCCAAGAATATTACAATGGCAAGTACAACAAATACATTGGCCCCTAGTCCCCGGCAGACCTTAGATGGTCAGGGGGTGCTAAGAATCCCCGGGAGGAATCAACATAAACGGTTAGAAGCTAACTTAAACCAATTCAGACCACTGAAGACGGAGTTTAGAATTGCAACATGGAATGTGACGAATTTATGCGAGGCTGAAAAAACTAGCTAACGTGTGCCAGGAGATGAATAGGTTGAAAGTGCAAATTCTGGGCATAAGTGAGGTGAGATGGCCAAGGACTGGATCAGTCAATCTAATGGGCAAAACATTCTATTACTCCGGTAACAAGAACCCGAAGCACTATAATGGCGTTGGTGTGATACTGAGCACGGGATTGAGCAGAGCAGTTTCAAGTATTGTGCCGATGTCGGATCGATGCATGTTGCTGCAGATAGAAGAAACACCCATAAATATTAATATAATCCAAGTATATGCTCCTACTGCTGATAAGCCAATTGAGGAACTGGAAGAATGGTACGAAGATCTAGACAAGCTATTAAAGATGACAAAGAAAGAGGACATCAACATAGTATTAGGTGATTTTGATGCCAAAATAGGCAAGGGACGATTCGCAAACTTGGTGGGAGAACATGGACTGGGCAATCGGAATGACAGGGGAGAGAGGCTGCTGGAATTCTGCCAATGCTACGAAATGGTAATAACCAATACTTGGTTTAAATTACCCCCTCAAAGGCTCTACAAGTGGACTGCGCCACAACATACCTCTATCAGAATTGTACGCAATCAAATTGATTATATATTGATTAATCAAAGGTACCGTAATACTATCAAAAGCGCAAAAACATATCCAAGTGCTGATGCTAACTCTACCCATAATCCCGTTGTGGCAAACTTCCACTCCAGATTAAAGGTAATAAAGAAAACTAGGTCCAAAACTAAACCCAACACACAAAGCCTGATAAATACAACAACTAGAGATAAAGTTGCTACAGAGTTAAATAAGTGTCTCTTAGAAATAGACCGTCAACAAGCAAGCAGTACAACAGATACAAACAACTTATGGAAACCTATAAAGCAAATACTGATAAACACCACGGAAACACAGTTACCAAGAACACAGGGGAACAGAAAGAAGGATTGGATGACATACTAGGATTGATGGATGAACGAAGACGATACAAGAATAGAAATACATCGGAATACAAACGACTCAACAGTGAAATAAGAAAAAAAATAAAGGTAGCAAAAGAGGACTGGATGAATGAGAGATGTAGGGTAATAGAGAAACTACAGAACAGACATGATTTTTTCAATATGTACAGAAAAATTAGGGAATTTACGCATAGCGACAGGAAACATTCACAACATCTACTAGAGGACAACAACGGACATCTAATACAGGGCACTTAAGATAAATTAAAGAAATGGGAAAGTTATATCAAGACCCTATTCGAAGAGGACAGAACCGCAGAACTTTTAGTCGAGAACGACGAAGGCCCAACAATTCTGAAGAGGGAAGTAGAAGTCGCCATTAAACTGCTTAAAATAAATAAAAGCCCAGACACGGCAGATACGGATACCGGCTTACAAAATATTCTAGATCAACTAAATGAGACATGTTCAGAATTTGGAATGCGGATCAACGAGAGTAAAACGAAAATAATGGTAATGCAGAGGAGAGAGAATGTACATATACCCTTCATTATAAATAATAACATATTACAAGAGGTCAACCATTATAAATACTTGGGATGCTGGATAGACAGCCAATTAAACCCAGAAAAAGAAATAAATTCCAGAATTGCACAAGCCAAAAGCAACTTCACAAAAATACGAAGCCTTCTTTGCGATTCGCATCTCGACATAAACCTAAGCTTAAGGTTAGCAAAATGCTACATGTGGTCAGTCCTTCTGTATGGAGTAGAGACATGGACCTTAAAAATAACGAGCATGAATAAATTGGAAGCTTTCGAGATGTGGGTCTATCGGCGCATACTAAAAATACCATGGACAGCAAGAGAAATGAAGAGGTCTTACGCAGAGTGAACAGCGACAGAGAGCTTCTCCAGGTTGTCAAGCGGAGGAAGACAGCATATCTGGGCCACTTATTGCGCAATCCCAAATATTATATCCCCCAGCTCATAATTAAAGGTAAACTAGAGGGGTAAATAATTATAGGCAGAAAGAAACTGTCATGACTGAGAAACATAAGATATTGGACAGGTCTGGGCTTTGAGGACTTGATGAGAGCGGCGGAGGATAGAGAGGACTTTGCTGTTGTAGTCGCTAACCTCCATTAGTGTAGATGGCACCCAAAGAAGAGCCGCTGGGTGATTATAGGTGTATATATGATCGGAAAGGTTTCCGCGGTTATAAACATGAGAAAAACTTGGTTCACAAGTTAAACCGCATCCAGAATTTATTTTAACTTAACGTTTTGTAGCTATTTTTAAAAGGTTAAAAAATATGAAAGGAATTAACTCCAAGCCCTTAATCCGCCTATAGTCCTTAGAATGGTGGATAAGAGCGCAGGTTGGGTTGTTGTAATTCCATTATGAAGTCTTAATCTGCCTAGTTTTTAGATCCCACTAGTAATCGTCTCTAAGGTCTCAGTGTGTTCAATCCTAGACCTCAAATTTCTCTTATGTCCTATTTCATAACGAAAATTTGCCAACATGTTTATTTTTCTGCTCTATAACAGCTAAGCATCTATAATATTACATAATTTAGGTACTACAGATTTGTGCGCATGGTCTTGATATTTTCAGCTGACATTTTGTTTGCAACTGCAGTAGACATTAACAAAGACTATGTGCTAATTTAAAATTAGTTGAACACTAAAAGGCACTAGTTGAATTTCCTAATATAAATTGTAAATTATATCCATTAGGGATGAAAAATAAAATTGGAACATGCAATGATGTAATTTGGCTGAATTACCAATACCAATTTTAATAAATATCTGACTTTAAAAGTTCGCAAAACAGTAATTGAAATAATTACCTTTGTTTTATTAATATTATTCTCTCTAAAGTTTTACTAATTATCCAGAGCTATTGCTTTTTCAAAGTCACTGATAGTGACCATTCCATCAGAGTGCTTCATAAGTACATCTTAATACTTGTTATTGGGTCTTTTGTTATGCCATTCCAAATATTACCCAAGTTCTGTAAGTATTTTTGCATCCGATCAAAATTACATCATAATCTTAATTTTTTTTTGTGTTAATTTTCAAAGTTTTCATAAAAATACATATTTCACTTTAAAAATTCCATATACACGTATTGGTGTTTGAAAAACCTATTATTTGCTTCCATAACAATTTTTAGGAAACTCAATATTAACGGAGATACAGGTGTCTAAATTTTTTTTAAGTTTTTTTATATACATTTTTTATTAGTGATTTGATTTTTTTCAAATCTTCCACATCGATTTCTAGTGTCCTTCTAGATTTATGTTCCAAATATGATGCAAATACTTAAGAGCTGAAGGGCCGAATATGACCTTAACCTTCTATCTATAGCCCAAAACATTTTTATGTTCACTAATTTATGAATATAAACAACTTCAAGTCCAAGACCATCAACAATTATTCAAAAAAGTATCTCTTGCTGCGATGCGGATTCTGAGAAAAATTACTTCAAACATTTTCATGCCTTAAAGCTGCTTTACACTTATTTGTACGATTTGTAAAGCTAGATGCATTCTCGCAACAATCAGAACCGTAGACCGGTTTCGCTCTCATTAGAACTCTTCAGTACGGCATACTAATTGTAGCAAAAATACACCTATAAAGTAATACGGCTATGGTAGTCAGATTTTCAATACTAAGTGAGTGGTGGACGTGCCGCCACCTAGTTACGGAACCAAGTAGGATGTCACGCCAGCTCCAAATAACACAAAGTGTTAAAAAATAGAGACTGTATACAACTAACAACAATTTAGTAAATTGTTACCCCTGGCCCAGTTCTACCCTAATATGGGGACAAAGTATGTAAAGCTAGATGCATTCTCGCAACAATTAGAACCGTAGACCGGTTTCGCTCTCATTAGAGCTCTTCAGTACGGCATACTAATTGTAGCAAAAATACACCTATAAGGTAATACGCTTATGGTAGCCAGCTTTTCAATACTAAGTAAGTGGTGGACGTGCCGCCACCTAGTTGCGGAACCAAGTAGTATGTTGTCACGCCAGCTCCAAATAACACAAAGTGTTAAAAAATAGAGACTGTATACAACTAACTAACAATTTAGTAAATTGTTAGCCCTGGCCCAGTTCTACCCTAATATAGGGACAAAGTATGTAAAGCTAGATGCATTCTCGCAACAATTAGAACCGTAGACCGGTTTCGCTCTCATTAGAGCTCTTCAGTACGGCATACTAATTGTAGCAAAAATACACCTATAAACTAATACGACTATGGTAGCCACATTTCAATACTAAGTGAGTGGTGGATGTGCCGCCACCTAGTTGCGAAATTAGGGTAGTAATGGACCAGGGCTAACAATTTACTAAATTGTTAGGTAGTTGTATACAGTGTCTATTTTTTAACACTTTGTGTTATTTGGAGCTGGCGTGACAACATACTACTTGGTTCCGCAACAAGGTGGCGGCACGTCCACTACTTACTTAGTATTGAAATGTGGCTACCATAGTCGTATTACTTTATAGGTGTATTTTTGCTACAATTAGTATGCCGTACTGAAGAGCTCTAATGATAGCGAAACCGGTCTACGGTTCTAATTGTTGCGAGAATGCATCTAGCTTTACATACTTTGTCCCTATATTAGGGTAGAAATGGGCCAGGGCTAACAATTTACTAAATTGTTAGTTAGTTGTATGCAGTCTCTATTTTTTTAACACTTTGTGTTATTTGGAGCTGGCGTGACAACATACTACTTGGTTCCGCAACTAGGTGGCGTCACAGCCACCACTCACTTGTACGATTTACAAAGAATGCTTTGGAAATAATAGCTTGAAGTTGCCTAAGAAACTTTTGACAGATAATGTTCATCTGAATTATTCTGTTGTGATCATTTGTGTGTCATAACTATAGTGGTCAAAACTGATAACATGAATAATAATAATTATTATTATTATTATAATCAATATTCGTATGCTAAGCTACGGGAAGTGCAAGAGCAAGACGTTTGTATCGAGTAGAATTTCCAAATAGAAAGATTTTACGATCGCAGTTGCTTAGCACTATCTATCAGCAATTAGGTGAGTTAGGCTATTTTAAAACGAGACGGTTTGATGTCGGTGGCCACGAAGGACTCGAACTCCTGGGGCTGAAGTAAGCGTCAGGTTAATTACATCCCAGAAAAATATTTCCAAAAGCTCAGTCCACGAAATTTTGCACGAACAACTCCTACATCCATTCCCCTATCAAAACGTCCAAGCCTTACTCCCTCCAGATCCGCTTCCACGACTGATTTTTTGTAGGAAAATTATGACTCCATGATACAACAGAAATTTCATCAATTCCATTATTTTTACGGATGAAACTGGATTCGGGCATGAATGTGTAATAAATCTCTATCATAAATATTATTGGTGTGACGAGAATCCTCATTTAGGGGTGGAACGTAGGTTTCAGAATAAATTTTCTTTAAATGTATGGGCCAGCATCATGAGAGATCTAGTTGGGCCACATTTCTTCCTACAAAGGCTTGATGCTGAGGCTTAGCTACACTCTTTACAAAATGATCTGCCCGTTTTGTTGAAAAACGTTTTTATTGGAGTAGGACGTGCAATGTGGCTACTGCATGACGGTGCACCGCCTCATTACAGTTTAGCGGGGTGGGAGTACCTCAATTAAATTTTCCCTGATAGGTGGATAGGGCGCGGTGGATTCATAGATTGGGCTGCCAGATCGTCCGACTTGAACCCGATCGACTTTTTCCTCTGGGTCTATGTGAAGTCAGTGGTATATATAACGCCTGTGAATAACTTGGAAGAGCTAGGGCAACAAATTATTGACAGTTTCGCAAAAATAAGAGCAAAGGGGGGCATACTGTTCAGGGTTTGTCGCAACTTTCTGAGAAGAATGAATTTATGTGTCGAAATAGAAGTACAACATTTCGACACTTGTTTGTAAGAGGATGAACTAAATGTACATTTAACATGTTATGCACTTTGTAGTGATTAGCAAAAATGTTACTTAATGTAGTTAGTGAATAAATTTTGTGTTGAGTTGAAACTGTGAAAATCAGCTTACAGCAGCGTTAAAGCATGAAAAGGTTTGTACTCGTTTTTCTCATAATCGGTTCATTTTATCGTATCGCAACAAAAAATAATTTTTTGAATAATTTTTTATGCTCTTTAACATGATGCTGTTTGAATTCATAAAGTGGTGAGAACGCGAACATTTCCACTTTCAAAACATTCAAAGCAAGTCATGAAAAAGTATAAAAAAGTGTCATTAAGGTTAAAAACTAAGAAAGCTTTGAAAAATTCGCGTGTAACAAAATGGACATCTAACCCCATTTTTTAACGTTAGAATGTCGACCATAGAGCATAGAGCTTGAAAAAACGGGGTTAGATGTCCATTTTGTTGCAGGCAAATTTTTCAAAGCTTTTTTGGTTTCTTAACCTTAATGACACTTTTTTATACTTTTTCATGACTTGCTTTGAATGTTTTGAAAGTGGAAATGTTCGCGTGAAGTTACATGCAATGTAAAGATGTTTTTTGCATTGTTGTTTTTTGCATGTTTTTGTGGCAGATTTTCCCTGTTTTTGATGCTTTGGCCTTGCTTTTGTAATTAGTTACAGTGCTTACTCCTGAAGATGCTCGGGGCCCCGAACGAAATATATCAAGTTTTAGTACAGAGTGACTGTCTTTAAAATATAGCCCTCGTTTTTTGGTCGTAATTGTCCTTAAAAGTATACACACACACACACACACATATATATATATATATATATATATATATATATATATATATATATATATATATATATATATATATATATATATATATATATACAGGGTGATTCATTTGCAATGGGAAATCCGAAAGCTGGAGATACTACAGGTCAAACTGTGACCACTGGCGCACACATGCCTTATCCGAAAGTTGATAGTTTCAGATACAGGGTGTTGAAAGTTAAAATTTTAATTGATTTGACATTTACAGTTAATAACTTTTCACCCTGTATGTCTAACATGAAATTTGATTCAAACCTTGAAAGAGCAATAATTTTTAAATTAATTATGTATTCTTGCTTCATTTTCGTATTTCGATCCATTTTCGAGAAAAATCGTTTTAACGGACATTAGGTTTTGATAATATGAGAAATTAAAAGCGATACAAACCAAGTGTATTAATTAATTTTTCGTATTATCAAAACATAATGTTCTTTAAATCGATTTTTCTCGAAAACGGATCGAGATATCGAAATGAAACAAAAATACATAAATAATTGAGACAATGACTGCTTTCTCAGGTTTTGAATCAAATTTCATGTTATACATATAGGGTGAAAAGTTATTAAATGTAAATGACTGTGAAGTGGCGCGCTCTATGAGCAATGTGATAGTTCCAATACGTTTATTATTCGTCGCCTAAAAAAACATAAGCTTCACAAAATTTCAAGTTCCTAACCTAGATATTTTCAAAATAATGACAAAATAACTAATTAAGATTTTAACTTTCAACACCCTGTATTTCCGAAACTATCAACTTTTGGATAAAGCATGTTTACGCCAATGGTCATAATTTGACGTGTAGTATCTCCAGCTTTTGCATTTCCCATTGTTAATGAATCACCCACCACCAAAAGACACTTTGAATTTTTGTGTCCAATTTAAAAACTCCAGAGTATTTCCTAATAATAATGTTCTCCTGTTTGAAATCGCTTTGTTGCACCGTTTTCGAGAAAAATGAATTTAAACTTTTTGGGTTTCTAGCACAAAATCCCAAATTAAATTAAATTGATTTTCCTCGAAAACGCTACAACATAGCGATTTTAGACAAGAACACATTATTGTTAGGAAATATTATGACTTTTTTAAATTTGGCGCCAAAAATGCGAAAAACTTAAATAAAAAAAATATGCATCAAAATGGACTTAGGCTTGCCCGAACGAAGCTCTTGTGATTGCAATAAAAAATTATTTACACTGGCAGATTTGTCATCAAAAGTTTATTTGTTTTGCCAAGTTATAAATTTATAGACAGTGGCATTTTTGATACAAGTATCTTAAGAAAACTCACTTGAAAGCACCCTCTTCAAAGGGTACCACCTCCCTTAAGGTAAATTGGGTTAAATTGACATAAAATCACGCTTATTTGAACGCATCTTTGCAAAGTATCGCCATCGATACCTGTCTATTAGCGAATTTTTAATTAAAAATTCTCCAATAATAAAAATTCACTAGGAAGTGTACCATATGAGTCGATTTTTTATTTGTTTGATGTCAGTTAAAAATAATACATCGACACTACTAAATTTTAAACTTACCTTTACCTGTAAAATTATTCTCACTGAAATTTATTTTTATATCATCACTGTTTTGTCTTTTATTTTGAACTGAACCTCCATTTGTTTTCTCAGGGAGAGATAATTCCATAGAATATCATGTGAACACTGTCGTGGAAATATCCACAAAATTAATTTTCTGCGATCTCGACAATGGCTCTGATTTCTGGAAATTTATATTTTTTTCTGTGAACTTAGCAATGTTTGCTATATGCCATTTTATGAGTGTTTTCTTTTACGATTTGGATCTCATTGAGTTTACAGTCATAGAACAAACTGTAACTCCAGCCGTTGTAGTAAGTATGATGTGATTTTTATATTATAAATATCTCAAATATACGTATTATTATACAGTGTGATGATAAAGTTTGGAACCAAATTCTTAAATGAGTTGTTTAATTTCTTCAAGAAAAACGCTCGGATAGGTTAATTTTATCTTTTCAATTGCCAACTTATGAAGTAAAAATTACATTTGTGACGTCACCTATTTGTGAATGATGACGTGGTGATAAGCTTTTTTAAATGATAACCATATTTCTTGATGTTTTTGATAGACATGCTTACTACTTATGATGAAACAAATTGGTACCTGAAAACAATTTTTTGAATAAATTGCACTATTTATTTTAAAAAATGGAAACGTAAATTTAATAAGAAATATTTCTCACCGTTTTTATTTAGTGCGAGTTTTTTTAGAATATAGAGGTTTTCCTTCATTTTTTTAAAGTAATGAACACTTGATTTTGTGTTTTTTGATGCGTTGTCATCTAACTATTGACAGGTGGAATAAAAAGTAAAGTCAAAATCGATTTTTAACAACACTCGTTATGATAATTTATTGATTATTTGCTGTTATCAGTATTTAATTATCGGATCTTTATCGCAGTATGGATTTGTAATTCAGTGAATATAAAGACAATAATATTAAATCGTGAATTAATTTCAATTATTACCTGGCGTTTGAGTTAGTTAATAGTCTTTGTGGTGAAAGTATAAAAGTGCTAAAGGTAATCAATTCCAGTTCTAATTTAACAAAAATAGCAAGTTTAACCGAAAGGGAAAGAATAAAGATATTAATCATATATGGATATGGCAATAGGCTTAGAAGTTATCAAGTTATTTAACCAACAACATCCTGCCAATTTCAAGATCTACAGTAAGCAAATTGGTTGCCAAATTCATAGAAAACGGATCCATAAAAATTTGCCTCGACCTCGAGTAAGTGAAGAAGTCAGATTGGATACATTGCTTGAATCTGAAGAAAAATCTCACGATTCTGTAAGGCAACTAGCCGTAAATAACAACGTGGACCAATCTTTGGTGGTAAAATTATCTAAAGAAGAGAAGTATCATCCTTACAAAGCGCAATTGATACACAACTTAAACGATGATAATTCAGACCACCGTTCACAGTTTTGTGAACAATTAATGTTACGCTGCAATGAAGATCCCAATTTTTTTAATAACATTATCTTTTCTGATGAAACTACTTTTGCCCAAATGGCACAGTAAATCACGACTCAAAATATTGATCACGGGAAAATCCTCATTGGACTCAAGACTCCCACAGTCAACGCCATGGCAAAGTGAATGTATGGATGGGAATAACTGGACAGCGTTTCATAGCGCCTTACTTTTTTCAAGTAAATCTTGCAGCAGCACGTTACTTGAATTTCTTACAATTGGATTTAGTGCCAGCTCTGGCAGTAATTTTTCCAAATAATCAAGAGGCAGATGTACACCATCAAGATATTTGGTTGTAGCAAAGCCTGCTCACTTTGGTGTAGACGTTCGTCGATATATAGATGCCACGTTTCTTGAAAGATGAATATGGCGTCGAGGAGCAATTGAGTGGCCACCGCGTTCTACAACCTTGACTCGCTTGGATTTTTTCTGTGGAGTTATTACTAATCGAAAGTTTGTTTCAACAGACCAAATAATTTAAAGGAACTACATCAAAGAATTCAGGCTGAAGTGAAGCAAATTAGTCCTGACATTTTTAAGTGCAGTGTAGACAATGTTTATACTCACCTGTAAATTATTTACTGACTGGAAATCACAACAAAACTTATTAACAAAAACAACACACACTTTATTTGGAGAAATATCTCTACCTTCTAGCTCTAGTTGTAGGCTGTTCTTCATTTTTCATTTAGCAGTTGATGCAAAATGGCAAGATGCAATTCTAAATCTTATAACCCCAACTTTAGTCCAAAGTACTTCAAACCAAACAAATACAAACGGATTTTCGTCATTGTAGCCAACAATCAAGCATATAATGTCCCAAGGTGAGTTATTAAATGATCCCGCGTTTATTGTTCTGGAGAGCATTAATGAATAACAATATGATAATAGATTCTTCTTCTCACGAAACAACAGACATAAGCAGTAATACTCTCTGTATTGAAATAAAAATAATGTTATTATATGGTAGTGATGGGTCGTTATTTAACTGTCAGCTATTTTTAAACGGTTACCGAGCCGTAACGGTAACCACCAGTTATGGATTTATAAAAACAACAGCTTAAAAAATAACGCTTTTTACACTAAACTAAAATTCAGAGTCGTGTCTGTTTCAGTTCTACTGCAACTAGGTTCGATGAATAAACATCGGTTTTCATCGGCAACTGTTATTTAACCATTTAACGGGATGAATAGCCTTGAGATTGGGAATGCTAAATATGTATGGTTATACAGTATAGAGCCGACTGTACTTGTTTATACTAGTGTGCTCGCTCTCGCTCACAGCTTTAGGGACGTAGGATCTTCGGTACAATAAAACGGTTTAATTTTAATTTTAACTTTACTCGGTTGTTGATGGGGATACGGCATACGGACACTACTACACAGAGTTATTCTGTTAAACTGAGAAGCTGGTATTTTTGAAACAGTTGAGTTTCCCACTAGTATGTAAAGCCAAATATTTAATAATAAAAAATGTTGGGTGAAAAGATGAATTTTTGTAAAAACGTGTTATTACTTTCACTATAGACAACGCAAAATAGGGTTATTTCACGTGAAATTAAAGTACTTATTTATTTAAATTTATATACATTACCTAAGAAAACAGTTAACACGTCATTTTCCTTTGTCTGATAATAGTTATCAAATTGATAAAAAAATATAATGATAAATTTTAATATCTATATACATTTAAATATAAAAAATTAAATGAATATATATATATATATATATATATATATATATATATATATATATATATATATATATATATATATATATATATATACATATCGGAGATCCCGACTTTTGAAAATTTCTTCAAATGAGCGCAAACTAGGATCACTATAACCCATATCCGGGGTCAGTTTCAATTTATATATATATATATATATATATATATATATATATATATATATATATATATATATATATATATATATATATATATATAGGGTGTTTCACACAAAAAGAAAATAAATTCCACACACAATTTTATTGCTCCATTATCTGACTCAACAAATTCCGGCGACCCTCTTAATCCTCCTCATCCTCTAAGTACCGTGACCAAAGCCCCCCACTTAATTGACGGTGACCCCACTACTTTCACTGATACCGAAGCAGGTAAACGGAACGACATATATAAGACAAGACTTGCAACGAACTGCCAGATCTCTCTGAGGCCTAGGGTTGAACACACTGAGACCTCACAGACGATCTCCTGCGAGATTTGGGGAGTAGGCAGATTGAGGTCCCGTAATCGAACTACAACAACCCAACCCACCTTTGTCCACCGCTCTAAAAGGAGTAGGCAGATTGAGGCCTTAGAGTGTCCTTACATATTTCCTTTGCCTACCTTTGTCCACCACTCTAAGGACTAGGCAGATTGAGGCCTTGGAGTGTCCTTACATATTTCCTTTACCCACCTTTGTCCACCACTCTAAGGAGTAGGCAGATTGAGGCCTTAGAGTGTCCTTACATATTTCCTTTACCCACCTTCGTCCACCACTCTAAGGAGTAGTCAGAATGAGGCCTTAGAGTGTCCTTACATATTTCCTTTATCCACATTTGTCCACCACTCTAAGGAGTAGGCAGATTGAGGCTTTAGAGTGTCCTTACATAGTTCCTTTACCTCTTGAAAATGGCTCCAAAACAGGAGCCGAAACGTCGAGTTTTCATAAATTCTGGACGCGGTTCAACCCGTGAACCAAGTATGTCTCACATATATATATATATATATATATATATATATATATATATATATATATATATATATATATATATATATATATATATATATATCGTTAGAAATTTGAACAAAAATGTTTTAATGAATAAAGTAGGTCCGATTCTATGTAGTCCATTGTTCGAACTGTTATTTTAATAACCAGCGTGTCCTTCTCGGAAGAAATATTTGATAACGACGCAGAGCATAACAAAAGCAGGTATGCAGTTTCAATCACAGGGGTTTAGGACTCAACAGTAGGGATCTGTCTATATACCTTCCTAGAGGACGCTGTTCGCAACTGCTTTGCAACTAACATATAAATAGTAGTTCTAGTCTTTATTTACTTAGTTTATTTATCGCCTTGATGACGCTAACTTTGTTAGCGAAACGATTGTCGGGTCAAAAAACTGTATTGTGATGAATTGGGTTCTCTAAATTGTACTTTGCAAAAGGTGTAAATATTATTTATCGGTAAATATAAAGTATGAATGCTGGAATATAAGTGTGTGGTTACGTGATCACTTTAACGTATACATATAAGTAAGCCGAGCACCAATTAAAGAACGCAATCATGGTGACCTTGTATAAAGGTGAAAGAGAAAGCAGGAGTAAACACTAGAATTACTGAATGAAATATTGTTAGAAAATAGCATAGGCTATACATGCATACCTTTTATGGAAAATAGCATAGACTATACATGCATACCCTTTGTGGAAATGGCGTGATAGGAACTAGTAGCAGTAGTAGTAGTGGTAATATGAGTAGTAATCAAAAACCTAAAAGCGAATCTTGTGGCAGTAATGCTAGCCATAAACTTATTGTCTGTATTTTTAAAACAGTATTTGAAATTTTACCGTTTTAGGCACTTTTGAAACTAACCATGATTAGATATTACAAGCCAATCATTCAAAAAATGTTTACTATAATGCAAACACAGTTTTGGGATTCTAACCTCTTTGGTAAAGAGTTTGAAATGAAAAGTACATTGTTTTGTAAAGTCCTGTGGCTAATAACTGAAAACAATTCAGTGCTGGGCGTATGGGTGCTCTTAATGAAAGTCGTCTTACCAACTGTCTTAGCTGTTAGGCAGCATGAACTGCCTTTCAAATTTTGGAGCCCAATATTCGACCTACAGGTTTGTTCGTTTGTATTTAAGTAAGTATTTATCACTAAAGTCAGATTTTAGCAATCGAAACTTAAAAGAACAGACAGTAGTTCTTCAATTTTTAGAACTAGTTTAAGTACCTATGTATTTACTTGTTAAAAATATGAAAATATATAAATATGCAGTTCAAAAAGAACTACGATCGTTCAAGTGTTAACGTGAGTGTATTTGAGTTCCAAAAAAAAACTCGGGACGCAGCAAGTGCGTTATGGTAGTGAATTTTTATTAAATGCTTCAAATTTAAATAACTCAATTTTCTATAAACTTAGAGAGTTTAATTTCAATACGTAGTAAGGTTTTTCCTAAGCCAAGATATCCACAAAATTTCATTAAAATAACTTTGTAATTTTCGGAGAAAAAAAATTTTTTTCGAAAGAAAATTTAAAATTTGAATAACTCAATTTTCTCTAAACTTAGAAAGTTGAATTTTGGTACGTAGTAAGGTTGAGGCAACATATATAGTAAATTTCATTGAAACAGCTTTGTTACTTTCGGAGGAAAAAAAATTTTTCGAAAGAAAACTCAAAATTTTTCCGGAAAACCCCGTCTGATTTTTCTGGATAACGAACTCGTCCAAGCCATTAATAAAAGACAGGCACTTGCCAAGTTTAATCGAAATCGGTTAATTATTTTTTGAGTTATCATATATATATATATATATATATATATATATATATATATATATATATATATATATATATATATATATATATATATATATATATACATATACATATACATATATATATATATATATATATATATATATATATATATATATATATATATATATATATATATATATATATATATATATATATATATATATATAAACATATAAAAATTAAACCTATTTACAAATGAACTTTAATAAGATATTATGCTGTGACAATACCTCTCTCAACACCCTAAAATATAATCAAAATGTGCACAGTTATATATGTTTTATTTCTTTTTCTCTTGTCTTAATACACTACATATTTTATGACAATCGATTTAATTTACTTATTTGATTTCATAAATAGTCGGTTAATAGTGACTTGGAATGAAGTAGACACCACATCTTCAAACATATTAAAAAAATATGAGTAAATCAACAGCAACTGGGAATGAATTCGGTCAGTCGCCCAGCCACGTGGTTAAAAAACACTGTTTGTATGAGTGGTTAGAACTCTAGCTCTAAATAAAAGGACTGTAACAGCGGCAGAAGCAGAAGTCACCGGAAGGTTTGTATATTCGGAAAGAAACTATTGACTATTAATAACAACAATTGACTAAAAACGCTGCGAGTTGTAAGGCAAAAATAATTATACTACAGAGGTGATAAATGATAATACATTACAATAGGGTTATATATAATCGTAAATGCTTCCAATGATTAACAATCAGTGAATTCAGTATTATTGACATTTCTCGGAAACTTACAAATGAATTTCATGAGTCAATAAGAAAAGCATTGACTAACCAACAGCAACCACATACTTATGATTTAAACATAAATGTTTCAAATTTGATTAGCTCAATTTTCTGTAACCCTAGAAAGCTGAATTTTGGCACATAGTTAGGTATTTCCCAAAGCAATATGTAGACCAAATTTTATCGAAATTTTCGGAAAAAAAAATTTTTTTTGAAAGAAAACTCAAAATTTTTCCGGAAAACCCCGTCCGATTTTCCTGGCCAACGAACTCATCCAAGCCATTAATAAAAGAAAGGCACTTGCCGAGTTTCATCTAAATCGGTTAATTATTTTTTGAGTTATCAGACGGATACATATATATATATATATATATATATATATATATATATATATATATATATATATATATATATATATATATATATATATATATATATATATATATATTGCTATAGATAGCAAATGATAGGAAATATTACGAAATTTTAATAGGAAAACGGGAAATTTATGCATACTAGTATATATAAAATAAGTGTATACATCCTAATGTAGCAATGAAAGAGTTTTGGCAGGAGATGTCAACGCCCGACATGAATGTCAGTGACCCATGTAGCAACCCTCGATGTTAAGTTACATTCGAGTAATAAAAAATTATATATTCTAGAAATATCCACAAAGAAACCAAGAACAATGCTTCAGTTTTGTAGGGAGAATGAGATTGTAGATAATATAATTGTAGTTCTGTTGATTTTATTGTATAAGAAAAAATAGATATGACCAAGCTAGCTAAAGACTCACCATATTAAAAGAGCGGAGGTTATTTGTAAAAAACAGAAGTTTGTGTAGTATTAAGTTAAGGTGCGTCAGAAAAAAAACGTAAAAAGACGTTAAAGGTTTGACGGAAAATTTAAACACAGGTGGTGTGACGAACAATAGCGTTTTTTCACCTGTAAGAAAATTATAAAAGCAACGGTCCGAGATGGTCCGGGGTTGTCTTGTCTTTTCCATCCAGTGAAATCATCAGTATCACTTTACCAGACCAGGTGATCATCGTCATAACTAAGATTCCAGAGTGCATCGAAGTGAGGGTATAAAACACCTCCAGAGTGCTACGACTATGGAATAAATATATATCAATATGTTAACGAAGTAAATCCGTTAATAATCAATGGCATGGACAAATGAGAAAGATAATAATAATTAATCAAGGTCCGTATTAATGGAAGAACAATAAATAATCCAATGGAAAATATGTCAGTAAGTGTTACCTTTTCTTAAATTGACCAGTGCGGGTGGAATTTCACCATTTTTACAACAACAATCAAATATTTTTGTGCTAATAAATTTCAAGAACAAAAATTTTGTTTGAAATAAACGGAAAGAGACCGTGATCTCTGTAGAATTATCGATGTATATTGATTATGTAGTATCCATGTTTAATTAATTGTGTAATTAGTTATAATGTTACCAGAATGTTTTTTTAATAGGATTTTTCAAGTTATATTTATGTAAAGAATGTTTTAAAATATCTCTTTGTATTTAACAAGTGTCATATCGGCACAGTTAAATGTTTTAATAGGATTTTTCAATTTATGTTTATGTATTGAATGCTTTAAACGTTTCTGTTTGTATTTAATGTGTGTCAAATAGACACCGTAAAATTTGTGTAATGAGTTAAATGGAATGTATAACAGATTGTAATTAACGGAAGTATTGTTTTTGGTTGATATTTAATCAGCAAAATTGTTATATAGCCATCTGTGCAAAGCGATAGTAATTTTGATCAAGTGAAAATCAATAAATGAATTTAAATAACACATATTAGTGAATTTTAATTAGTAGAAGCTAGCTGTAATTATAAGGAACCCAACCTGATGATTAAGACATATGTTCTCAGCTCTATAATAAATTTTTGCAGGTATATACTACCCATAAAGTAAAGTAGAATACCATAGCAAAATGGCGGCCCAACAGTGGTGCATAAAAAATTTTTTTGTGCCAAAAATAAATTTATTTTCATAGAAAATTTTAATAAAATAAACATTTGTTCGCAATATAGCACATGATTGGCACAAATACAGGGTTTCTGTTAAATTTTAACAAAATTTTAATTACGCTAGAATAAAGCAAATTTTCATAAAAACGTAATAGTATTTTAACACAAGGGATTTAGAAGTAAACCAATTTAAAATAAATTAGCACGACTCATTTAAATACAGTAAAGTTAAAATAAATCAATTCAACCGATTTATTGAAAATTAGCAAAAATTCTAATACCGTATGATATTTTAATATGAAACAGTAAGTTGCACATATTACCAATTGTTTTATGAAAAATAAATATAGGTGGTGTATTTGAAAGGGTCAAAGCTTAGAAAGGGGGACAATTAAATTTTAAATGCACAAGGAAATTAAATAAATTAAGCTTGAACATGTCCGGGGAAAAACAGTTAGAAAGTGATAAACCAATTGGGCCAGAATCTGAAGAACCTATAATCAGCGTACCTGAAGATCCGGAGAAAATGGCAGAGCCAGAACCACAAAAACCTAAACAGTTCACGGAATGGAGGGGACGTAAAGCAAGTTCGGAAGAAGGGACCATATCACAGGAAGAAGAAGAAACCGAATATCGGGGCGATGAAACCTTTATAATAAAAAAAGAAAAGGGACAGAATAGCGCTGTCAAAGAAAGTCCTCAGGAGCAAACAGTAAAAGGACAGGAGGAAGAATCAAAAATGGAGAAGTTATTCGCCGTTTTGTTCAAGAAAATGGAAGAAAACAACAACAAATTGGAAGAAAACAACAACAAATTGGAAAAAAACAACAACAAATTGGAGGAAAACCAAAAAAACATAAATAACAAATTGGAGGAAAACCAAAAAGACATAAATAATAAATTCGAAGAAAACAAAAATGAAATTAAACAAGATATTGGCAAGTTGGAAAAACAACAAAAAGAATATATGAAACATACGGATGAAAATTTTAGGAGATTGTATGAAAATATACAACAAAACAAAACGGAGATTTTAACAGAAGTAAACAAGAAACAGAGGGCTATGGAAACCAGTTTTCTCATAAAAATACACCAGCTGGACGATGAAGTAAAAACCACACAAAAAACATGCCAAGTAAGCCACAAGACAATCAAGACGGAGATGGACGCGGGAGTTCAGGCATGCCATGACAAAGTCCGGGAAGAAACCGCAATGAGAAGGTACGACATTAAAAAGGTCGAAACGTTAGTAAAGTCGGTGGACCGAAATGTGGTCAGGATAGAACAGGAAACCGCTGAACAATTAATAAAAATAAAGGAGGAAATCCAAAGTGAAACTAAACAGCATATTTCCAAAGCAATCATCATGCCAAGCTATAGTATGGACCACATGCAAATGGGGAATGACCCGAGTATGAAATTCACTGGGAACATTGGCAAGTTACATCCCAAAGTGTTCGTGCAAATGATCAAGGACAAACTGCATTTGATCCATAGTGTGAGCGATATGAAGAATATAATAAGGGCCCGACTAACGGGAAACTTGCTGTTGTGGTTCTCCACCAAAGAAAGCGAAATGTCGGAATTCGCGATTTTTGAACGAAAATTTTTACAATTTTACTGGGGTGAACATAGTCAAGGTTTGTTCAGAGAGAGGTTGTATTTCGGTAAATTTAATAGTAATCAGGGCGACGACTATAGTCACTATTGCCTAAATTTATACAACATAGCACAATACCTAGATCCAAAAATGAGAGAGGAAGAAATTATCATGTGTATAGCTAGGCATTTTGAGGCGCAAATTGCCGAAAATATCGCCATACAAAATATCCAAACCATTGACCAGTTGATCAACTATCTGGCTAGGATCCAACAAAGCAGGAGAAATAAAAATGATCACACAGGAAATAATCAGAGGTATCAGCCGAACCGCTCAAATTCGAATGGCAATTGGAACAGGTCCGGTGGCAATAACAATGGCGGAGCAAATCGGCAAAGCAATAACAATTATTATTATAACAATAATAATAATAATAGAAAATTCACGAACAACAATCCTGAAAGAGAACGGGACACAGGCCAACAAAGGAGAACGGAAAATCCTGAAGGACGACGTGACGAAGATAATAGGAGAAATTATCGAGTCCGAGTGAGCAGCGAAGAGGCTAGGCAGCGAAACGATCGCCAAAGAGATCGGGATAGATTGCCCAGTATCCCGGAAGACCCGATAGAAAACACTATACCCGAATTAACGAGGCATAGTAGTTCTCTAAGTAATAATGCACAAGTGAACGGTCAGGCAAGGTTAATTAGTAATACCCAGGTCGACGACATGGGCAGCTACGAACATGTTCCAAATTATATGGAAAGTCGTAGAAATTTTTAAAACAACCCACGCATGAAAATCACAAAATTAAGCCCTGTATAAAAAAATATGCAAACGTCGTCTATGAACATCCAAAGGAATTTATAAAATTAAACGAAATACAAAATGAAAATGTGGGAGAGGATGAAGGTATGGTATATTTAAAGGCGGAAGTTAATAGTAATCAAGCCAATATTATTTTAGATAGTGCATCAGAAGTATCCCTTGTTAACTATGACTACCTAGTGAAAAATAAATTAAATAAAAGTATTATAAAAGTTCCTAAAATTACGGTGTTAGGCGTAAACAATAAAAAATTAACGGAAATAAATGAAATGATAGTTTTGAATGTGAATATTAGGAAAGAAATAAGTATAGATTTGCAAATTTTTATTGTCAAAGGTATGGAAATGGACATTTTATGTGGAGCAGACATGCTAAATAAGCATAAGTTTGTGTTAGATTATAAAGAAAAAATAATTGAAGTGAGTGACATTAAAATAAAAATGTATTCACAAGTGAAGAATGAAATTGCCAATAAGCAAATATTCAATAATAAATATGAATATAATGATTATGAACCGTTTAAAAAACGAGATGATGAGAGTGTGTATGAAGAAATAAATGTAAGAGAGAATGAGATAGCAGAAATGAAATGTCCACCAGAATATAAATTGGCAATAAAAGAGTTACTAGAAAAACATAAACAATTGATAAAGGATGAAACTAGATTTGCAAATGAATATACGCATAAATTTGAAGTGCAGGATATACAGAATTTTAAAGCAAAAAACTATCCAATTCCATTTAAATACCGTGAACAAATAGCCACAGAAATAAATGAAATGCTCAGATTAGGAATAATAGAACATAGTAATACGAGATACATAAATCCGGTAGTAGTAGTTAAAAAAAAAGCGGGGAACTTAGAATATGTCTAGATGCGAGAAATGTAAATAAATACTCCGTCCCACAGTACGAAAGCCCATTGGCAATTGATGCGATTTTCGGCAATATAACCCCAGCATCAATATTTACGAAAATAGATTTAAAACATAGCTTTTGGCTCATTCCGTTAGAAGAACACTGTAGGAAATATACAGGTTTTTCAATTAATGGTGTTATATACCAGTTTAAAGTAGTTCCTTTTGGAATTCAGTCAGCATGTAGTGGGCTTGTTAGGGCAGTACATAAAATATTAGATAGGTATGAGAATTTTACGGTACATTATATAGATGACATATTAATTTTTTCCAAAACAAAGGAAGAACATTATACGCACATCAAAACCATTTTAAATGAATTAGACAGGGCCGGATTGAAAATTAATGTAAATAAATGCCAGTTTTATCAGAAGGAGGTAAAATTTTTAGGGTATGTTTTGAACAAAGAAGGGTTTATGATGGATGAAGAGAGGGTTGAAGTCATTAAAAATTTTAAAAGGCCCCATGATTTAAAAACATTGCGGAGTTTCTTGGGAATGATAAATTATTTTAAAAGGTTATTACCAGACATTTCTGAAAAAACAAGAATACTCACGGAATTGTTAAAGAAAAATCAGACGTGGAAATGGGATGAAGGAAAAGAAGAAAGTTTTGTAGCTATAAAGGAAGAATTCCAACAAAATTTAAAGGTATTTTATCCGGATTATCAATCGAAATTTATTTTACAGACCGACGGTTCAATGTATAGGTATGCAGGGGTACTTTTGCAGGAAAGGTACGACACCAGAGTTCCCATATGTTTTGTTTCTAGGATGACAAAGGCACACGAGAGAAAATACAGTGTGAGTGAAATGGAGCTGGCCTCCATAATATTTTGTATTAAAAAGCTACGTTTCTATTTACTAGGGGGCAAATTTCTTATTGAAACTGATCACTCAGCTCTCACCTCAATATTAGATAATAAATTTGCGAATCAAAGGGTACATAGATGGGCGATATTATTACAGGAATATGATTATGAAATTAAACATATTCCAGGGAAATTAAATGTAGTAGCCGATGCACTTACTAGAGAGGAAGGTAAAGGAAAAGATACGAGGAAAATCAAAATAGGGGTAAATGTATTGAGGGAAAGCAGTGGAGAATTTTCACGACAAGAGATCATATCAGATCAAATAAAACTTACATCCAGAGAAAAAAGAGGAACTTGGGTCGAAAATGAAATTGTATTAAAGAAAATAAATGAATATGAGCTGTACTGCATAACTAATGAATTGGCAGCAAAAATTTTAGCAAATTTACATATAGAACACGGGCATATAGGATCAAGGAAACTATGGTTGCTTTTCAGGGAAAATTTTATTAGTAAATCAGATACGAAAGTAGCGAAAAAAATAACCAGGGAATGCCATGAGTGTCAGCTATTGAAAAACAAAAATATAGTTAATAAAAATACCGTAAAAAGCATCGTGGCCAACGAGACCTTGGAAATAATAGCCATAGATTTTTTGAGCAATCTACTAAAAGGAAAACACGGGTATAAACATATATTAGTAGTAGTAGATGTGTTCTCTAAATTTGTAAAATTATACCCATGCAAGAAAACTAATGCCAAGGAAACAATGAAATCATTAGATAAATATGTAGAAGAAGTAGGGAAATTTAAAGAATGCATATTGGACAATGCGACTTACTTCCGGAGTGAGAATTTTCTAAAGTACGCCAGACAAAAGCAAATAAAATTGAATTTTACCAGCATCCGACATCCAGCAGCAAATCCATCGGAAAGATACATTGCCGAAGTCATTAAGTTTCTAAGACTATTATGTAAAGATGATCACCGAAATTGGGTAGATCAATTAACAAAAATAGAGGATTACCTAAACAATAATCCCAATACGAATACCGAGCAATGCCCAGTATTCATCCTAAAAGGAACGAGACCACCTCGAAAATGGATAACTGAAGAAAAACATGCATATGATCAAATTAAAGAAGATCTGAGAAGAAAAATCCGACGAAAAGCAGAAAAATATAAAAGAAGAGAACAACATAGAATTAGAAAAAGGGTGAGATTTAAAAAGGGAGATTTAGTAGTCCTGAAATCATTTAAAAAAGTAGAAGGGGGAAAGGACATATGTCCCAAACTTTTATTTAGAAATGAAGGCCCATATATTGTAAATAATGAGTTGCCACAAAACAGTTACGAATTAAAAGAAATAGGTAATGATAAGATAAGGGGCATTTTTAATATAGAACACGTGTATAAGTACCACTAGCTAAATTAATACCCTGAGTACAGAAAATATAACAAGTAGGCATTTAAATAACCCGAAGAATTTATACCCTGAGTATAGAAAATAAAACAAGTAGGCATTTAAATAATGACCCAAAGAAATACGAATCAGAAAAGCGAAATTTCATAAGAAAATTTAAATGATAATAAATAAGGAGCAATGCTCGAATTAGATGCAGTTATTGGGTAAGTCAATTAATATAATCATAATTGAACGGTAGAAAGGGGGAAATAAGTTAAAATAAAATAGAAAATTATTAGTATTATTATTGAGTAATAAGAAACATGGAATCAGTAGACGAGAAAAATATGTAAAAGGTCTAAAAGACAGAAACCGGTTAAGTACCGAGAAATAATTATAATTAGCAAAAAGATAGAACATATAAGGGTCGGATTGATAGGAAAGAATTTGTATAGATGGTGTAGCGATAAGATTGAAATATGAAAAAGTTGAAGTAAAATGATTAACGATACAAAGATATCGGTCATTTAAAATGAAGTATAGTATATGGGCGATCCCAAAGAGGTCGGTCCCGAACTATTGAAGTATATATGTGAAGTAGAATGATTAACGATACAAAGATATCGGTCATTTAAAATGAAGTATAGTATATGGGCGATCCCAAAGAGGTCGGTCCCGAATTATTGAAAGTATATAGAATGAATAATAAAAATATAATATGATGCAAGTAATAGTGAAATATGTATAGGGGGTATGTGAAAAGTCAGAAGTAGGGAGACCGTTTATGTTATGTAGAAAAAATAAATTATTAGAAGTTGATAAATAATAGAAGTATTACATAGTCCTATTCCATGGTAGTATAAAGATATGATAATTTAGCATAATGAAATAAGATTGAAAGGAAAGAAACCCCATAAAAATATGACAAATAAAAATACCAATAACTGTCATTTATTGAAATGAATTATGAGGGAACGTTAAATAAGTCGAAATAACCAGGGGATGGCATAAATTTAGATCATATAGAACAATCAATTGATTTGCCAAAAGAGAGAAATATATAAAACCAATTGGTGAGCCATAAAAAGCGGTGTTGAATAAAATAAAATGTTTTAATTATTAAAGTGTCATACAAGTCGATTATGAATTAAATTTAAGAGTTTTAATATTAGAATGTCATGAAAGGCAATTTTAAATAAAATAAAGGGTTGTAATGAGTGAAATGTCATAAAAGTCGATTTAGAATAAAATAAAATTTTGGAATGTCAAAAAAGGCGATTTTGAACAAAATATTTTAGTCAATGAATAAAAATGATCTGACTAGCAAACAGTATCCAGACTCACTTTTAGAAAGGGGGAATTGCTATAGATAGCAAATGATAGGAAATATTACGAAATTTTAATAGGAAAACGGGAAATTTATGCATACTAGTATATATAAAATAAGTGTATACATCCTAATGTAGCAATGAAAGAGTTTTGGCAGGAGATGTCAACGCCCGACATGAATGTCAGTGACCCATGTAGCAACCCTCGATGTTAAGTTACATTCGAGTAATAAAAAATTATATATTCTAGAAATATCTACAAAGAAACCAAGAACAATGCTTCAGCTTTGTAGGGAGAATGAGATTGTAGATAATATAATTGTAGTTCTGTTGATTTTATTGTATAAGAAAAAATAGATATGACCAAGCTAGCTAAAGACTCACCATATTAAAAGAGCGGAGGTTATTTGTAAAAAACAGAAGTTTGTGTAGTATTAAGTTAAGGTGCGTCAGAAAAAAAAACGTAAAAAGACGTTAAAGGTTTGACGGAAAATTTAAACACAGGTGGTGTGACGAACAATAGCGTTTTTTCACCTGTAAGAAAATTATAAAAGCAACGGTCCGAGATGGTCCGGGGTTGTCTTGTCTTTTCCATCCAGTGAAATCATCAGTATCACTTTACCAGACCAGGTGATCATCGTCATAACTAAGATTCCAGAGTGCATCGAAGTGAGGGTATAAAACACCTCCAGAGTGCTACGACTATGGAATAAATATATATCAATATGTTAACGAAGTAAATCCGTTAATAATCAATGGCATGGACAAATGAGAAAGATAATAATAATTAATCAAGGTCCGTATTAATGGAAGAACAATAAATAATCCAATGGAAAATATGTCAGTAAGTGTTACCTTTTCTTAAATTGACCAGTGCGGGTGGAATTTCACCATTTTTACAACAACAATCAAATATTTTTGTGCTAATAAATTTCAAAAACAAAAATTTTGTTTGAAATAAACGGAAAGAGACCGTGATCTCTGTAGAATTATCGATGTATATTGATTATGTAGTATCCATGTTTAATTAATTGTGTAATTAGTTATAATGTTACCAGAATGTTTTTTTAATAGGATTTTTCAAGTTATATTTATGTAAAGAATGTTTTAAAATATCTCTTTGTATTTAACAAGTGTCATATCGGCACAGTTAAATGTTTTAATAGGATTTTTCAATTTATGTTTATGTATTGAATGCTTTAAACGTTTCTGTTTGTATTTAATGTGTGTCAAATAGACACCGTAAAATTTGTGTAATGAGTTAAATGGAATGTATAACAGATTGTAATTAACGGAAGTATTGTTTTTGGTTGATATTTAATCAGCAAAATTGTTATATAGCCATCTGTGCAAAGCGATAGTAATTTTGATCAAGTGAAAATCAATAAATGAATTTAAATAACACATATTAGTGAATTTTAATTAGTAGAAGCTAGCTGTAATTATAAGGAACCCAACCTGATGATTAAGACATATGTTCTCAGCTCTATAATAAATTTTTGCAGGTATATACTACCCATAAAGTAAAGTAGAATACCATAGCAATATATATATATATATATATATATATATATATATATATATATATATATATATATATATATATATATATACATATAAAGTCAAAAAAGGCGATTTTGAACAAAATATTTTAGTCAATGAATAAAAATGATCTGACTAGCAAACAGTATCCAGACTCACTTTTAGAAAGGGGGAATTGCTATAAATAGCAAATGATAGGAAATATTACGAAATTTTAATAGGAAAACGGGAAATTTATGCATACTAGTATATATAAAATAAGTGTATACATCCTAATGTAGCAATGAAAGAGTTTTGGCAGGAGATGTCAACGCCCGACATGAATGTCAGTGACCCATGTAGCAACCCTCGATGTTAAGTTACATTCGAGTAATAAAAAATTATATATTCTAGAAATATCTACAAAGAAACCAAGAACAATGCTTCAGTTTTGTAGGGAGAATGAGATTGTAGATAATATAATTGTAGTTCTGTTGATTTTATTGTATAAGAAAAAATAGATATGACCAAGCTAGCTAAAGACTCACCATATTAAAAGAGCGGAGGTTATTTGTAAAAAACAGAAGTTTGTGTAGTATTAAGTTAAGGTGCGTCAGAAAAAAAAACGTAAAAAGACGTTAAAGGTTTGACGGAAAATTTAAACACAGGTGGTGTGACGAACAATAGCGTATATATATATGTTAAGTTACATTCGAGTAATAAAAAATTATATATTCTAGAAATATCTACAAAGAAACCAAGAACAATGCTTCAGTTTTGTAGGGAGAATGAGATTGTAGATAATATAATTAGATGTCAACGCCCGACATGAATGTCAGTGACCCATGTAGCAACCCTCGATGTTAAGTTACATTCGAGTAATAAAAAATTATATATTCTAGAAATATCTACAAAGAAACCAAGAACAATGCTTCAGTTTTGTAGGGAGAATGAGATTGTAGATAATATAATTGTAGTTCTGTTGATTTTATTGTATAAGAAAAAATAGATATGACCAAGCTAGCTAAAGACTCACCATATTAAAAGAGCGGAGGTTATTTGTAAAAAACAGAAGTTTGTGTAGTATTAAGTTAAGGTGCGTCAGAAAAAAAAACGTAAAAAGACGTTAAAGGTTTGACGGAAAATTTAAACACAGGTGGTGTGACGAACAATAGCGTTTTTTCACCTGTAAGAAAATTATAAAAGCAACGGTCCGAGATGGTCCGGGGTTGTCTTGTCTTTTCCATCCAGTGAAATCATCAGTATCACTTTACCAGACCAGGTGATCATCGTCATAACTAAGATTCCAGAGTGCATCGAAGTGAGGGTATAAAACACCTCCAGAGTGCTACGACTATGGAATAAATATATATCAATATGTTAACGAAGTAAATCCGTTAATAATCAATGGCATGGACAAATGAGAAAGATAATAATAATTAATCAAGGTCCGTATTAATGGAAGAACAATAAATAATCCAATGGAAAATATGTCAGTAAGTGTTACCTTTTCTTAAATTGACCAGTGCGGGTGGAATTTCACCATTTTTACAACAACAATCAAATATTTTTGTGCTAATAAATTTCAAAAACAAAAATTTTGTTTGAAATAAACGGAAAGAGACCGTGATCTCTGTAGAATTATCGATGTATATTGATTATGTAGTATCCATGTTTAATTAATTGTGTAATTAGTTATAATGTTACCAGAATGTTTTTTTAATAGGATTTTTCAAGTTATATTTATGTAAAGAATGTTTTAAAATATCTCTTTGTATTTAACAAGTGTCATATCGGCACAGTTAAATGTTTTAATAGGATTTTTCAATTTATGTTTATGTATTGAATGCTTTAAACGTTTCTGTTTGTATTTAATATGTGTCAAATAGACACCGTAAAATTTGTGTAATGAGTTAAATGGAATGTATAACAGATTGTAATTAACGGAAGTATTGTTTTTGGTTGATATTTAATCAGCAAAATTGTTATATAGCCATCTGTGCAAAGCGATAGTAATTTTGATCAAGTGAAAATCAATAAATGAATTTAAATAACACATATTAGTGAATTTTAATTAGTAGAAGCTAGCTGTAATTATAAGGAACCCAACCTGATGATTAAGACATATGTTCTCAGCTCTATAATAAATTTTTGCAGGTATATACTACCCATAAAGTAAAGTAGAATACCATAGCAATATATATATATATATATATATATATATATATATATATATATATATATATATATATATATATATATATATATATATATATATATATATAAGCATATAACAATTCAAACTGACCCCGGATATGGGTTCTAGGGGTCCTAATTCGCGCTCATTTGAAAGAATTTTTGCAAAGTCTCACCATCGATACCTCTCTATTAGTGAATTTTTTTAATAAAAATTCACTAAACTGAAACCTGCAGTTAAGAAATTTATAATCAGATACAACATTTAGTCAAGATTAATCCATAAATTATAACTAGAGAACTCAAGATGCAAAATTATTAGGCTTGAGGAAAACACCGAGTGTTAGCAAATGGCATAATTCAGTTAAATTATAAGAAAAGCATTTGGAAGTAAACTTTGTTTCTGTGGAAATTATTATTTCAAAGTCTAAAAATCGTCAGATCATTAATTCGGACTAAATTCGATAAAGAGGAATGGTCACCATTCGGTCTTAGTCACCACGACCATTGAGGTCTCCAAAGCACCATGTCCAGCCTTATTTCCTTAATATGCCCCACATGGGTTCCCTTGTGTAGCTCTTAGCTTTAGGTTTTCCCTCCCCAAGTGATTGGTACCACAGTCTTTTTAGGACTTCACACTGGCAAAATAGGTACTTAAGTCATGTACAAAATATTTAGATCGTGTGCTTATTGAGTTGTAAGTTTATGTTAATAGCTTTACTATCATTTTTTATTATTTTTTATTACAACAACACACCACGAGGGCTTACAGCCTAAATACTATCGTACCGTGGGTGTCGACAAGGAGAAAGGGGCAACTTGTTAATTCTGGACTTGAAGGTTTGGAGGTTCGGGGGAGAAGAAAAAACATGTGCCGGCAAGGAATTCCACAAGTTGGACGTCCTCGGGACAAAAGAGCGGGCATAAGAATATGTTATATATCTGGTGACCTGGACAGTAAAAGGGTGCATTCGCTATGTTCCCCTGGTAGATCTGTTGGGAGCAGCAGATGAAGGAACTATGGAAGAAAGCTCCTCCGAGCAGTGCCCGTGCAGATATCTATAAAAGAAAGAGAGGTCACCAACGGCACGTCGGTGGGTAAAGGTAGGGTCACCGATGAGACGTATAGCTCTCTTCTGAATGGAATCCAGGATAGCGAGTGTAGAAGCGGCAGCAGCATCCCAGATATGGAAGCAGTATTCGGGGTTTGGTCTTATTTGTGAAATATATATATATATATATATATATATATATATATATATATATATATATATATATATATATATATATATATATATATATATATATATATATATATAGATTAGCTGGTGAAAAGTATTTGCGAGCACGAAAGAGGAAACCTAATTTCTTAGCAGCCGCTTCTGCAGTTGATGTGACATGTTGGTGCCAATTGAGATTTGGATCCACAGAAATGCCAACAAGTGAAAAGGACTCATTACTTTGAATAACTGGGATGTTTATTGTGATGGGTCTAGGGCTGGTGTATATCTTATGAAAAAGAAAGCAATGCTGTGATTTGGTGGGGTTGAATTGTACAAGATTTCTACTTCCCCAGTCTAATATTTTTTGGTGATCCACGAAGACAGAACCCTCCATGAATCTGCGATCCTCATCTAATTGGACTAAAGAGAGAGGCTTAGAATATTGTATACTTGAGTGGAGGGTGCTGTCGTCCGCGTAACTGTGAACTGGGTTGGATGTGCTAGAGAGGAGGTCATTGATGTGGAGAAGAAACAAAGTAGCGGCTAAAGCTTAACCTTGAGGAACTCCTGCATTAATTGGATACAGTTTAGAGGAATGGCCATCCACGGCAACAGAAATGCTCCGGTTGAAGAGGAAATTTGTTGCTCACGTACAGAGTTTTGGTGGTAGGCTATAGGCCGGTAGTTTATTAAGCAGCGCTGCGTGCCAGAGCTGGTCGAATGCTTTGGATATGTCTAGAGCGACAATCTGGGATTCACCGTGTGGTTCCATAGATTTGTTCCAAGAATGGGTGACAAAGGAAAGGAGGTCGGCAGTTGATCTGCGCTGACGGAATCTATACTGCCTGTCGTGGATTAGACTGTGTTTTCAAGAAATTTTAGTAATTCGGTGTTTATATACTTTTCATTTAAATGGCATTTCTGTACCTTCCTAATAGGTGTCTTGTTGTGAATTTAGGCGAAGTTTGATTGAAGATTGATTCGATCTAGGGAGTTCTTCCATCCATTTCAGTGTTTTGTCTCGGGCTCATTCATTAATGGATATCCTTATGTTCAGCCTGGCTAGCTCGTAAAAAGGTTCGGGACCTATCAGAAACTTGGGCGTGCCTTTCTTGGCAAGTTAGGCTGCCTTATCGTTCTCTTTATGGCCCTTATGTGCTGAAATACATCCTAAGATCACTTGTATTGACTTCGTACCTCGGAAGTGCAATCTCCGAGAGTAGATCTATCATTTTATAGTTTGTGTGTTTTAATGCTAATAACGGTAAATGGGTATTATCCAGGGTTTTTATCTTCAAAATATTAATTTTGGGCGCGCTTTTTGGCTTTAGTTTTATAATCGTTTTTAGCTCACCTGGTATTGTATATGTTATTTACATATGTTATATGTTACAGTTTCCTTAAAGATGACAGGATATGCCATGTAATTTTGTGATAAAAAATAAACATCAGTTGATTGATTGATTAAATAAGTAACGTTGTCACACAGTCCCATATTATCCTTAAAGAAATCTTCATGGGACTTAGTGCCTTAAGCAGCGCCTGGCTAATTGAGCATATTGCAATTGACTGTTTCGTCAGGTCAGGTCATCTCCCTTTAGGTATCAGTCTTTAGCTAAGACTCACTATAAAAGGTGATGTTTAGTAGTAAGTAGTTTAGAATTTTTCATCCTCTGATGACGCTAACTTTGTTAGTGAAACGATCGTTAGGTCTTTAAAAAGATGTGTTGTGGTGATTTGGGTTCTTCAAGTGTACTTAACAGCCTAGCGACTCGACCCGGACATACATTGACGAAGTGGACCCTTGAGTCAGCAACCCGAATACGGGCAGCCGCATGAGGGCAGACGTTATTGTCGGGCGTCCTCCGCACACAAAGTTTTTCGATGACGTATTCGCTATAAGCCTACCTCGTTTCCTCAGTTTGATGAAAAATTTATAATTTAATGACTTTGATAGGTTTTGTATAAGTTGTATAAGTTAGGCTGTTAATTACTTTATTACTGTAAATATTTGTTGTTGATAGTTAAGTACTTTATTAGTAAATTTTCTTAAAAAAATTAACTCAGGAGATTTCGACTTTTGAAAAAATTTATTGAAAAAAACTTTTAACTAGGCCCCCTAGAACGCATTACCAGGGTCAGTTTGAATTTTTATATGTTATATATATATATATATATATATATATATATATATATATATATATATATATATATATATATATATAGAAGGTACTCACCAAATTTGATCGAAATTGAGTTATCTGTGTGATACATACATACATACATTTATATATATATATATATATATATATATATATATATATATATATATATATATATATATATATATATATATATATATGTGTATGTATGTATCACACAGATAACTCAATTTCGATCAAATTTGGTGAGTACCTTCCTTGTGCAAATGGCTTGGATAAGTTCGTTAGCTAGGAAAATAGGTCCATAGTTTTGCCTGGATTGTGTCTTCTATCTGAAAATTTTTATATTTTCGGAAATAACAAAGTTATAGCAATTTTATGTCACAAAAAGTAAACTATGTACCAAAATATAGATCTATAGATTAAAAGACAAAAAAGTTATAAACATTTAAAGAAAAAAAAATTAGGTGCCACTGATGACCAGATAAACGCACAAAAGCAAAATATTTTGTGTGGATAACAAAATCTATTGTATGTTACAAAAAAAAACCAAGGTTTTTTGGCGCAAAAAGTCCAAGAAATGCCAGGAAAATTATTTTAAAAATTTCATAACGTTTCCTCTTAAAACTTCAAAGTCGCGATTTGAAACGTCAAAATTGGCAACTTTTAGGCAAAGAACCTAAAGCAAATACGGTCTATGTAGAGAAAATGTCACAAGAAGTGTATTTTACAAGTCATTGGCCTTCATTATACAAAAATGTTTCCAGAAAATTGATTTCAAATAGACCCTTTCTCCAATGATTTAGCAGTAGTTTTAGTTATAGAGTTTATGGTTAAATAGTCTATGATTTTTGGCAAATTTTTGTAAAGAGCAGACCGCGACTTTTGAGCTTTAAAAAGATTTTTTCAAATGAGTGCGAACTAGGCCACCTGGGACCCGTATCCGGTGTTCCGTTTTATCTGTTTACATCTATACAGGGTACGCATTTCTACGGTAAACCTCAATATTACTGTTATTATGCAAGATACGAGAAACAATTGTATATGCAAATTATATGGTATTTTGAGCTGCATCTTATAAAAATTATTTCGACAATCACAGGTCGCCCATAAGTCGTTGGTGATACAAATTTTCTTCTTTTTTTTAAATGTCGTAACTCAATTGTTTCAAATAGAACATCCTGTAGTTTGTATTTTAGAAGTGTAGGGCATAATAGTAAATGTTTAATAAGTTATTTTAAAAGTTTTGTTCTCATTTTGGTGAAAAAATTCTTTGTAAATTTTCATGCAAAAACTTTTTTGGGAGTTATGTCGAAAGTCTTATTTGGTGCAATATTGTTTTTACCATTTAGGGTATACTGGTAAGCAAATTTGATGCCTGCTTTCAGACATATTTATTGTTAAAAACATTTTTATGAAAATTCACATAACGCACTTGCTGTGTTTAGAATTTTTTTAAATATCGACTTTGTAAAAAAATGGAACTTAAGAATTCGCGTTGCCCCCTGTATTTCTTTGATGAAGAAACGTGCAATTCGTTTGTAATTTTCCTGAAAAACTCTTACCTGACAATGTGTATGCACACATTCCTGATGGTTCTACTGATAACAATGTTTACAAGAAATCTTTGTTTTAGTTAACCCAACTACTAAAGGAAAACTACTTTTAATTGTTGCTGTGAACACGTTATTAAAATGGTGCTATTTGTTTAGTAACTTTATTTACAGTTTTATTTGTATTGCCAATTAGTTTGATTTCACTTTCATTGTTTTTTTTAATTATTATTTGTGTATATTTATTTGACCATTGCAATTATTCTCCTAAAATCTCAGCGAGTTTGATAGAAAAAAATGTTTTTGCGATGCTATGTTGGCTTTGAACGTGAGAGAAAAACATGATAGATAGTATATATATATATATATATATATATATATATATATATATATATATATATATATATATATATATATATATATATATATATATATATATATATATATATAACCTGTTATTTAACATTCGCTATTTTACTTTAAACTTTTAAACATAATCAAAACAATTTTATTTAGGCATTTCCAATGTACTACGTCGCAATTATTTGGGGAGGCATATTTAGTTTTGCTATCATATTGCCAATTATAACGTTTGATTTTATCTTCATCGGCTCATGTATTCTGATAGTTAATCAATTTAAAATGCTACAACATGCTCTACAAAGCATTGGACAGAATGGAAAGGTAGCCAAACAGATTTGTCCGAGCATTCACGACGACGAAGAGCTGCTAAAACAATGTATCAAGCAACACATCATGTTGATAGAGTAAGTTGACATTTAAGTTTTAATAATAGGTACGTTAATGTTAATGTATAAATTTGTTAGTTAATGTTTTATTAGATGTAAGAAAGTTATTCATTTCTAATAGATTTTACAGCTCAATATTATTAGTGAATTTTTATTTTAAAAAATTCACTAATAGAGAGGTATCGATGGTGAAACTTTGCAAAAATTTTTTCATATGAGCGCGATTTAGGACCCCTAGAACCCATATCCGGGGTCAGTTTCAATTTTTATATGTTATATATATATATATATATATATATATATATATATATATATATATATATATATATATATATATATATATATATATATATATATATATGTATCCGCCTGATAACTCAAAAAATAATTAACCGATTTTAATGAAACTCGGCAAGTGCCTTTCTTTTATTAATGGCTTGGATGAGTTCGTTAGGCGGGAAAATCGGACGTGTTTTTCCGGGAAGAATGAGTCTTCTTTCAAAAAAAAATTTTGTCTCCGAAAATAACAAAGCTGTTTTTATGAAATTTGCTATATATGTTTCCTTGGGAGAGGACTTACTAAATACCAAAATTAAACTTTCTCAGTTTATAGAAAATTGAGTTATTCAAATTTTAAATTTTCTTTTGAAACAATTTTTTTTTCTCCAAAAATTACAAAGTTATTTTAATGAAATTTGGTGGATATCTTGTCCTAGGAAATACCTTACTACCTACCAAAATTAAACTTTCTAAGATTATAGAAAACTGAGTTGATCAAATTTTTGTAGCTCACTGCAGTGTTAAAATCAATGGTATTTTCCTCACTATTTTAAACACGTGGGTCGGGGACTGACCGAATTCATTCCCAGTTGCTATTGATCTACTCATATTCTCTGCCTTTCTTTTATTAATGGCTTGGATGAGTTCGTTATCCAGAAAAATCGGACGGGGTTTCCCGGAAAAATTTTAGGTTTTCTTTCAAGAAAAAATTTTTCTCCGAAAGTAACAAAGCTGTTTTAATGAAATTTACTATATATGTTGCCTCAGGAAAGATCTTACTACGTACCAAAAGTCAACTTTCTAAGTTTAGAGAAAATTCAGTTATTCAAATTTAAAATTTTCTTTAGAAAAAAATTTTTTTCTCCGAAAATTACAAAGTTATTTTAATGAAATTTTGTGGATATCTTGCCTTAGGAAAGACCTTACTACGTACTAAAATTAAACTCGCTAAGTTTATATAAAATTGAGTTATTTAAATTTGAAACATTTAATAAAAATTCACTACCATAACGCACTTTTTTTCGGTTTGGCCGGAAATAACTTGATATTTTTAGTTTCAAATGGAACAGTTGTATATTTTAACATCTTCTTAATATACAGGTGATTTTCTCAACAAAAATGCTTTTATAATAAGCATTCTGATCCGGAACTTTTGGTAATGTCAACATTTTGCGAAATTATTACTTATTAAGTTTAATTATCTGGTATCATGACAACTTGCCAATATCTGATCATCTCAAACTGAAAAAATAAATAAATTTCGGGATGCAGCAAGTGCGTTATGGTAGCGTATTTTCATTAAATGATTCAAATTTGAATAACTCAATTTGCTAAAAGCCTAAAGTTTAATTTTAGTGTGTAGTAAGGTCTTTACCAGAGCAACATACTAACAAAACCGTTTTGAAGAAATTTGGTAGATTTCTTCAAAACGGCTTTGTTAGTTTTTGAATTTTTTTTTATTTAAAAAAAAAAAACTGGTCCGACCGGGCTGGCTAACGAACTCGTCCGCAGTCTTAACAAAATGAAGATATGTGTCAAGTTTCGTTCATATCAGTTTAGTCTTTTTTGAGTTGTCGTTCGAATACATACATATATATATATATATATATATATATATATATATATATATATATATATATATATATATATATATATATATATATATATATATATATATATATATATATATATATATCCATAATCGGGCCCAAATTCACCCTCATTTGAAAATTTTTTGAAAAATCTCACCATCGATACCTCTCTATTAGCGAATTTTATTAAAATAAAAACTCGCTAAAAGACGGCAAAAAAAAACATAAAAACTTTTGTAAACCATAATATAATTAAGTTCCAAATTTTAGTATAAATTAAACAAGAAATACTTGTTACATCGTAAAAACTTTATCTAACAGTTTTTGTAATTTTCAGACTCGTTAATCTGGTGCGTAAGACTTTCAGCCTACCCTTACTAATTCAGTCTTTTGGTGCTTTCAACTGTTTTTTCTATGCTGGATATATTCTAGTTACCCAAAAGTAAGCGTACCCGAAATTTAAAAACACCAACACCTGAAAAATACATTATTATTTTTTATCCACATAGTTTTAATAAGCTTTAATAATTTGCAGGAACTAGATCACTTAGTTAAATTTTCCGTTTTTTTTTAATGTTTTTTGGTGCATTGAGAGATTTATATATGAGTCTATTATTATATTATTATATATGAGTCTATTATTTGCAAAACTCGCTAATCGACAAAACCTTAAAAATTTGTTTTTTTGTGCAAATATATTTAAATTTTAACGACAATTTTAATATTAAAACAGTCTTTTTAGCATGCAAATAGTGTCTAGAAAATAACGGTTATATGCAAAACTGGTTCTTTGTTTTGACGTCTCACTTGCAAAACTCGATCTTTGCTCTACCGCCAATCAAATTATTCGCTCGTTGCCTACGTGATAATTACGTGCTTAACAGATGTTTGTAACAAACGCATTTTCAGTAGACTGAATTTAAACTAAATTGTTTTTAATCATTGTGGAGTTAGAAGGTGAAAATATAGTGCCTATTAAACCTATTCTACACGGAAAAGGACGCAAGAGACTTCGTCAGCCAGAAAAACATAAAAGAAACGTTCAAAATTTTGCAAGGTATGTTCCATAAAATTCCTTACCTCATAATTTTTTTAAATTAATAAGTATGAGACCGCCGCTTTAGTTGTTTTAAAGTTTAATTTGTTTTTTTCGGGTTTTATACCGGTTTAGGTGCGCATTTTTTTAAATAACTCTGAGTTTTCGTTATTGCAGAAATGCACCAAAATCACTGCCGGCCTTTCCCACTTGTGGTCATAAGGTACAACCTGGGTTGCCTTATTATTGTACCAAACTCACAATCAAGCAGCTTAAAGACTTGTATGCCTACTTGTATGAGTCAAAAGATAAAAGTAAACAGGACTCTTTGATATTGGCTTGTTGTACAGGACAAAAACCGAAAAGAGGGAAATCTTATCATGCTGCAGTGTCGATAAAATACAACGTACGTTTAAGTGAGGGTGAAATGATTAGAGTATGCGTCAAAACATTCCCCCGAGTTACAAATTTAAGTAAGGACTGTATTCAAAAGGTTGTGTGAAATTTTGTTGTCACAGGGGAGCTACCCAGGGAACGCAGGGGTGGCAATAGAGTGGGTCCAAAAAACGACGAAAAAATAAACTCCATCAAGAAATTTATAGAATCTCTTACTTGTACCGAGTCTCATTACTGTAGAAGCAAGACAAGCGTGAGGATTTATTTGCCATGTGACTTGAATCTTAAGAAACTTTTCGTCTTTTATCTTCGGAAAGTGCCTCAGAATATGCACGTGAAGCTTAGTTATTTGTAAATACTAATTACAACATTGCCTTTGGAACCCCGATGACTGATTGTTGCTCCACTTGCTTGAGGATAAAGGAGCAGTTGAAAATAGCAACTTCTTTGGATATTCGTCAAAATTTCCAGACCAAGCACCGAGTTCACATTACAAAAGCAAATGCTTTTTTTCAGCTCTTCAAGAATAAAACACCTAACAGAGCTTATTCCTATTCGATTGCCAAAAAAAAATTGGCGCTACCTAGATTGCCTGATCAAGCCGGTTATTTCAGCCAGCAGATAAACTATAATGATTTTAGAATTGTCGCTGGAACCTCCAAAGATAAACTAAACCCAAGGAATGTGTTTTTTTACTTGTGGACTGAAATCGACTTCCGAAAGGATTCTAATACTATAGCACCGGCTTTGCATCATGCTCTAAAAAATTTTGATTTTGATCCAAGTATAACAATAGTACGTTTGTTTGCTGATGGTTATGGCGGACAAAATAAAAATACAAACACGATAAGGATGCTTCATGGCTTTTTGAAGAGTCGCCGCAACATTTTTAAAAAATTCAGTGGCTTTTTCCCATTGTCGGTCACTCCTTTATTCCGCCTGACCGTGTCCTCGGCCTAATAGAAAGGGACATAAAAAATCATGTTATTATGGAAATAAGCTGATATGACGATTTAATTAGGAAGCATTTCACTGTACGAAAAATCGGTATTGATTGGGATGTGTATGATTGGAGAACAGAAATAAAACGAACCATTAAATTGCCTGGTTCGTGGCACTTTAAATTTAATAAGACAAAGCAGTTTATCTTTTACAAAAAAGAACACAATGTTTTAATCCAAGGTGAACCCAATTACCACATTGACGTCCGAAAAGCTAAAAGTGTTTGTAAGAAAAATTTTTGTCTTTCTTCAATGGCTCCTAGGAAATTACCACTTGGGAAAACACTGAAAGGGGATAAAAGGACTATTAATTGTCTCCCTGCAAAACATTATGGAAATAAATGGACCAGCCTTCCTGAACTAGATTTTTACAAAGAACACTTGCAAAAAGGTTCTTCCCCAGTAGAAGAAACCGTTGATGATTTGGAAAGCTGCCCAAATGTTGAGAATGACTCCTGTTTTGTTTAAGTTCGCAAGAGTTTCCATTTGTTTTTAACGTTTATAAGTACCTACTTACATATTCTTTTGTATTAATAAAAATAGAATAGTTATTTTTCCTCTAATAAACCCATTGCCTTCGTTATTAAACTTTTTTTAAAAATTAGATTTTATTTCAAAACTGGCTATGTGCAATAAACTTTTTTTTTCTAAAAATATGTGACTCTTTTAGGACCGACAATAGGCATGGATGCAAAATGATAATGTTTGTATCCTCCTACTATGTGGAAAAGCATAACTATTGGACAATTGATAGTCCCTGTATTAATCTTATTTTTAAAGGGGTAGACATTGATCCAATCCAATCCTTAGCAGGTGCTAGTGGAATTTTTTGACGCCCGAGGAGGTACCACCCCATACATCAAGGGGCCGGTGAAGTCCCAACGGACGTTTCAGGTTCTGGTGTATGAGTCGGTTTCCCTTTTAAGCAAAAATGATGATGGCTCCTCCTTGTACAAAAGATTCCGGAGGCAAAATACACCTCCATTCGGATCTCCGGGAAAAGGGTGTACAGGGGGCGCCAACATCAAGATTTAACATACCCTTTTCAAATATATGTGGCCTAAATTCTAACCTGAACTCCGTCCACCATTTCCTCCAGGCTAACAGGCCCCAACTCCTCTTCCTCACCGAAACCTAAATAAGTGCCAAAACAGCCACTAATCACCTTAATTTCCCGGGGTATGAGCTCATTACATCCTTTAGAATGCATGGAGGCGTGTGCGCATACGTCCGTAGCAATCTAGCCTGCACCAGACTCCCCAATTTAGAAGCCGGAAGAAAAGACATACTTTGGATAAAACTCTCTCTTAGGGCTGCAACTAAATTCATCTGTTGCATTTACCGGTCACCTTCTGACAACAACTGTGTCCAGCTCTTTGACTACCTTTCTGAAAAAACCGACTATCTGATTTCAGAATATCCTTCTTCCGAGGTCACTATTCTTGGTGACTTCAATGTCCATAATAAGGAATGGCTAGGATCTTCAAAAACCGATCCACAAGGGAGAGCAGCAGAGGCCTTTGCAGTCAGCAATTCTTTAGCCAATATGGTTCAGCAACCTACTTACTTTCCTCGTATCCCAACACACAGCTCAAATCCCTTGGATCTCCTTCTTACTACAAAACCTGAATGCTATAAGATATCAGTCACCGCCCCCCTTGGCCGCTCAGACCAGGGCATGGTCACTGCTTCCTGCGCAATGCAACCCGAGGTCACCCAGTCATCACACCCACGTATCGTTTGTCACTACAACTCCGTAAACTGGGACGAAATGCGGGATTACTTTTCCTCATTTCCATGGGCGTCTGTCTGCTTCTCTCATCCTGGCCCCTCTGATATCTCACAAAACGTCACCGAAATTATCCAAGCTGGCATGGAGTTATTTATTCCACGTACACAGAAAACCTCTTCAGCCACTCAAAAGCCCTGGTTCTCTAAATCCTGTGACAAGGCCAGACTTGAAAAGGTCAAAGCTCACAAAACGCTTCTACACAGTCCCAGTCAAGAAAACCGTCAAGCATTTAACGACGCGAGAAACCGCTATGTCCGCATTCTTTCTGAGGCAAAAAAAACTCGTTTAATAACCACATCAAAAACAATGTTCTACTAAACTACAACGGCGGCAACCCCTTCTGGACTCTTGCTAAATCTATTGGGAATAATTTCTGCAAAAGCACATTCCCACCTCTTGTCACAGGGGATGAAATTGTTTCTACCGCCCTGGGCAAGGCTGAACTTTTTGATTCGTTGTTCGCCAGCAATTTTACTCTCTACCCACCTCCAAATGTTCAACCACCAACAGTCCCCAATGTCGCGCATAAAATGACTGATATCATTTTCAAAACTAAAAAGGTACGAAAGATGCTCTCTTCTCTTAATACCAGGAAAGCCTCTGGCCTTGACGAGATCTCAGCAATTGTTCTCAAAAAATGCGCACCAGAACTTGCTCCTGTCCTGATTTGTCTATTTCAGATATCTTACAATAAAGGCATATTCCCTAGTAACTGGAAAACTGCTCGAGGTACCCAATTAATGCAGGAGTTCCTCAATGTTCAGCTTTAGCCCCTACTTTGTTTCTTCTCCACATCATTGACCTCCTCTCTAGCACATCCAACCCACTTCACAGTTACGCGGACGACAGCACCCTCCATTCAAATATACAATATACTAAGCCTGTCTCTTTAGCCCAATTAGATGAGGATCGCAGACTCATGGAGGGTTCCGTCTCCGTGGATCTCCAAAAAATATTAGACTGAGGAAGTAGAAATCTTGTACAATTCAACCCCACCAAATCTCAGTCTTGCTTTCTTTCTCATAAGAGATACACCAGCCCTAGACCCATCACAATGAACAACCAAGTTATTCAAAGTAATGAGTCCTTTTCTCTTGTTGGCATTTCTGTGGATCGAAATCTTAATTGGCACCAACATGTCACATCAATTGCAGAAGCGGCTGCTAAGTTTCCTCTTCCGGACTCGCAAATACTTTTCACCAGCTAATCTCTGTACCTTAGATACTTTACAAATAAGGCCAAACCTCGAATGCTGCTCCCACATCTGGGGTGCCACTGCCGCTTCTACACTTGCTATCCTGGACTCCATTCAAAAGAGAGCTATACGTCTCATCGGTGACCCTGCCATCTCTTTCCCACCGGCGTGCCGTTGGTGACCTCTCTCTATTTTATAGATATCTGCACAAGCACTGCTCAGAGGAGGTTTCCTCCATAGTTCCCCCACCTGCTGCCTCCAACAGATCTACCAAGGGAACAGAACGAATGCACCCTTTTACTCTCCAGGTCACCAGACATAGAACTTCTTGTTATGCCCGCTCTTTTGTCCCGAGAACTGCCAAGTTGTGGAATTCCTTGCCGGCACATGTTTTTCCTTCTCCTCCGAGCCTCCAAACCTTCAAGTCCAGAATTAACAAGTTGCCTCTTTCCTCCCTGTCAACACCCACGGTATTGATAGTATATGATAGTATTTAGGCTGTAAGCCCTCGTGGTGTGTTGTTGAAATAAAAAAATAATAAAAAAAAGGATGCAAACTTCTACTTTCCACTCCTATAAACCTTAAGCAACAGTGATAATTTTTTTGAATGCGCAATCCAGCAAATTCCAGCAAACAACAAATTTTGCAGATAATGGACTCATATTGAGACGATGATAGTGACATTATTTAAATTTCAGAATGAGTCCGATGGTTATAATGGATTTTATGTCATATATAATTGCGTTTGCCGTCGAACTTTTCACATTAACTATTGCGGCTCACGAAGTTAGCTTGCAGGTAAGACAGTTTTCTGGGTTTAAATTGCCTATACGTTCTTATGATTTTCTTTAATACAAAATGCTATAAATGTCCTAGAACGGCCTTATTACAGCCAAAGGTAAGGCCATATCCAAATCGAAGTTTCGAAAACTTTTTAGAGAAAATAAATACTATTACATCACCGTTATCTTAGTCTTATGACACCATCGCCGTCTAGAATCGCAAGGTAATTTTGAGCAGCTACTTTATGTTTGAAAAACAGGTCCTAGAGGGTATAATTAAAATGAGGAAGTCAGACGAAAAGAATTAGGATTATATGTTCTATGGAAAACATTATATTGTGGTAAAGCTCTTAAATAACCATTTGGTTGTATCATAAGTTTCACCGAAGGGTGTACAAGTGAACCAATTTCACTCAAATACTATCCCTAAATGTGCAATAGCAACCCTGGAAGCTTCTTAGTGGTAGTTGTCTTCTGTGAACTTTAATGTTTTAATTTTAGGCCGTTTTTGAGAAAATTATAACTGCAACTTCTCAGGAGGAAGCTTAATTGGAAATTTATCATTGAAGTTCTCTACACTGATTAATAAAATACCTTGTTTGTGTATATCATTCAGTTCGAATTATACCATCTCATCAGTTTTGGCCAACATAAATTTATTCAGGGCTGTTCGGCACAACAACATTCTCCCGTATTTGAATTTAAGGACTGCAGAATTTTATAAGGCAAAGGCTGTGGGAAACTTTCACCTAGACTTTTCGAAAACCTTTGATCGATTTTTAGACGAAGACTTTTGTAAAAGCTCGAGCGTTTGGAAAATCAAAAGGATTTTACTGGAATAGATCTTTCCTTGCCCAACAGATAAATTTTCAGTACTAAGATTGTATCCTATTTCTCCAACAGACAATTTCTGACTTCTGGCATCACTCAAGTCTCAGCATTGGATTTAATCCACTTTGCACTTTATGTAGCAGACATCCATCATATGTTGTCGTCTGAGAACACGCATCATGCAAAGGATCTGAAGTTCTTTGGTAATTCCTTAACTAACGACCACCGTTCAAACGAAGACTTGTTAATGGTATTAGCCTGATCTGCAGATTTGTTAATTTTACTAAATTTAGTCTTTGGACTTTGGTCTTTAGTGTTGAAAATGATAATCTTTTAAACACATTTAATGTGACAAACGTAAAACTCTGACATAAAAGTACATGACGATTTGAGTTATACTAATCTTACCTGTTCGAAGTAGGTGAATAGGCTGAATAAAAAACTCCATTCTTCATCTATTGCGCATCACATCATCAGATGAAGATGCATTTCTTAAATTATGCAAGATTTACTTTTATGCTGGTCGAATACCATGATCATATGTGGTTTTTGCATTTAATAAACGATAAGGCACTTTTGTAGAGAATATACAGACGTTCAACCAAGTAATCGTTTAGCTGTGAATTTATCATATTGCAATAGTTTAGATCGCCTACATATCTCATCTTAAAGCGCTTGGAATCTTAATATTCCGACCTTTGTACTTCATCTTAATTATTGACTACCTCATCGTGCTGAACCAAAAGAAATGCTTTGTGAACTCAGTTGTATTTCTGTGATGTGCACGCTTTGTGTTAAAAGAGTTTTTCATTACTTTTATATAGATTTTGCTCTTACAAAAAATGTATACATCAATACAATTTTCAGGGTCTTTTAGTGTCAAACGCTGTCTATGAAAGTAGTTGGTACTTAAGTGCTTCAACACAGATAAAAAAGGACATTAAACTTGTGATTCAACTTGCCCAAGTTGAGAGATCTTTTACAGCTGGTGGTCTCTTCTTATATGATCTAACAGGATTTGTTGCTGTAAGCAAATTTATATTCATTGAGCTTATTTTGATAACAATATTGCACAAAAGGTAACACACATATTTTTTAGTGAAAATTAATCAATTTTAAATATTTCTGTACCAAAAACAAGCTCAGATACCACTCAATACTTTCTTAACCTTTAGAACTTTATCTTTATAATTTGTTTTTTTTTTTTGTAAAATAATTTTTGACTTTGAGAACGAGCTCATTCAGTCAGTGCCAATCTTCTAAATATACAGAGATGGATTTGACCTTGTTCTTCACAATGACAAAACCTGTGTATCTAACAAGCTCGTAATTTTCAACTTATTTCCTTTATCTCCCTATAGAATTACTGTTGACTAAAAATAAGTATTAAAATTAAAATCGAGTATAGGCTTATACATGAACCTTACATATGTATGCATATACGCCACGTAGTACAGAAGGAATACTGTGACACTTTTCACACCAATGGAGGCTGTAATGGTGACTTTCTAACACACTGGAAAGGCTGCGGTCAAAATATATAAACAAAAGAGATGAAGAAACAAAGAAAATTCTACAAGAACAGGACAGCAGAATTGATAATATTACTTTATATGTCGACGAACGTATGAAGCAGGTAAAAGACGTCATCTTCCAGCAAGTAGAAAGCAGAGTAAGGGGTATCAGCGACGATGTACATGACAAGCTGACGGAAGTACAACAGAAAGTGCATTCGCTAGAAAAGAAGTGTGAAACCCTAGCCAAAGGAAACATCAGGCTCGAAGATAGCCCAGTCGGAAGAATTAAGGTCCCCACATTTGATAGCTCAGTCCCATGAGGTATTTATCTACGCAATTTCGAAGTCACTGCTACAACAAATGGTTGGGGCGAGAGAGAGAGAGAGAGAGAGAGAGAGAGAGAGAGAGAGAGAGAGAAAGCGACCTCGTTAATAGTAGCTCTCAGAGAAGATGCCCCAGTGTGCTCCAAGGTATTCCCAGGGAAGAACCGTTGAGTTTTGACAACATTAAACATCAATTAGAGATTAGGTTTGGCGACCAGCATTTACAGCAGCTGTATCGATTGCAGTTGAAAAATCGTTGTCAGAAATCGGGCGAAAGTCTCCAACATCTCTACGCCGACGTTGTCAGACTGACACGATTAGCCTACTCCATAGCTCCAATAGAGTTTTTAAACCAACTGTCGCTGCAAACCTTCATTGACGGCATCAGAGATACCGCAACAGGCGCTGAGGATGGCGAGACCCAAAAACTTGAACGATGCTTTGGCACATTCCTTGGAGTTTGAAGCGGTAAAGCAAGCGTCAGAAAGTCATGTGAAAGTTCGCAGTCTTCAAGTCCAAGAAGAAAATAAAACAGATCCATCCAAGATCATGCAGCTACTGGAGAAAATAGCAGAACAAATAAGGCCGACGTCTCATGGGCACCCAATAAGAGCTCACCGTACAAATGCCTTGCGCTGCTGGAACTACGGCAAGGTGGGACATATAAGGGACGAATGTTGGGCTCTAAGATCACGCATAAGAGAGAAAGTTAAGCTAAGACCGGTAACCATTTCTCGGGTTAGCGATTCTGGCAGCGCTCCCGTCGGAGACGGATACGTAAGCGGTAACAAGACTCAAATGATCGTCGACACAGGCGCACCTAGGACGATTATTTGCCGCGACATGGTTCCAAGATGGTGAGTAAGAGAGCCAGACAGAGTGTACAGAGTAAATGCAGCCGGTGGTGATCGGATTCAGGTATTTGGCGAAACTGACGTGGAGTTGCAAATTGGGACATGGAAGGCAAAGCAGAGAGCCATAGTCGCCGCCATATCAGACCCGATTATAATAGGCCTGGACATACGTCAGGCTCAGTGCGCTAAAAGAAATAATAATGTCGCCTGGCAGTAACCTGGTAGTGCGGAAAATCACCATAGAAAAAAATAGCAACGCCTGCCGTGAAAGTGCCATTCTAGTGAAGAGAGCTGTGAGATGAAGAGACGACCCAGTTACTCAGCCAGAAGCAAGTGGAGAAGAAAGTATGAGAGAAATATAAAACGAAGGGTGCAAAGACCACGTAAATGTGAAGCCAACCCAAAAAAAGGCCAGTAAACACATTTGTTGGAACAGAGCCGATGTCAAAAGGATGAATAGGGCCCGCCGAGATATTTGTGCAAGTAGAAACATCAGAACAACAGCAACTACACGGTAGAACCAGTACCACCTAAGAACTTCGCTTGAAGAAAGCCCCGACATATTGACGGGAAGGAAAACCATCCACTCTGCTGTCGGAATGCATATACGAATAGAAAGCACCCGCATGAAGACCCGTTATGACGTGCCACTTAATTCAGCTGGTTTTAAAGAAGAATATCGGGTGTTATTCTACAGCCCAGTACGACGCAAACGACGGCCACCTAAACTACAGAAATTTTGGAAAGGTCCGAATAAGGTGGCCAAAAGGATCAATAACGTTGTCTATCGCATTCAAAGACGCCCGGAGAGCATGACGAAGGTGGTCCATATGCACAGATTTACACCATACCAAGAAATGCCAGAATTCGACCGGGACGATCGAATATAAGAGGGGGGCAGTGTCACATTTGTCTATGAGAATTAAGTTTAGGAACTTTGTTACTTCTATGGTAGTGTGTTGGTAACAGCGAACACTCTGCAACGATATTTCTAGAAGAGACCAGAAGTGACAGGTGTAGAATAGTGTAAAAGATCTAAAATCTCTATAGACAGTATAAATAGACGAGTGGTGCAAGTAAGTTCAGTATTAAGACGGAGTGGTGTAAAAGAAGTGATCATAGAGTATTAAGCGAGTCAGCAGTAAGCGTTGGTGTTTAAGAAGCGATCATAGAAGGCGAATAGTGGAACATAGTTCTATGGACATTTAATAATAGAGAAGAGAAATATTTTAGTTGATACTGGTGTTGGAAAATAGTTGGTAATAATAAATTAGTAGTTTGGAAAGCTGTGTTTTGTTAATCAACAAATCCAGAAACCCGTAGAACGTAACAATATCTTTATAATATTTACGATTAAAGACTATAACGGGACTGCTACTCCTACTCTGCAAGCAAGGCTGATACGTCACACGGTTATGGCGTTGAATTGTTTAAAAATAAGCACCGAGCCGTTTCTTCAGGTTTTGCACTTTTACTTCCTATAAAACTATAATTCAATTACCGTAAACGTATTTTCCGACATCATAAAGCAAGGAGGAAGATATATTTCTTAATATAAAAGAAATGTGTATAAGTGAAGAAACAGGATCAGATAATCATAAAAGATGCGGTGGTACACGAACAAATGGAATGTAGCTGAAAAAATTATTACTAGAAATGAATAAAAGAGGAGATACTCTAATGGATTTCTGTGAGGAAAATAGTCTAATTAAAACGAGCACAATGTTTGAAGTATCCAAAAGAAGACAATATACATGTATAGCACCAGAAAAGTATCGATTAGATTTAATCCTTACCAAGAAATGTCATCGAAAATTGATTAGCTTTAGTTACTTACATGCTGGTGAAGATAAAGACAATAATCATGAACATTTTCAACTGCATAGGCCAGTATGATAGAGGCAATACGGAGTTAAAATTATTGTAATACCTAAATGTTATTGCATTAGCTGGAAGTTCACTTAAAATTTTGCCAGTAGTTATCGTATCCGGAAGATCTTCTTATTGAAACCAGCAATTTCTATTTTACTTCTGTGATTTTAAATCCAAAAATAGGTGGGGACATTTACAGTGACGTATCAAGTAAAATTTTAGTTTTAGGTTGTCGGCTTTGGTTGAAAGACCTCAGATAACTGTTAGCCAAATTGTTCAGCATTCTTATTGTCTCTCCTCCGACCCCACGTTCATTCGAAATTTTGAATAGGGGGGGGGGGGCTATAATCCTGTGGATGTTTGCAGGCTTTTACTGCCTTTCAAATATAACTATTTATCAACGTCAATAGTTCCTTTTGCTTTCCTAGGCTTCTGTCCGGTAATTATTAAGTTGTTTATATTTCTGTAGACCACTTCGTTCCGTTCTATTACATTTTTGTAGTAACTATAATATTTTTTATTTAATTCATGATTTTCTTGGTACCAGCTCTCTTTAGTCCAGTGTTTTTCCGCACCCACCTTTAAACTACTTGCTATTTTTATCCAGACAAATATTATACCGTTGAGATCTACTTATTTACTTATTTGTCAAACCTTTTCAGCTGCTCCGTGTTATCGAAGTTGCATACGTTCCATTTTTATCGTTATATTTCCTTTACATGTTCGGGTACTCTGCTAGTTTGCAGTTCCTGCGGTAAAAAAATGAGATTCCAAAAACATAGGTTTTAAATGTGTAGAAGATACTGCATTTCACTACATGATTATTTTTTTATATATCAACAACACACCACGGGGGCTTACAGCCTAAATACTATCGTACCGTGGCTGTCGACAACGAGGAAAGAGGCAACTTGTTAATTGTGGACTTGAAGCTTTGGAGATTCGGAGGAGAAGGAAAAACATGTGCCGGCAAGGAATTCCACAACTTGTAAGTCCTCGGGACAAAAAAGCGGGCATAACAAGATGTTCTATGTCTGGTGACCTGGACAGTAAAAGGGTGCATTCGCTCTGTTCCCCTGGTAGATCTGTTGGGGGCAGCAGATGGAGGAACTATGGAAGAAAGCTCCTCTGAGCAGTGCCCGTGCAGATATCTATAAAAGAGAGAGAGAGAGAGAGAGAGAGGTCACCAACGGCACGTCGGTGGGCAAGGGATAACAGCCGTTGGGTGAGAGTGGGGTCACCGATGGGACGTATAGCTCTCTTCTGAATGGAATCCAGGATAGCGAGTGTAGAAGCGGAAGCGGCACCCCAGATGTAGGAGCAGTATTCGAGGTTTGGCCTTATTTGTGAAGGTATGGAGATTAGCTGGTGAAAAGTATTTGCGATCCCGGAAGAGGAAACCTAATTTCTTAGCAGCCGCTTCTGCAACTGATGTGACATGTTGGTGCCAATTGAGATTTCGACCCACAGAAATGCCAACAAGTGAAAAGGACTCATTACTTTGAATAACTTGGTTGTTCATTGTGATGGGTCTAGGGCTGGTGTATCTCTTATGAGATAGAAAGCAAGACTGGTGGGGTTAAATTATACAAGATTTTTACTTCCCCGGTATAATATTTTTTGGAAATCCACGAAGACAGAACTCTCCATGAATCTGCGATCCTTATCTAATTCGGCTAAAGAGACAGGCTTAGAATATTGTATATTTGAGTGGAGGGTGCTGTCGTCCGCGTAACTGTGAACTGTGTTGGATGTGCTAGAGAGGAGGTCATTGATGTGGAGAAGAAACAAAGTAGGGGCTAAATCTGAACCTTGAGGAACTCCTGCATAAATTGGATACAGTTTGGAGGAATGGCCATCCACGACAACAGAAATTCTCCGGTTGGAGAAGAAATTTGCTGTCCAAGTACAGAATTTTGGTGGTAGGTCATAGGCCGGAAGTTTATTAAGCAGCGCTGCGTGCCAGACCTGATGCTTTGGATATGTCTAGAGCGACAATCTAAGATTCACCGTGTACCAAGAATTGGTGACAAAAGAAAGGAGGTCGGCAGTTGATCTGCGCTGACGGAATCCATACTGCCTGTCGTGTATTAGACTGTGTTTTTCAAGAAATTTTAGTCAGTTGGTGTTTATATACTTTTCCATCACTTTAGAGACGACTAAAAGGAGAGAAATAGGCCTGTAGTTGCTAGGAAGCTCTTTGGATCCTTTCTTGGGGACGGGTTGTACTCTAGCAGTTTTCCAGTTACTAGGGAACATGCCTTTATTGTAAGATGTCTAAAACAGACGAGTTAGGACAGGAGCAAGTTCTGGTGCGCATTTTTTTAGAACAATTTCTGGCTTTCCTGGTATTAAGAGAAGAGAACATCTTTCGTACCTTTTTAGTTTTGAAAATGATATCCATCATTTTATGCGCGACATTGGGGACTGTTGGTGGTTGAACATTTGGAGGTGGGTTGAGAGTAAAATTGCCGGCGAACAACGAGGCAAAAAGTTCAGCCTTGCCCAGGGCGGTAGAAACAATTTCATCCCCTGAAACAAGAGGTGGGAACGTGCTCTTGCAGAAATTATTCCCAATAGATTTAGCAAGAGTACAGAAGGGTTTGCTGCCGTTGGATCTTGAGAGGACTTTGTTTTTGATGTGGTTATTAAACGAGTTTTTTTGCCTCAGAAAGAATGCGGACACAGCGGTTTCTTACGTCGTCAAATGCTTGACGGTTTTCTTGACTGGGATTGTGTAGAAGCGTTTTGTGAGCTTTGACCTTTTCAAGTCTAGCCCTGTCACATTATTTAGAGAACCAGGGCTTTTGAATGGCTGAAAAGTTTTCTGTGTACGTGGAATAAATAATTCCATGCCAGCTTGGATAATTTCGGTGACATTTTGTGAGATATCAAAGAGGTCAGGATGAGAGAAGCGGATAGACGCCCATGGAAATGAGGAAAAGTAATCCCGCATTTCGTCCCAGTTCGCGGAGTTGTAGTGCCAAGCGATACGTAGTTGTGATGACTGTGTGACCTCGGGTCGAATTGCGCAGGAAGCAGTGACCATGCCGTGGTCTGAGCGACCAAGGGGCTTGATGATGATTCTTCTCTCTGCAATACACTGAAAAACAGTTTTTAAACACACAAAATATTATTAGTCATATGAGGGTTCTTGGATGATTAAAAATGTTCTCCGAGGTTAATAAGTGTTTTACATTTAACGCGTTGTAGGTGGAAACATTATCACGAAGTAAAAGGCAGCATTTGGAAACATCTTAGAACTTTCATTTTGTACTTTTCTTCAATAGACTCAGAACCTGTAGAATAACCAGTCGATGAAGGAAAATAGATCGATTAAATCGTGTAGTTCTGAACTTTTCCACTAAGGTAGGGGGGACTGTTCTGAATAACCTGCAATAAAGTCCCAATAGATTGGGGTGACGCGGGAGGTAAGCGCGGCGTTCAAGGATACTTTTTTTCCAGTTTTTTTAAATTATCTCGAAAAGTATTGGTCGTATCGAAAAAATGTTTGTGTGCAGAGTTAATATACTTAAAATTATCCGCAAGATTGGTTCTATTATTTTTTATTGTGGGGTCAATAGTTCAGAAGATAATGGGGAAAGAAAAATTAATATTTTTGAAATTCCCATTTTATAAAGTTTATTCATCAGGAAGGCTTATCTATACATTTTATAAAAAGGAATCTACATCTAAAATAGTATTTTGATAATAATACCAGTAATCTCGGAAGAAATTATAGAACTAAACTTAAAAATAACAACACTTGATGTGGTAAAACGCGTAGTAAAATAAGTGTAGTGTTACCTAGGACTAAAAAGTATTACAAAACAGTAGTATATAACTTTAACGAATACCATAAATCATCTTCTTCTACATAATGATACTCCAATTCTTCGTCCTCAAATGGTGCACCTTTGAGGCACGTTCGATGGAAAATGCCACAGATAGATGAGCATTGTACGTCTGCTTTTCGGCACTCACATTCCACACCTCGCTCCACAACCAGCAGAACAACGACAGAATATTGTCTTCAAAATAGTTTCAAGAGCTGCTGGTACCTTATTTCTCACTGGGGTGAGCAATCTATCCTCTTCTCGAGCCCAACCCCAACATTCTGGAGGTAACGAGTGGTTGTCAAGCCACTGTTGTGCCCGTAAGTACACTTTTAACGAGTGTTGCTTTGCTGCACCTTTAATAGGCGTGTGTGAAGAGAGATTAGCTTTCATAAGAAATGCGCACTCCTTTCCTTACAGAGCCTCCCTGTGCCCTGTGACTGCGTATCTTTCCTTATGATTTCAGCTACCGTTTGAACGATTCTTATGCGCTCTTCCTGTTTGTTTTCAAGTTTGGAAGCATACCAATTAACATTCAAAATCTTTTTGCCAACATCAGGAAAGCAGACAACCATTTTTCGTTTGCGGACCTTGCTAAGAATGACACAATCGCCAAATTTTTTCGCCATTCTTCGAATCACAGTTTCTACTTTTTCTTTTTCCTGAAATCTGCTCCAGCAACTCATCTAAGGAATAATGAACCACATCCTGTTTATCTAGATAGCTGAATATCTTCTCCATTGCTTCAGAAACAAGGTCTTCCTTTGCTCTACCTATATAGCATGCGCAGCATGTAAATCTTCTACAGTACAGACGCGTCTCAAAACTGAGAGGCCTCCCCCCCCCCATTGGTCCTTCTGAGCATATCCTTGATTGGAAATGAATTGGTCAAATCAGTTGATCGTACATGGTCAAAAGTATTTTTTGACCTTGTTCGGGTTTTTTCTTTCTTTGTTTGGCATAAAATGCATCATCAACAGTTTCTGAAACATTTACTTTTTAATTCAAATTGTGATCGTATTGAACGCAAGCAAGGGACAAAACGTCGAAGGCTGTGCAGTAGTCACTTTAACAGCCCGGGCAATATTTGATGATTTGGCATACCGTTTTCTGCACTCCACATTAACAACACCGGTTTTCCTCTCTCTGAAAACTCAATCTTTTCCATCTCTTCTTGTTAGAATGGCACTTAACGTCTTCATTCCTTTTTCACTCACCTGGTTTGTACCACTTAAAGCTGATTTATCACATAGCAACCACTTTTCATCCACATTGTATCTGAGGCTCTGAAACAAGCAATATTTATTATTTCTCGGCTGAGAAAAAAGTGTGTATCATAGCACGTGCCTGCAACGTAATGCACAAACAAAATATGTAACTTTTTACTTACAAACATTGTGCGGTATATTGCACTATCATATAAACTATAATATAGACACTCCACTATAAACACTAGAAACTGAAATTAGGTCTAACGTATTACTAGTAAGACGCAGCAGAACTAGTACTGACAAGTACAAAGTTCAATCCACAATGCGCGATAGCTAACGGTTTTGGGTGGGGAAAAAGCCAATAAGTAAGCTGATCGGTGATGTAAGTTTACGCATCCCCTGCATGAGCCACCGCGGCCGACACACACATCAAGACACTTCAAATCATCCAGAATCAAATTCTGATAATGGTTACCGGAGCGCCATGGTTTGTCAGAAACAGTCAAATTCACTCTGATCTGGAAATGCCTTCGATACTTGAGTGTATAACTCAACTATACACCACTCAGTTCGTAAAAGCCGCTTCTCACCCAAATGCTCTAGTGTCACCGACTACGATGAGCAACTTCCACATGGGCATAAGCGTCCAAAGCTTATACTTACCCGATAACGCCCCGCGGCAAGACAAGAATGGAAACATTCAAATCCAAAAGTCATTGTGTGAAATCTATACATCGGACTAAGGTCCGGTACTCCAGGGAACGGAGTTTAGTGAGTAAGAGTCTCACAGTACCCACAAACTACGGTGTTGTGAATGATCTGCATGCAGCATTCTCCACTCCTGTATCCAAAAACAAAACAAACAAAAAACAAAGTTTAGGGCCGGCCGCACACATTCGTTTCTCTAATCTGCATCCGATTTCGATTTTCATATCGGAATGTGTGAATTACACGGGCTTTTTTTATGTATTACGTGGTGTCGTACACGAAAATTGTGGATGTCATGCGGCACGTCTAATTGGCCAGAGCTATGGGGGACGGCGCTTCTCGTGGTGTAAATGAGGGCCTGGTTCATAGCGCATATATACATGATAGCCTCAGATTCAACCCTAAATCAGAGTTAATTTTTTGCATAACAATTTTTTTGGTAGGACCAATACTTTTCGAATTAGTTGCAAAAAACTGGAAAAAAGTATCTTTGAACTCCTCCTCCACCCCCGCGTCACCCCCATCCGTTAGGACTTTATTGCAGGTTATTCAGGATGCTCCCCCTATGTCAATGCAAAAATCCAGAACTACATGATTTAATCGATATATTTGTGTATTTTTGAGCTCTGTTGACTGGAGTAATAATAGTACTAGTAAATTGGCCTGTTGACCTTCCATTGTCCTCTACTTTTCGCTGCTGTCAATAAATCTCCCGTGGCACTCTAAAATACTTGCCTAAAATATATTCATAACTTAGATTATTTTTTTACGCTAAAAGTTTTGGTAGCACTGGCATAAATTATTTTAAAAAAGTTTTCATTGTTCCTGGATTCAATTTTGATTCAACATAGTTCTCTAAATAATAACCTGATATTAGTATTAATATAAATCCATAATCTGTCAATTAAATTAAATAACTACTTCAAACTTTCTATACTGATAATTAAAATTTTAAATTTGAAAACGACAATTGTTTTCATTATAGCAGCGATAGATTTCAAAACAAGTTAATCAATCTTATTCTTTGATTTTAGTGAATTTTCATTAAGAAAATTCACTAATAGAGAGGTATCGATGGTGAGACTTTTGAAAAATTTCTTCAAATGAGCGCGAATTTGGACCTCTAGAACCCATATCCAAGGTCGGTTTTGATTTTTATATGTTTATATATATATATATATATATATATATATATATATATATATATATATATATATATATATATATATATATATATATATATATATATATATATATATATTTATATTGGTATCGTATTAACTCATCGACAAACACTTTTTGTTTAACTATGCTTACTAGAAAATTACCTAAGAATACTTTTCTTTTTCAGATTCTTCAAAAATCATTTTCAGGAATTACATTACTTGAATCTATTAGTGAAGACTAAAAACAAAGTAGAACTAGGTATACGTTGGTTTAATCCTAACCATGGATGTTATTATAGGAAGGAATACACTTAGTAATATTTCTTTCTAAATAGCCATCTAGATCACCAAGTGTTATTCACATACAATTCTTAAGCTGTATCTTTATACGTTTAATACTTTAAGCAACCTTAAATAAATTTTGTAGTGTTCATTTGTTACAGGAAACACTCCCAGGTGTCACTTTGATATTTGTACCTAATAATATATCCAACTGTTAAGGAGACTAAGTGAGGATGGGAACCTGTGAGGAGCACTGATGAGTACACTTGGAGAACCCAAATCACCACAACACATCTTTTTAAAGACCTGACGATCGTTTCACTAATGAAGTTAGTGTTATCAGGGGATAAAAATTTCTAAACTACTTAAAACTAAACATCACCTTTTATACTGAGTCTTAGGTAAAGACCGATACCGAGAAGGAGACGAAATCGCAGGCAAATTTTCTGCACATTGTACTTTAATTGCCGGACGATGTTTTTGAACTTTCGTTATAACTTTACCTGCCGAGTTTCGGAACATTTACTATATCAAAGACATAACGCAAACAAATGGCTATAAATCAGACGCGGCGTTCGGTCAACCGAACATTCGTTTTTTGTTGCTTTAGAACTATAAATACTCTCGTACGGATCTAGCTTCCCTGGTTGTCTAACACTTTTGATAAGTTTCAGATTTTCTTTATCTATGTGTTGGTTATTATCCCAAATATGCTGTGCCATGTATGACTTGTCTACACTGCCGTATCTCAGCTGTGCCAGATGTTCGCTGAATCTGGTCTCAATGGTTCTTTTAGTCTGCCCACCGTAATCTTAAATAGCTTGGGCAGACTAAAAGCACCATTGTGACTAGATTCAGGGAACATCTGGCACAGCTGAGATACGGTAGTATATAAAAGACGTGCGCGTCACAACATATTTGGGATAATAACCACGAAAGAGATAAAGAAAATCTGAAACTTATCAAAAATGTTAGACAACCAGCGAAGCTAGATGCGTACGAAAGTATTGATATTTCTGAGGCAACAAAAAGCAAAAGTTACTTAAACCAAACGCCGCCACTGATTTATAGCTCTTTGTTTAATCCGTCTTTAATATGGTAAATGTTCCGAAACTTTGCAGGTAAAGTTATAACGAGAATTCAAAAAGCTCGTCCGGCAATTAAAGTACAATGCACAGAAAATTTACCTGCGACTTCGTCTCTCTCTAGGTATCGGTCTTTACTTAGGACTCTGTATAAAAGGTGATGTTTAGTTTTAAATAGTTTAGAATTTTTTATCCTTTAATGACGCTAACTTTGTTAGTGAAACGATCGTCAGGTCTTTAAAAAGATGTGTTGTGGTGATTTGGGTCCCCCAAGCGTAGTTATGTTAAGGAGAAATATAGCATAGGCAAAACACATTGAAACCAGATAGCACTAAGATATCTGATTAATCACTTGAACAGTATGTAGAACAGGGCAACACTGATATTTAAAAATAATTGCATTTTAACTGTCGATTAACAAATGAAAAAATACTCGTAGTACGTTGGGTTTCGCAATTACTTACACCTTTTTAAAAACTTCATTTTAAATATACTCTACATAAATGATGAATGTCAACGTGTAGTAAGTAAAGCATGCGGAATTTTAATTCAACGTTACCCAGGCTTCTCACCCATGACAGAAAAGAAATTTAAAAGAATTTCTTTAAAAATTCATGTTAAGCATATTGCGATCTATTTTAGTATGAGGTATTTGTGGGAATCGATGTTAGGTCGTCTCGAAGATTTCAGTGTGTTCAACCCTAAACCTAAAAGATATCTCCAGTGACATTTGAGGAGTATGCAGATTGAGGCCCCGTATTCGAACTGCAACAACTAAACCTACCCTTATCCACGACTCTACGGGGTAGGCAGATCGAGGCCTTAGAGGTAATTTCCTTTTATATTTATTTAACCTCTTGAAAATGCCTCCAAAACAGTAGCCGAAATGTGAGGTTTTAATAAATTCTAGACCCGGTTCAACCAGAGAACCAAGTATTTCTCACACTAATGACCGCAGAAACCTTTCCGAATCGATACGCACACACGCGCATGATCGCACACACGCGCGCGCACTCACACGCACGCGCACACTCACACTCACCCCCCCCCCCCCCCCCCACACACACATCCCGACTTTTCAATTTTGACAATATGTTTTCAAATGACAGCAAATATATATATATATATATATATATATATATATATATATATATATATATATATATATATGTATATATATATATATATTTGTGTGTGTGTGTGTGTGTGTGTGTGTGTGTGTTTATATTTAAGCAACTGTCAAGTAGAAATGTCAAAATTATTGTGCTGTAAAATTATAGTTTTTGAGAAGATTTGGTTACAATAATTATTATTAATATATAAATAAAAGTAAATATGAATATTTATGGCTACTGTGAAAGCGTTGTTGGGACCCACTACAGCAGAAGAAGCAAGATTAAGAAGAAAATCAGAAGTGACATTTATTAAAATACGTTTTGATGATAGAAAGAGTTTAGGAGGATGTTAAAGGAAATTGTAAGATGCAATGTATCATTTTAATTACAAATAAATAAATATATATATATATATATATATATATATATATATATATATATATATATATATATATATATATATATATATATATATATATATATATATATATATATGAATATATATATATATATATATATATATATATATATATATATATATATATATATATATATATATATATATATATATATATATATATATATATATATATATATATATCAAAAAATAGTGGGTCGATTTTGATAAACTTTGGCATGTACCTTACTTTTGTAAATGGCTGGAATAAGTTTGTTATTTGGTGCCAGATCATTTCTATGAATATTCACTACCATAACGCACTTGCCGCGCCCAGACTTTTTTTATGATCTCTTTGAATCAAACCGTTCATTCTAAACTAAATATGAATATATAGTCGAGAGGAAACTTGTCTAAATAGGATGTAACATGGTATGAATTTTTATATAAATAGAGAATTTAATTCAATACAAAATAAAATATGTATGTTATTTATAAGAAGTTCCAATTTGTTTAATTAAAGGTATTTATAAGTTATTTTGAAACCTGAGTTGAAATTTAATTTTAAATTAAATAATAACTAATGTTCATTTATGATACTCCAAATTTTAATAATTGTTGGTGGGCTGGAGCGGGCGAAGAAATTGGCGTTAAGCGGGCTATTACGAACAAAGTGGACTGTAATTTGCGTTTGTTAATTAAGTAACGTTTTTAATGAAAAGAGAAGGGGCAAAAGCAGTGGAAATTGATGCAAACTCGTGAATGACCAAAAAGCCACTTACCTTTGTGAATTTCTTCTCTTGTCGAGTACTGGACTCACAGAAACTCGTGCGTGTCCCGGAAAAGGCTATCCTGGGTTGCTGGTGCGTTTAATGGATTTGTTAAGGCTGGTTTGACTGTATCACACACACATCTAATTTTAAGGTAGCGGTACTATACGATATCGCGGTTTTGCGTTGCTGACTACTTAAGTTGTGTTCTTCTTGACGATTCGTGGAATTCTGGTCTGTTCTTCTTATCGCAAAATAAAGATTATAAATTCCACTGCTTTTACACTATACGAGGAGCGAACATCCCGCCCGGCCAAAATGGCTGCTATAAGCAAGACATTTTTCTACACAACAAAAATAATTAACGCGAAGGAGAAGCGATAACATGCGGCGGATAAGAAAAAAGAGAACAAGAAACAAAATAAATGATTATCCCGGTTAGCAAGAATCCACAAAACAATAAAAAGACTTAAAATAAAAAATTAAATTAAATTAGAAACAAATACTACTACTACTAGTCATTAGTTGGCAACGGGCACAACTTCACCAAAGGGCGACGAAGGATACCATTCGAGGTCTTTACAATAGCAACTCTTACGACACCATCAGGACCAGGAATTAGAGACAATAGACGACCTAGTAGCCATTTAGAAGGCGGAAGTTTTTCAGCTTTCACGGCCACCATCGCCCCAATAGTAGGAAGAGCACCAGCGTCAAGCCACTTGCTTCGTTGTTGTAGGGTGTGAAGGTACTCCTTGTGCCAGCGAATCCAAAAATCATGGTGCATACGTTGGAGAAGTTGCCATCTTGACAGACGAGTTAAGGGGACAGACGACAAATCGGGAGTTGGAAGCGTAGAAACTGGCTCCATATGAAGAAAGTGTCCAGGAGTTAAAGCGTGAATGTCATCGATATCCGAACTCATGGGATTTAAAGGTCGGGAGTTCAAGACAGATTCTATAAGCGTCAGGACAGTGTAGAATTCTTCGTACGATAGGATTTGTTGGCCAACAACACGAGAGAGATGAGATTTTACACTCTTGATACCAGATTCCCAAAGACCACCGAAATGTGGGGCAGAAGGGGGGTTGAAATGCCAATGGATTCCTTCCCTAGCAGTTGCATCAGAAAAAATGCGTTTAAGCTCCTTGGCGGAGCCAACGAAATTTGTACCACAATCACTATAGAGATTATCACATCGACCACGACGAGCAATAAATCGTTGGAGGGCAGCGAGAAAAGCGTCAGTCGAAAGACTACAGGCAGGTTCTAGATGTATAGCCTTAGTCGCGAAACACACAAAGAGGCAAATATATGCCTTAGAGGTTTTAGCACCTCGGTATCGATTCATAGTGATCGCGAATGGACCACCAAAATCTACCCCAGTATGCGAGAATGGTTTGACTTGCGAAACTCGAGAAAGGGGTAAGTCACCCATAGGTGGCTGATAAGGTTGAGGCTTTATTTTCCAACATGGCATACATTTCGAAATAACAGTGTTTATGGCACGTCTTGCAGACAAAATCCAAAAATTCTGACACAACAAAAAGGAAGAGTGCGAGGGCCAATATGAAGATACCTTTTATGGTATTGTTCAATTAAAAGCACCGTGAGTCGGCACTTTTGTGGAAGTAAGAGCGGATGCTTTCGCTCATAAGACAAACTTGAGTGAGTCAAGCGACCACCTACACGCAAAAGACCAGTACTGTCTTGAAATACGGCGAGTTTTCTCCAGGACTTAGGGAATTTTTTACTAGATAACTCCTTTTCAAAGTAGACCGCTTGAGTGCGCTTGACCAGAAGGGTCAGAGCATCATGAAGCTCTAACCGAGATAGCGGTCCAAATTTCGCAATAGAAGAATGTCTAGAATTAAAAGCGAAGCGTAATACGTATGACAAAATAGACTGTATGTAATGTAAAGAAGAATGATTTTCTAACAAATCATCAAGCAGATTTTCTTCACCTGTAAATGTTAAAAGCGAAACTGTCCTTTCCTCAACAGAGACCTCTTCAGACTGCAGCTCTGAAGACGGGGAGCAGGCAGACAGCTCAGAACGACATAGTAGCGATGGACCATTGAACCAAATATCATGGGCGAGAAATTGAGAAGGATGAACACCTCGAGAGGCGATATCGGCGGGATTATTAGCAGAATCTATATAATGCCAAAATTCAGAAGAAACCCTTTCGTGAATGTAGGCAACTCGATTTGCCACAAAGGTTTTCCAACGATGAGGCGAAGATTTGATCCAACTCAAGACGATTTGCGAATCTGACCAGGCAAAAATTCTTTCGAAAGTCATGCGAGTCTGATAAACGTTCAGAAGAAACGATAGGAGTTTCGCCAACAAAACTGCACCACACAGTTCTAGCCTAGGAATGGTTAGTTTCTTAACCGGAGCGACTTTGGTTTTAGAGCAAACAAACTGAACAAAAACTGTTTTGTCAGGGCGGAGGCATCGTATATAAACAACGGCAGCGTAACCCTTTTCAGAAGAGTCACAGAACCCATGTAATTCATAACCACATCCAGAATGAGGTGGAAGGATTTTTCTAGGAATGCGTAAATTGCTTAGTAAACCGAGTTCATTTCGATAACGGTTCCAAGCCTCAACAATATGCGAGGGCGGGGTTTGGTCCCAATCTAATTTAGAAGTCCACAGCGACTGGATTAGAATCTTTTGAAAAATAGTAATAGGCGAAAGAAATCCAAGCGGGTCAAAGATTCTGGCCAGTTCCGAGAGCATGTTGCGTTTCGTACAGGGTTTCCCCAACGGCGAGACTGAGAAAAAGAATGTATCCTCAGAGGGACTCCACTGCAGACCGAGAATTTTTAAAGGAGTGTCGTTTGCCAGTGAACCAAAAATAAGCGGATTTTGCGACAAATGTTCCGGAGGTAAATGTGAAAGTAATGCGGAACAGTTACTAGACCATTTTCTAAGCTCAAAGCCGCCTCGTTCAAAAAGCGAGATCAGCTCTGACTGTAAAAGCTTTGCGTCTTCATAAGAAGAGCAGCCGGTTACAACATCATCAACATAAGTGTCGTTTAAAATGGCGGCAGAAGCTAGCGGGTAAGAGCCCCCTTCGTCATTCACTAACTGATGAAGAGTGCGTATCGCGAGAAAGGGGGATGGCGTTAGTCCATATACAAGCGTAACCAGGTTATAGTCCACCAAAGGTTCATCAGAAGCAAACCTCCAAACAATTCTTTGATAATCATGCTGTGATTGGTCGACAAGAATGTTACGATACATCATTTTGATGTCAGCACACAAGACATAATTATGAAGGCGAAAGTGACACAGAATTGTGGCAATATCTTGTTGTAGTTTTGGTCCAGTATGTAGACAATCGTTAAGAGAACTTTGGTTGGGAAGTTTCGCCGAACCATTAAAAACTACCCTGAGTTTAGTAGACAAGCTATTTGGTTTCAAAATGCAATGATGCGGAATATAATATGCGTCGGGAGAATCTTTATTGTCATAAACACGTTTCATGTGGCCTAGTTCCAAATATTCTCTCATAAAAGCAGAATATTGGGTATACAAGTCCATGTTTCTAGCAAGGCGGCGTTCCAGGGAAAGAAATCTTTGGACGACGAGGTCGCGAATGCCAGGAAAAATAGGCAGCGACTCAGATTTAAATGGGAGCGAAACGATATATTTGCCAGAAGGAGAACGAGATATTTTAGTCTTAAAATGATGTTCACAAAAAATATCTTCATTAGAGTGATGCGACGAAGTCGGAACACTTTCCACTTCCCAAAAATCCCTAAGGGTGCGATCGAGATTTGATTCAAAGTTACTGCACAAGAAAGAAAAGACAGCAGAAGAATGAACTGTGTTGCCAATCTTACCCATGAGCACATAACCAAAGACGGTGTTGACGGCATCAGGTTGACCTTCCCCACCGGAAATGCGTCCATTTAAAAGGATTTTAGAAAAAACGTCGGCTCCTAACAATATATCGACCTGACCTGGACGATTAAAATGGCGATCAGCCAATTTTAAATTGCGAATGTGAGACCAATTGGAAGAGCAAATAGCGGTTGCTGGCAAATTATCACAAATGGCGTTCAAGATCAATGCGTCGACAGTAAAATTGAAAGAATCTTGACCAACCGGTCTTCCAGTGAGCGTTACACAACCACTCTGAGAAGAAGTCTGCATAGATGCCAGTCCTTTGATTGCAAACATGCAGTTTTGCTTAGGCAACCCCAAACGCTTAAAAGCCCTTTGCGAGATAAAAGACATCATACTACCTCCATCCAAAAGGCATCTCATAATCTGATAATTTCCATGGTTATCAAGAACTTCAATCAGCGCAGTGGCCAATAAGACCGTGGTTTGATTAGATACAATCCCAGAAGCAGCAAAGACCTGCTCTTGGTCGAGCGGAGCGGAAGGAACTGGAGATCTGGAAGGGTTATTACACACTGGCGACGGAATAGGCGCGGAGCTTTTATCAAAATGCAAGAGCGTATGATGACGCTGACCACACTTGCGACAGGACCTGGTAGATTTGCATTTTTTAAGATAATGTAGGCTACTTAAACAGTTGTGGCAAAGACGAGAAGATTTAACAAAATTATAGCGATCTTTTGGAGTTTTATTACAAAATGAGGAGCAATTATAAATAGAATGCGAAGAATCTTTGCAAAACACACAAGTATGTAAGATAGATTTACAATTTAAATTATCAGCGAAAAAAGCGGAAGTTCGAGGCGTTGGTCTAGCTTGCGATTTGTCAGAATATTTCTTTTGAGAGTGCGAAAGGAATGACTTCTGATTCATAGCATCACCAGCGATACAATATTTATTTAGAAAGTCCAGCAATTGCGTAAATGTAGGGACCTCGGTGGAAGCGTGGTCTAACTCAAATTTCGTCAACATGTTCCTGTCAAGGCGTTTTGACACCAACATAAACATAACAAAGTCCCATTGGTCTGTAGGAAAGCCTAAAGTGTTTAAAGCAGAAAGATTTTCCGAAATAATGTCTAGCGAATTGCGAATATTGACGTGGTCATCAGAATTAAATTTCGAAATGCTATCTATAGCATGCCAGTGCTCTTGGGCACGCAGACGTTTGTTAGAATAACGAGTGACTAATGTATTATAAGCTATCTGATAATTGTCAGCGGTCAGAGGTAAAGATCTTATTAGAGATAACGGCGGGCCTTCTACTGATATAGTTAGATAATGAAACTTTTCAATGTCGGAATATGCGGGACAGTCATGTACTAAGGCATTGAATAAATCGATAAAAGTGTTAAAGGTTTTATAGTCACCTCTAAATTTAGGAATTTCTATTTTAGCTAGCCTTGCTTTAGCACCTTCATTAAGACCAGCTGTATTTGAATTTAGAATTTCCTGGACATTTGTTTTATTGTCAGGGAATAACCTAGAACAAATGGCTTTAATTTCAAAATAAGCGTCCATAAATCCAGCGTAAATAGTGTTTTCATCAGAAGCGTTTCCATGTTCACTACTTAAAATTACAGAAACGAGATTTTCGTGCGTTTGAATAAACTGTTCCCTTAAATAGTCGATTTCGGAAGATCTAACCCTAAGTAAATTATAAAGCGAAACATCTGACTGGGCTTTCTGGGCTAGAGAAGACAATGTGTCTATTTCAGATAACTGAATATTGCGTTGGTTTTTGTATTTCCTTAATTTAGTGTCAGTCATGATATTAATTGAATAGGCCTCGTATATGGAAATATAACAGATATACGTACCAATGTGAAACAAAGAATTATTCAGGTACAAATTGATAAGAATGAAACAGAAGCAAAGAGCGATATATGCGTGAAATGATATGCGTCGACTCCTAAAGCCGTGCTCGTTGTTCAAAATAAAGCAAAATTTAACTGAATGGCGGATTCTTGCGATAAGAAAATAACTTTTAAAAATTCTATAATTATAAAGGTTCTAGCGATATATACATGAAACTTGCGGGAAATTAATTTAAAATCTGAATTGAATACAGCTAAACCAGCGCGCTTTAGTTATTTTCAAAATTAACAAAGTTGAATAGCCAAATTTAGTTGCGTATTATTTTCGAGACAAAAAAACTATCCGGCTGAGAAGGACCAAAAAATGGGCTGGAGCGGGCGAAGAAATTGGCGTTAAGCGGGCTATTACGAACAAAGTGGACTGTAATTTGCGTTTGTTAATTAAGTAACGTTTTTAATGAAAAGAGAAGGGGCAAAAGCAGTGGAAATTGATGCAAACTCGTGAATGACCAAAAAGCCACTTACCTTTGTGAATTTCTTCTCTTGTCGAGTACTGGACTCACAGAAACTCGTGCGTGTCCCGGAAAAGGCTATCCTGGGTTGCTGGTGCGTTTAATGGATTTGTTAAGGCTGGTTTGACTGTATCACACACACATCTAATTTTAAGGTAGCGGTACTATACGATATCGCGGTTTTGCGTTGCTGACTACTTAAGTTGTGTTCTTCTTGACGATTCGTGGAATTCTGGTCTGTTCTTCTTATCGCAAAATAAAGATTATAAATTCCACTGCTTTTACACTATACGAGGAGCGAACAGTTGGTTTAAATCAAACTTAAAATACAACTAGCCAGGAAAATATTTATACCTTTTTAAAGTGTGCTCTTCAAATTGATATCTTTAGTACTTCTCTAGGTACTCCTAATAGACGGCCACCCTGAATTACCTGCATATAAAATGGTTATTACAAACACGCTGTCGAAAAGGATGATTAATATCATAACCTAATACTAATTAAATAAATAAATTCTTATTTTACAGATAAGATTTGGATTTAGGGGAAGCTTGCCGTTTGGCATTTGTCACCGCAACCTTTGAGATATATTGTGGCGCTCCGAAGTAAATCTCTAGCGGATTCTATCCAGCCTTATCTTCGTTATTAAAGTCCACTGCCTAGACATAGGCTCCTTCCTGTAGCTTTTGGCACTTGGTCTTTTTCCCCAAGCGACTGGAACCTCTGTCCCGTTGCGCCTTCGCATTGGCTCAATACATGGAGTGGGGTTTCGGCTTCTTCTTGGCAGAAGGTTCCTACAGTAGTGCTGCATCGATGCCTTCTTTCGCAAATTTCCAATACACTATAGCCAACGCTGCCTTAGCATGATGAAGATTCACTTACAAGATCTTAAACCTTCCAGAGTCTCTCTCCGCCTCCATAGCAGTTATCTACCTTTAAGTTGATTTACTTCCTAAGGCCGTCCTTTTGCCTTTGTATTGTCCTGTGCTTATGGTGTGTTTTTGGACTTAAGTGTCCTTTGTTGTACCTGGCCTGCTTGCCCGAATTACAACTATGTGGCTTCCTGAGATTCCTGTTAACATATCCGCCCGCTGTTCGGGGTTTCTGGCTTTCTCATGTGTTAAGAATTTTGCAGTGTCCACCTTTGTCCCACGAGTAGTAGGGCCGACTAGGTCCACTCAAAAGGAGCCCACATGTTCAAGTAAAGCACAAAGTAATGCAAACGGTTGTACTAAGTCCCGCATAGGAAGCTTTTGCGGTAGCTTATACGCCAGAGGCCATTAAGCCCACGATTCGTTGTCTTACACAATGCGGCTTGAGTATTTTTTTGGAAAGAGAAATGACGAATAAAACAAGAGATGGCCGATAGTACAGGAGTAGAAGGAGTGGTCAGATAGAAAAAACGAAAAGAAAATATCATGCCTCGAGACTAGTTAAAATAAATCCGTAACGTATGTTTTAAACATAATCTTAGTAGAAACTGTACCATCTTATATTTTGTGTCATACTTAACGATACGGCGAAGGGAAAGCTCAAGTGTTTTGAGGTCCCATCAAGTACCTAATCTTTATGCATAGATAAAGTAAAGAAACTGAAAAGTTGAACGTATCTGAAACCATAGACGCTTCACCCATTGACTAGTTAAAACAGAGTTAGTTAGGAAGAGCTTGTGCGTAGTGTGTTTTTAGAGTAAAAGATTTCATTATATTTAATACAGTGCATATTAATTTATATGGTAACAAAACATTGCAACTCGGGTGAGTGCATACTCGCTAAGTGTCTTGGTTCATTATAGCTATATAATCTAATTCAGATAGCAGTAATTCTTAGGAAAACATACCTGGATTGGGGATTACACAGGGTGATTAAATATTTACTGACAATTGCTAAATATTTAGAAATTTTATTAAGAGCCACGTCTGCTATAGTTATATGGTTACTAATTAGACTATCTCACGTAGTTATACTGATCGGGTTTGCTTTGTCTGGCCGACAGGGGTCAAGAGGAGGACCCACAGGTGGAGACACAAATGTAGGAGCTGGAATGGTCCGGAGGTGCCATAACCTCTGGGTATGTAAAATGATGGGGATAGTTCGATCTGCTGTACCCAGGCCGCGCTACCTTAGGCCTAAGGGAAAGGTGGCGACAAAGCAGGGCCCTTTTGTAGTAATGCCGACATAATATGCTTTATCAATAAGTTGCTGTAATTATAGACATATAAAAACAGTTATTTTAGTAGCTGCCTTGATTGAAATGTGGCATTATGTTAGACAGAGTTGAACTGGACACTTCCAGTGGCTTCTTTTTTATTGCACAGGTTTAGCAACTACAAGCATGGCCGTCTCTTCTGTCAACTAAAGCGTTGAGTGTGTGGATTAATACGTGTTTGTTTTTACGTGAAAAATTAATAATCCTAATCGCCCTCTATCTGTGACTTGTCGTGTGTTCCAAATGCATGCTCAGAAGAAAATACCTAGTAAACACATGTTCGTTAATTAAAAGTTTAAAAGGAAACTGCTACCTTACGTTTAATTTTGGTAAAAATGTCGCCCGAATAAACATATAATTAAACCAATATAAAAACGTTTTTATACATGTATGTTTTAACGTTTAAATATACGTTTTTCTTACATGTTTATTAACATCGATTTTACAACGTTAATTTAACCATCATCTGCAATGGAGAATATACGTTTATAATTACTGTTTATCAACGGGAATTTGTAACGTTAAACTACTTGCCCTTAATAACGTAAAATATACATTTTTTATACATGTTTATTAACAAGGGTTTTGCAACGTTTTGCATCATCTGTCATGAAGAATATACGTTTATAATTTATGTTTATCACCGGGATCTGTCACGTTCAGCTGCTTGTATTAACGACGTATAATAAACGTTTGATATACAACTAATATATACCTACCAAATGATAATTTTTCAACCCAGCTGACAGCAGAAGATGAGTACGATTAATTTTTTGACGATGCCAACTTATAGGACAAACGATCATTAGGTGTAGAAGTGTCAAACTGGACTCCATTGCGGTGTAGATACTTACTTTAAGTGCTCGTTGCTCATCAAAACTTCTAAACTTGCACTCTGCTAAATTTTATAAATCTACCATTGACAAATTATTATTTATGTTTATAATTTTAAATGGGCTTTATATAAATGAATTAAGTCACAACAAGCCAAATGCGAAATAAAAATAACTTTATTTAAAAAACAAAAATATATTTAAAAAACTTACATTGCATTATCAAAAAACTAAAATAATACCACATTCTAAAAATATAACAAGCTTCTTCAATCATAGCGTCTTAATCATGAAATAAAAAATATATTTCCTAAATTGTTTGTCAACTTCTCAACCAAAAAAAGTGTTGCTCCATTAGTTTTTTGCTCTGGACCTTCTCGAAGTAGCTAACTTTAACCAATCCTTAACAACACAAAAGATTGCTCTGTCGCCTTTTTCACGTTGGGGAAAATTTAGCTTTGCAGCATCTAAAATTATAAACTAATAAATAGAAATAAATAGGTCATAAAATTGTGATTACCATATACTACTGCCATTAGTCTCGTGGGTTCTAACGAAATTATATATATATATATATATATATATATATATATATATATATATATATATATATATATATATATATATATATATATATATATATATATATATATATATATATATATTGTGAGGGGTCAAATCGGGATAAGGTTATCTTTCCCTAATATGGGGAGGTTCCCACGGGATAACCTTATCAATACGGCTTTATTTACGGGATTTGCTCAGGCGCCAGCAGCGTGGGTTTAAAGGAAGACGCTGCGCTCCCTCAGGACTATATATCTGTCCTCGGTTGCTATTTACAGCTACACGGACCCGGGGTAAACTTCAGTGGAGACAGGGTTCACCTAAGTCCTCAGGCGAAGTCCCTCAGGACTCCTTAATTATGGCCTATGTATTAGAGATCAGGATGTTACGTATTACGTTGGGGTGGATTGGTTGGGAAGCTTTAAATGAAATACCGTATAAAACAAATAGTCTATTTACAAAAGTATTGGTGGGGAAATATTTACAAAATATATACAAATAAATATTTACACAAGGGATTCTCCCGGTATACCCCACGTTTAAACTAACTTAATTGACAACAAATCAATTTATTAGAGACCAGAGGCAGAAACTGAAATGTTCGCGAGTTATACGGACGGTATCACGAATAGGGGTGGTAAACTCGCGGGTTGTAAGCGGGCAGAAGCGTCCCAGGATCGCCAAAGCAAGGCACCGGACAGGTGGTCGGTTAATTACGGACCCTCAAGCATGCGTTGCAGTCATACAGACTCTCTACGACCGGAGGAAGTGTCTCCCTAGGGAGATGGAAATTTCCCCTCGACAAAATAAAGGAAGTCCTCACTATCAAGTTAAAAGAAAACACAGCCTCCAGACGGTGCCTTCAGGACGGTCGGGATACCGGGTATCGCCAGACTGTTTCGATCGCCAGGAGTGGTGGAGACCTACTGCAGCCCGAAATATCCCCGCTGGCGTCCAGATCCAGGAGCACGAGAGCTGCGCCACGGGAGACCGCTTTGGGATGATTTGGTCGTGGCTAGACCGCCCCCCGGTTCAAATCAACGTGCGGTCGGCCGCTTTGCCAATGCTCTCGCGCTCTCGGGAAGACTCCAGCCAAGGAACGCGAGCCCCGGCTCCCCCAGGTCGCCCCGCGGATACAGACAGAAACGAACGATGGACCTATTTATCCGAAACTCCCTTGCTGCCGTCTCTCTGAAATAAAACCACTGACAAACACAACAACATTCAATATCTTTTCCCCACCTGGACTTTTAACGTCACCTCTGGCGAAGGCCACCAAGCGCGCCTAGGTGTCCGTCGCCAGAGAGAGTCGTCGATCCGTGGAAAACCCCTTTCATACAGGCCCTCCACCGTACAGCTATAGAGACAGCGACCTACCCAAACGAAGCGGAAATGAGCGGCCTGCTGAAGACGGCGCTCTCCACTTGCCACAGCTGCTAACTCTACTAAGCTGGTGCACCTAACGAATCGCGGCGTACTCTTCCACGGCCGGCCTGAAATACACAATAAAACCCAACACCAAGAATCAAGACGCGGACGGTGGCTGCTTCCTCTCTGTGACCTGGCTCCGCTGGATTCGCTACTGAAATACACAATACAACCAAACACCAAGGATCAAGACGCGGACGGTGGCTGGTTACTCTCCGTGACGGCCCCTGCGACTGCTGAAAAAGAACTCACTTGTTCAGCGCGTCACGGTGGATATATCCAGACCTCGATGCGGCCTCAGTCATCCGAAGCTTATGCGCCGCACGCGGTGCGCGTAGGTTGATGCAGTGGACCAGCCCGTCCGTCCCCGCTTTCATCGTTTCGCATGCCGCAGGACTCGCCTGGGCGACCTCAACCCGCTATACTCCTTACCCTTCCTCCGATCTCGCGACGTTTTCTTGAAATTATACTTTATTGAATGTTTTAATAACAAAAATAAATTAAATTAAATACGGATGGTACGGATCTATTCCCCTGTTAACTAATTAGATTTCTAATGGCCATTACGTCACTTCGTGACAATATATATATATATATATATATATATATATATATATATATATATATATATATATATATATATATATATATATATATAGGTGTACATGTATCGTGCAAATTAAATTAAACTGGGGAAAATAAACAAACACATCAGAATTTATAAATGCTAAACCCATAGCTAACCAATTACTTTCATTCGAAAGTTTGATTCACGAACAATCAAAATAGAGGAAAACAAGGTGTATTCATAAACGTTAGATATACGTCTAATGTGTCAATAAAATTAAACTTGAAAATATGAGAAAGCAACCAACATGGCCGCTTTTAAACACGCCGGCTAAACTCATAAGTCCCAATTATTTATTCTACCTAATAACGCTCCATAGCAATCAAAATACAAAAAATGTGATTAACTTCGACAACTTTTGAAGACAATTATTACATATTGTGATACAGCTTACCTTGACCTAACTTCAAGACATAAAACTTGACACTTTGAGCTGCACTAACTGTACCTATTTCCAAAACTTTTAAGGGAAATCGCTACAGGATGATAATCATTCTTTGTAAATGTGTATAAAACAATTATAAATTATAGATCAGACCACCATTCACCATAACATACAAGTGACACGTACTGAATATAATATTTAATAAAATTTAATTCCAAACACCACGTTACACACTGCACGCCATCACTTCACCTGTTCTGTTTCTATTTCTATTTGTTGTTCGTTCTCGTTCAGCAAGCGCACAAACACTTACTAATTTACAAGGACATAAGTACTTAACTAGAATATTAAATATGTTTTATGTATTACACAGTGGAATGCAAAAGACAAAATAGCTCCTTTTAAAACATGCACGCATTGTCGAATACCTCTCAGATTGATTATGTCACAAAAAAAATTAAAAAGCCAGGAAAAAAATATTACCTATATAACTATAGGTACATAATATAATATATCACATAATATCTCACGCTAAACAAATATCTAGTAAGATACGTATATTTTATGTATAAATCCCTACTTCATGTATGTTTTTTATAGGCGAACTTTGTTGAAACCACGTCTAAATATTATGTTTAAAAACACTTAATTAATAACGTTTTTTACAACGATAAATTGTTAAGTAATTTGCTTTTTTAACAAAAATTAGAAAAATAGTGGTTTTAAATATATCGATTATATCACATAAAATATCTCTCGCTTAAAAAATGTCTGGTAATATACGTATATTTTATGTATGAATCCCTACTTCATGCATGTGTTTCATAGGCGAACTGTGATGAAACAACCTTTAAATATTATGTTTAAAAACACTTAATAAATAAGGTCTTTTACAATGACAAATTGTTTCGTTTCTTTTTTTTTACAAAAAGAAAAGACAGTTGTTTTAAATATAACGTTTATATCACATAAATATCTCTCACTTATAAAATGTCTGATAAAATACGCGTATTTTATGTATGAATCCTGACTTCATGTAGGTTTTTGGTAGGCGAACTGTGTTGAAACAACGTTTAAATATTATACTCTTCATCAATAAGGTCTTTACAACGAGAAAATTTTTACGCTTTTTTTTCACAAAAATTAGGTAAATACCTGTTCTACATATAACGTTGATACCACACAAAATATCTTAGCGTTATAAAATATTTAATAAAATACATATATTCAACGTATTAATCTCAACTAAACGTAGTTTTTTGATAGGCGAAATGTGTTGAAATAACGTTTAAATATTATGTCTACAAACTCTTCATAATTAACGTCTTTACAACGAAGAAATGGTAACGTTGCCTTTTTAGCCTAGAACTCAACGTTAATTTTTATAATTGATAACGTTTTTTCAACGGTCTTTACGTAAAATAGACGTTTATTAAACGCACGTGTGTTTATTGGGCACCCTCCCCCTTGTTCCAGCTTGAGATCTGCACCAAAAGCGCCTCCGCCCTTTCAAAATCGGCTATCCCCCCCCTCATGTCGGTGTTATATTATTTTACATATGTGATCACAGCATTCATTTTCTTATAAAATAATAAAAACACTGTATAATTTTCATAATTCGAAAAACGTTGAAATTGAGACTATGGCCAGCCAATTAGAAATAATTACCTCGTTTTCGATAAGTAAAAGTATTAATTACGCATAGTTTATCATCACAATAACATTCATATGTGTGATTGTAAAATAAACAACACGTTCTCTATATCAATTCAAGGTTTCCCGAGTGAAGACACAGTTACGTTGCATGCAGATACCGATCTAAATACATACAGATTCGATTTTGCACTCACATATGCATTGTGTTACTAAATCATTAATATATAGTGGACTAATGAATACCATCATAGAATTTATTAGCCGAGCAGAGATTAAAAATTATCCGGTCAAAGTCAAACCTCAGCAACTGGCTGATTAGTTTTACTCTGTATTATTGTGAGTACGGTGAAGAATGCTTTAAGATTACATTAGATCTCTATTGATCTCGGAAACCGTTTAAGTTAGTTGTGTGTGTGCATTATATAAAGCTTAAATAATACAACTATGAACGTCATACAAGCAATCTATCCTTTCTTTACTTTATTACTTGATATCACTCATTCAAAAACAGTGGTCAAGTACACCTCCAAAGTGAAAAGTTCGTTCAAAAGTAAGTATCCTCTTCTTGTGTATTTTATTCATCTCAATTGTTATACAGACTATTATGACTATTATTGTTATTAATATATTTATTTTTATTTTGCTTACAATTGTAATTTCACACTTTCTTTAATTTTACATAACGTCTAAATTAGTAAGACGGTACGGATTCTCTACCCCTTAAACTAAAAATATAACAATAATATTTAGGTACGGAAGTTTGCGACATTAAAAATGTTTCCCCCATAAAGCGACATGGGAAATTTTATGAAAGCGATGGCCTAAGAATCCTGAAGAAATCTTACGTGTTATTATTTTGCCACCAAATTAAATCTTTACGTTTTAGTGAATTTTCGTAGAAAAAATTCACTACTGGGGAGATCCCGACTTTTGAATTTTGAAAAAATGTTTGCAAATGAGCGCGAACTAGGACCCCTAGAACCCATATCCAGGGTCAGTTTCAATTTTTATATGTTTATATGTATATATATATATATATATATATATATATATATATATATATATATATATATATATATATATATATATATATATATATATATATATATATATATATATATATATATATATCACACCGGTAACTCAAAAAAATAAGGGGCCGATTTTGATAAAATTTGGCACGTACCTTCCTTTTGTAAATGGCTTGGATAAGTTCGTTAGTCAGGAAAATCGGACGGGGTTTTCCGGGAAAATTTTGAGTTTTTATTCGAAAAAAAATTATATATCCGGAATTAACAAAGTTAGGGCAACCATAATTTGGTGCACGGATTTATATCATTATATGTAAGCTATCTACCAAAATTTAGCTCTGTAGGTTAAAGTACAAAAAAGTTACAGGCATTTCAAGAAAAATAAATTTGGGTTTTCCTCAAAACGTCAAAGTCGCGATTTAAAACGTCACAATTGGTAATATTTAGGCAATGAACCTGAAACTAATATGAACTATGGAAAGAAAATGTCTCAAGAAGAATATTTTACAAAACCTGAACTCTTAGTTTCAATCGTCATTGTTCTTCATTTTACAAAAATATTCCCAGAAAATTCATTTCAAATAGACCCTTTATCTGATGCTTTGGCAGTAGTGTTGGCTATAGAGTTTTTCGTTTAATGGTATATCATTTTTGTCGAAATTTCGGAAAAATCATTAAAGCTCAATATATCCGTTATTATGCAAGTTACGAAAAAAATTGTATACATTAATTATAGGGTGTCTTGAGCTACATCTTAAAAAATATTTCCACAATTACAGGGTGGCCCAGTCGTTGGTGATTCAAATTTTCTTTTAATCGAACATGCCCTATGTTATTGCATTTTTGCATTTTTCATCGAAATATAATACATCTTTGTAAGAAAAGAAATTCGGGACGCAGCCAGTGCGTTATGGTAGCGAATTTTCATTAAATGCTTCAACATTTAAGAGCTCAATTTGCTATTAACCTATAAGGTTGACCAGGAAATCAGTTTTTTCGGTAACAATTTAAGTTTACTTTCGGAAAATTTTGTACATTTTCAAACAATAAAGTTATTTTGATGAAACATGGCACATAGTTTTTACTATATAGGTTATACTGGTAGCCAAATTTGATGCCTGCTTTCTCAAAAAAACATATTTATACTAAAAACATTTTAATGAAAATTCACTACCATAACGCACTTGCTGCGTCTTTTTTATAATAACAATACGGTGTAAATTTTCCCAAATATTTTGTATACTAGCCCCTCTGACAGCTAATTTTTTAATGTTTATCTGTCAGAGCTATCAGTCAGAATGACTATCAATGTATAGAACACCCCGACTGATATGTATACGTGGTAGGCCAAATTGCTTACTTTCAAAAGAAAACTCCTATTTCTGAACGAAATAGGCGAAAAATGATGTCTGTGTCTAAGGCTCAACTTTCATCACAAACTAAATGGAGAAAACCGCATGTCGATATCTATCACATTTTCAGAGATACGGAGTGTTTTTCGTAACTGTGCATTTTTGGAAAGCGGCTATAACTTTTTCCTATTGAAATTTATTATTTCTATGAAAACATTACTGAATAACTTTTTTTACGTTGAATGGTGTAGATTACCTTTTTTTTAATTTATGTTTTTGTAGTTATAAACAGAAAAATCAACTTGTTAATGAGACACCCAGTACATTCTGGCATATTTGAATAAAGCTTGAAATTGCCATTCTAGAAATATACGAATAAAGCGGTCCGCAGATGAAATTACATGTTTATAAAAGATGCAGAATGTCATATACTAAATATATTTCGTAAATAATATTTTAAAAAGTCTGCGTTATGAAAGTGAATTTTCATAAAAATGTTTTTAATAGCAAATATGTCTCTCTAATGCAAGCAGGCATCAATCTAGTTACCGGTATAACCTATGTAGTAGAAACAATGTACCATATTTCATCAAAATAACTTATTTGTTTGAAAATGTACAAAAATTTTCCGAAAATAAACTTCAAATGTTTCCGAGAAAACTGGTTTCCTAGCCAACAAACCTTGGGTTCAAGGCAGATTGAGTTATTGAAATTTGAAGCATTTAATGAAAATTCGCTACCAAAACGCACTTACTGCGTTTCGATTTTTTCTTACAAACATGCATAATATTTCGATAAAAAAATGCATAAATGCAATAATACAAGAGTGTTCGAAAAAAAATTTGTAGGTATCACCAACGATTTATGGGCCAGCCTGTGGTTTTCAAAATTGTTTTATAAGATGCAACTCAAGACACCCTATGATTAACGTATACAACTTTTTCTCGTATCTGGTACAATAACAATTATATTGAGCGTTACCATAGAAATACGACGCCCTGTATATATGTAAACAAATAAAAACTGTAGCTAAACCCGGATATGGCTTCTAGGGGTCCTAGTTTCCGCTCATTTGAAGAAATCTTTTTAAAATTCAAAAGTCGCGGTCTCCTCATTAACGAATTTTTTCTACGAAAATTAGCTAAAAATTATAGACCGTTAAACCATAAACTTAACTAAAACTACCGCCAAAGCATCGGAGAAATGGTCTATTTGAAATGAAATTTCTGGAAATATTTTAGTAAAATGAAGGACAATGACGGTAGAATCTGAAACTTAAAAGTTTACAGAACATTCTTCTTGCGACATTTTCCTTACATATTCGCCTAAATGTATTTGCCTAAATGTTGCCAATTTTGACGTTTCAAATCGCGGCTTTGACGTTTTGAGCAAAACCTCTTTTTTTTTTAAATGCACATAACCTTTTTGTCTTTAATCTTACAGACCTACATTTTGGTACATGTTTCACTCTTTATAATACAAACATGCGTACCAAATTTGGTTGCCCTTACTTTGTTATTTCCGGAGAATTTTTTTTTAGAAAGAAAACACAACATTTTCCGGGAAAACCTGTAGCTCTACTGTTAATTAGATTGTGTCGCAGTCTTGCGAGAATATCTTTAAAGAGTCGTCTCCTCTTTGGATACCGCTCGTCGTATAAATTGCTTGGAGCCTCTGCATTCTCATTTGCTTGTATGAAACAGACAATCATGTCCCATCTTACATAATTTTCGAATTTCATGGCAAATTGAGATCGAAAATTGAACAAAAATCTCGACAAAATCTAAGAAACAAGGAGGGCCTTTCTTACCTTACTATAAATTTGACAGCTAGAAATAAACAGTAGCACTCTATTTTGTCGCCGCGGCGTCCAAAGACTACTTGTCAAATGGCGCTTTTTAAGTTATACGTAAAAAGTCTGAACGCAGCAAGTGCGTTATGATAGCGAATTTTCGTTTAAATGTTTTTAATGACAAATATGTCAAGTTTTCAAAAGAACATCAAATTTGGTTAGCAGTATAACCTATATAGTAGTGACAATATACCATATTTCATTAAAATAGCTTTGTTGTTTCAAAAGGTACAAACATTTTCCGCAAATAAACTTAAAAAACTCCAGAAAAACTGATCCGATTTTCCTGGCCAATGAACCTCTTCAAGCTATTTACACACCTGCCAAGATATAATTATTCACAATTGGCTTCACATATTACACTCAATTATATTTTTCACAAAAAATCGAAAACTTTTTTTTACAATAACTTACTAAACATTTATTATTAATTACCGACATTTCACAAAAATCTTACAAAAAATGATTTCTACAGAAATGCTAAAAAAAATTATGTGAAAACCTTCAAATTCAACCAATATGATTTGAGAGCGCCTGTATACGGCAGCTCGATTTTCTCGACCTGTTATACAAACAGAAAGCTCTCTGAGTGCGTCATCTCTATGGGGCTCCGCTATCTATTGGTAAAGACGCCGTATCACAATTTGTGATATGTGTTTGCTATATGTGCCAAAAACGTGAAAAGTTGCAAAACAATTGAAATAACCCAAAAACGATGAACGATATCAATTTTTTCCTTACAAACATGCATTGTAATTCGATAGAAAATGCAAAAATGAAATAACATAAGGGATGTTCTATTAAAAAAGAAAGTGTGTATCAGCAACGACTTCTGGGCTACCCTGTAATTGTCAGAATAGGTTTATAAGATGCAGCTCGACACCCTATAATTAACGTATATCTTGTATAATAATGGATATATTGAGCTTTATCGTAGAAATGCGCCATTCTGTATATGTGTAAACAGATAAAAACTGAAGCTAAACCCGGATATGGCTTCTAGGGGTCCTAGTTTCTGCTCATTTGAAGAAATCTTTTTAAAATTCAAAAGTCGCGGTCTCCTCGTTAACGAATTTTTTTCTACGAGAATTAGCTAAAAGTTATAGATCGTTAAACCATAAACTTAACTAAAACTACCGCCATAGCATCAGAGAAAGCGTCTATTTGAAATCGATTTTCCGAAAATATTTTAGTAAAATGAAGAACAATGACGGTTGAAGCTGAAACTTAAGGCTTTGTAAAACACACTTCTTACAAGATTTCTGCTACATGATCTGTATTTTTTTCAGATTATTTGTCTGAAAATTTGACGTTTCAAATCGCGATTTTGACGTTTTAAGAAGAAAAATAATAAAATTTTCAAAATTTTTTTTCTACCGCTTCTTGGACTTTTTGCGTCAACAAAACTTAACGTTTGAAAGTAGTATTCAATTGGTTTTCTTAACTACACAATATATTTCGTTCTTGTGCTTTCCTATGATCACCAGTGGCAACCAATTTTTTTTTAATGCCTATAACTTTATTTCTTATATGTTAGAGATCTGAATTTCGACACTTAGGGTAAGTTTGACAGTCGAAACGTGTGTGCCAAATTTGATTGTCAAAGCTTGGGTATTTACGGAAAGTTAAAAATTTTCTGAAAGAAACCCAAAATTTTCCCGGAAATACTGCTCCAATTTTCCTGGACAATGAACTTGTCCAAGCCACTAACAAAAGGAAGACATATACCGACGTTCATGAAAATCGGCCTATTATTTTTTGAGTTATCGATACGATACGATACGATATATATATATATATATATATATATATATATATATATATATATATATATATATATATATATATATATATATATATATATATATATAATCTACACCATTAATTTCTACCTAAAAAGAAACGTTGGAAATATTGTTGTAGAAATAAAACAATTCAATAGCAAAAAAGTGAAATATCGGCATCAGTTTTCGCCTATCTCGTTTAGAAATGGGAGTTTCCCTTTAAAAGTGAGCAATTTGGTCCATCCTGTACACCCAAAAAAAAAAGGTAAAATCTATCTTAATATAAAGGAAATAGCGAGAATGATATCGTATCATCTGCGAAATTTTTATTTATTTTGTGTACGCATGGAGAAGAGCGGATGATCTATTCTTTAATAATTAAGATGTTAAGTACTTTAAATTTTGGTTTGTTATTTGATGCTAAATAATTTTGTTATTTACTGGTTTGATCTCAAAATGTCTTGAGGCAGCAAGTGCGTGTGTTATTGTAGCGAATTTTCATAGCCCTGTTTTTAAATTAAATATGTTTTTTATGAAAGACATCAAATTTAGTAGAAAGTTAAACTTTTATAGTAGAAACCATGCACCATATTTCATCAAAATAACTTTTGAAATGCTTACAAAATTTAAGTCTTTAAATCATTCGACAAGGGTTAACATTTTTATAGGAAAGTTCGCTGTTATAAGAGTTGTAGCGGAGGACAACAAATGTAATTGATTAAAATTTAACGCCTAAAGCGAAATAAAAACCCAGAAATATAATACAGTATTCCTCATAACCCACATAAAGAGTTGTTGGCGACAAGCGCCGTGTAAAGCATCATGTTTAAAAATAATACGCGATAAACTCAGCCAATATGGTAATAAACAATGATCTTATACCTTCTACGCGCCAAACAAGCTGACATGAGTATCTGACACTACCATGGGTATGCATAAGGACCGGCAGAATATAATGCTTCCTCACAGTTAACAACTGAGCTTCTCTATACAGATCTTCAGATAGGTCTTGATTATTTTGATCACATCAAATAGGACTATGAACTACAGTTTAGTTGGAATTTGATCTGTGGGTTTCGCGAGTGACTCCAATGAAATAATTTCCAGGAACTTCAAGTGGCCAACCAGATTTTCTAGTTTGAATTTGTCTGTTTGAAATAGTCTTGAGGCACGTAGTGCTGTTTCCCATCACGCATGTATGCAGTGGAATAATATTCAGCATGGCCTCTATTGCAGCTGCAGGGCATGATATGCCATAGCTCCCATTATTCCAAGCCAGATCAGCCTCTGCAATTTTGATGATTGGTCGCGGGAATAGAAAAATAGTGAATTTTTTTTAATAAAAATTCACTAAAAAGAAAAACTATACATTGTGTTTGCAAGTAGTTTCAAATTATCTGTATATGTTAATCTATTGCCCATAAACTATTATTATTAATTCTTGTTACCCATACTTGTTGAAATTGTTATTATTTTTATTTTAATAACATTAGTAATAAGTTGTAGTAAATATAACATTTTCATAAAGTTACAATAACACTTATTATAATTGAGTATCACTTACTAAAATAATTCATTTAAATGTAACCTTCACCTTATCAGCCAACTACTATACTTATGTCTTTTAGACCCTTTAAGATAATTTAAAGTGAACGAATAATTATCAAGTATTCACTTTTCTAATTAGAACACGAAATTTTCTAATTGCCATATTCGTTAATCTAAGAAGATAAGAAGTTTGTGTAGTAAGAAGGACGTTTGTTATAAGTTCCTTACAGACCCACATGCTTATATATATATATATATATATATATATATATATATATATATATATATATATATATATATATATATATATATATATATATATATGTATATATATATGTATATATATATATATATATATATATATATATATATATATATATATATATATATATATATATGTATATATATATATATATATATATATATATATATATATATATATATATATATATATATATATATATATATATATATATACTGGGTGTTTACGAAAAGCGGGAACAATAGCTATCTTCGTTATTATTTGAGCTACGAAGTCGGTTAAATAGGCAAAGTTAACCAACTGGACACCCGCTTCTGAATATGTCACGGATATCTAGATTGCACAACAACTGTCAAATCTTTTGACATAACCTCAATTTTTTTAAATGAAACGATATGAATATTTTACGTTGAATCGACTCAGGGCAAGCCATTCTATACGTACACATAATAGTCTTTCCATCCCAGTACAATATTCCGAAGATATCTTGATTCCAAATGTTGCCAATTGTAGGTGTTTACGGAAACCGGGAACAATAGCTATCTTCGTTATTATTTGAGCTATGAAGTCGGTTAAATGCGCAAAGTTGACCAACTGGACACCGCGCTTCTGAATATGTCACGGATATCTAAATTGCCAATAACTGGCAAAATTTGTTGATATAACCTAATTTGTTAAAATAGAACGATATAAATATTTTGCCTTCAATCGACTCAGGGCAAGCCATTCTATATGTACACATAATAGTCTTTCCATCCCAGTACAATATTCCGAAGGTAACTTGATCCCAAACGTTGCCAATTGTAGGTATGTTTACGGAAATCAGGAACAATAGTTATCTTCGTTATTATTTGAGTTACGAATTCAGTTAAACGGGCAAAGTTGACCGACTGGACACCCCGCTTCTGAATATGTCACGGATATCTAGATTGCACAATAACTGGCAAAATTTGTTGATATAACCTAATTTTTTTTAAATAGAACGATATGAATATTTTGCATTCAATCGACTCAGGGCAAGCCGTTCTATATGTACGCATAATAATCTTTCCATCCCAGGAATATTCCGAAGATATCTTGATTCCAAACATTACCAATTGTAGGTGTTTACGGAAATCGGGAACAATAGCTATCTTCGTTATTATTTGAGCTATGAAGTCGGTTAAATGAGCAAAGTTGGCCACCTGGACACCACGCTTCTGAATATGTCACGGATATCTAGATTGCACAATAACTGGCAAAATTTGTTAATATAACCTAATTTTTTTATATAGAACAATATGAATATTTTGCCTACAATCGACTCACGGCAAGCCATTTTATACCTACACATAATACTCTTTCCATCCCAGTACAATATTTCGAAGATAACTTGATCCCAAATGTTTCCAATTGTAGGTGTTTACGGAAATCGGGAACAATAGCTATATTCGTTACTATTTGAGCTATGAAGTCGGTTAAATGCGCAAAGTTGACCAACTGGACACCCCGCTTCTGAATATGTCACGGATATCTAGACTGCACAATAACTGGCAAAATTTATTGATATAACCTTTTTTTTTTTAAATAGAACGATATGAATATTTTGCCTTCAATCGACTCAGGGCAAGCCATTCTATATATACACATAATAGTCTTTCCATCCCAGTACAATATTCCGAAGATAACTTGATCCCAAACGTTGCCAATTGTAGGTGTTTACGGAAATCAGGAACAATAGCTATCTTCGTTATTATTTGAGCTATGAAGTCTGTTAAATGAGCAAAGTTGGCCAGCTGGACACCCCGCTTCTGAATGTGTCACGGATATCTAGATTGCACAACAACTGTCAAATCTGTTGACATAATCTCAATTTTTTTAAATTAAACGATATGAATATTTTGCGTTTATGCGACTCAGGGCGAGCCACTGTACAAACGCACATACATATTTGAAACTGAATTTTATTTCCTAAAAAAGAATAAATAATTACAAATATTGCTCAAAATGCCCCGTTATGATTCAGGCATAATATTGCTCTCTTCAATATATTAGACTGTATTCTTTGAAGGGTCTGTACAGAAATTCTGTTGACTGCATTCGTGATTTTTACCTTCAATTCGGCCAGACTATCTATTCTTGATGAGTAAACATCATCCTTTATTGTACCTCATATTGAAAAGTCCAATGGGGTCAAATCGGGCGACCTTAGCGTCCATTCAACTGTACCTCCAAGGCCAATCCATCTGTCAAGCTGTTGTCTCAGATACAGTTGAACATTTTCGCTCCTATCTGACGGCGTACCATCATGTTGGAACATGATGTCACTAACTCTACTCAATCCATTACATTTGGAATTTCACTTCTTAATAATTCCAAATATCTGGCAGCTGTCAGTGTTCCTTCGTAGAAATAAGGGCCATAGATCCTATATCTTGTAACAGCACACCAAACATTCGTTGAAAACCTTGCTTGAGTTTCAATGGGTATTGTCACATGTGGTGAATTCCTGCTCCAGACGTGGGTATTCTTTCTGTTAAATTTCTGTTTGTTGGAGAAATTTGACTCGTCGATCCAGATGATATTTCCCAAGAAATTTGAATTATTATTGCAGTTCTCAATTAACCACCGACAAAAATGATATCTTCGTGCAGCATCACCTTCATGTAGGTTTTGCACAGGCTGAATCTTGAAGGCTTTGTATTTGTGTTTCTTGAGAATTTTGAATACTATACTGTAGGAACAATTTAGGGCCCCAGATACTTCCCTCAATGACAAACGATCATTGGCCTCGAACATAGCTGGAATATATATTTCTTGATTTTCGTTGATTCTAGTAGGAGCTATTCTAGAATCGAAACTCCCACACTGTTGTAATTTTGTGGAAATATGTGTGGTTTGGAATACTTTTATTAACATATTTGCGTCTGTACTTGGCACATGCCAATCGTGTGTTTCTATTGCTAGTGAAATAGCACTCAATCATATCAAACATTTCGGAGGTGGTACAAATCATGTTATGGAAAAAATGCTATGGAAGATAGCTATTGTTCCCGATTTCAGTAAACACCCTGTATATATATATATATATATATATATATATATATATATATATATATATATATATATATATATATATATATATATATATATATATATATATATATATATATATATATATATATATATTGTGTCTATAAAGTAACGCACAAATTCAATAAAAATGAAAGTGACCATTATTAAGGAAAATTCAAAATGAAGTCAATTTTTATTCTCAAAAACTACTTTTCTGATACTATCGTCAAAGCTCTTCAAATGGTAGCTACCCCTTCGAAATTTTGAAATTCCATGGTGGGTAGTGTGATACATCTTTTTAAAGCTAATCCAATTCTGTATTCAGCAACATCAATTTTTTTTCGTAGGAATAAAATTAAATGAGTAATAACAATGTTATTATCAGTAAGACCTAACACAATTGAAGTCTATAAAGAATTCATACTTCAGTCTTATGATATTGATATGATAGTTATGATATAATACTTCAATATCTCATAGTCTCTAAACAATGTTCAAAATGTTGGGCTTCTTGCACGAACAGAACTCTAAAGATTTTGTTGTATACTATGCCCTATCTGTAACAATCCACTGATGATAACAATTATCTGGTATGTGACACGTGTCATAAAAGCTAATTAAGCATAAATTTGATAATTTTTTGCTATATAATCTACATATAATAGTAGTATATTTACGTTTTGGTTGTCGTGGAAAGTGAATACGTATAATTTTCAACTTTTGCTTTTTCAAATTAATTGAAGACTACATGGAAAGAACATGTAATATCACTTTACAGTGATTTGGAAATAGCGCTATTTTAAAGTCTAAAACCAAAAATAAAATGATATTGGTTGAAAATATCGATACATTCTTTCACTAAATAAAACAACTGGGATATTGACTACCTATCTTAATAATATTAACCCACAAATTTATAATTTTATACCTATAGTTATAAAAAGTAAACAAAGTACAATTCATACAGGGAAAAAAAGATATAACTTACTAGTTATTTTATAAAAGTACTAGAGGTAGGTTTTTACATTAGTTTTCTACTTTGCTTTTTTTGCATTGCTGATTTTAACAGAAGTTTTTTTGGGTAAATTTTCATAATGGGAATGCACACTGTCATCACAAAATTTCTTTAAATCTTGATGATTTCTATATTTTTCGATTGTAATCGGTAACAGATCTGAAATTAAAAAAACTTATCAGCAAAAAACTAATTTAGTTACTTTTGCCTACCTACCGTTCTTTGATCTACTTTGACTAATTAATCAGTCATAGTAGGTCAAAGAAGGTACCTATTCAAAGATAAAGTACGTTCGTCGTTTAGTTGGTTAATTAGCTAATTTGTACGAACTTACCATGGTAAGCTCTATCGGGATAATGAAATTCGTTTGCAGAACGTGGTGGACCCTTAATTTGACATAGATTTGTTTGAGTTATTGTCGAACTAATTCAACTTTCATTATATGAATCACGATGGAATATCATTCTTGGGTGACTAGCATAAACTTTTAGTTCTTTGATTGGTCTGGACAGAAAAGGGCACTTTTTTTGTATATAGTGGAGGAAGGGAAAATGTAGTCCAACCTCTCACCATACTCTGATTGACTTCTTCGATTTTAAAAGGATTCGGCTTGCACCTGGTCATCTGAAATATTTATACCCAGTCATTGGGATGCTTAGTTCGGGTCTTGGTATTAATTAAACCCATGTATTTATCACACTCCATATACGAGTGTCATCTCATTGAAAAGACAAAGTAATAGTTTCAAATATTTGTTTAGTATGAATTAAGTAATGAAAGTAGCGGAAGGTGGTGAAGTTTTTATTTTGACCACCACAAGTCATAGAAAATACTCAAATGTTTAACAGAACTAGAGATGGTGATGGGTTACATAATCCTCCAAGAAGGCACACTTCATTTGCACCTTTTGTAGCAATTTCTTCTGAATATGTGTAAAATACAGAATCACCATCAGATAATCTATGAATCTATGAAACTGAGCGCAAGTTGCCTTTTTAATAGACATCATTCGTCTATATATTTGGTACTGGGAGGTTTTTCTGAAAATACATACAAATATCTTCACGATCCATTGTCTTTCTACTAGCTTGTCTTGCATTTCTTTTTCTACTGTAAAATACTTAAGCTTTTTTTATGTACCTAATTTAATATCGTCAATGGCGTTTTTTTTCCTTTCTAACTTTACCTTTTCAGCAACACTCAAATTTCCGGAAATTTTTAAGTCTATTGATTTGATTAAAGCCACAAACTCGTCACAGCTACTGCATGTATCCGATCGCGGATACCCAAAACATGCATCAAATTTGGTGTAAAACAGAGTCCGTTAAGTTTCAAATGACACTGCTTTCTTTGGAAACTTTTGTGTGTACATATCATGCATTTAAAAAAAAAAATTAAGTCATCAGGTAGGTACTGCCTTTTTGTTTTTGTTGCGCTGTAATGGCTGGATCTAGATTTGAATGATCTAGTGTGGTCACATACATTTTTTCAAGTTCCATCAAGAGCTTCCTATGCTTTGACGAGTGTTTTCCTCTCTTGTCTTTAGGAGCTTCGACTTTACGTTTGTGTGACTGATGACTGATGTATGGTTTGAACACGCCTTCTTGTAATACCATGAATTGGACAGAAATCTGCCAAGCAAACAGGAACATCTACTGATGAATTTCCACGAAGAACTCTCACTTTGTAATAATAAGAAGCTTCACGAAAATTGCTGTTGGTTTCATCAGTTCGATTTCTTCTGTGACTGACGGGTGTAATTGTAATTAATCCTGTTAAGTATGCACTTGGACGTTTCAAGAGTCCATTTCATTAAATTTTTGAAGAATGGCTTTTCTTTCGTCCACTGAAACATTTTGAAAGCACTTGATTCCCCTACATTCGCAATCTGGGCCAGATTCGTGAATTTTTAGCAACTTCAGAAAGACAATCAGTCTTTTTACGTTTTGTCGTTAAAACACACTCTTGTTCGCTTTCATCACATGCACTTAATGCACCCTCCATCATTATAGTCTAGATAAAACTAAAACATAACCTAGTATATTAATAAAAATCTCTGGACGCAGCAAGTGCGTTATGGTAGCGAATTTTCTTTAAAATATTTTTACTAGCAAATGTCTTTCTTTGATGAAAGCAGGCATCAAACTTGGTTGCCTATATAGTAGAAACAATGTACCATATTTCATCGAAATAAATTTATTGTTTGAAAATATATAAACATTTTTCAAAAGTCTAGATGTAGCAAATGTGTTATGGAAGTGAATTTCCATAAAAATGTTTTTAAAAGCAAATGCGAGCAGGCATCAATCTGATTACCGGTATAGCCTATGTGGTAGAAACAATGTACTATATTTTATCAAAATTACTTATGGTTTGAAAATATACAAAAAATTTCCGAAAATAAACTTAAATGTTGGTTTTCTAACCAACAATGCTTACGTTAATAGCAAATTGAGTTATTGAAATTTGAAGGAATTAATGAAAATTCGGTAAATTTGCAGATTATCTCCCGAACGCTTTTCAACAAATTGTTTTCAGAAACATTACTAGGACCCCACCTGGATGCAGAAACCACAAGAAAAATTTCTTGTTCACACCCCCCAAGGAAGTTATGGGACTGGGAGTTAATATGGGTGCTGTGCGGGGTAGGCAGGGTTTAAGGGGGATATGGCTTCAAGATGTGAAAAAGACAGCTTTCAAGCCCGCTTTATTCGAATTTTCTGCTCATATTTCCTTTTTACTACTTACCCCGCTCAGCACCACTACTTAGTCCTGGTCCCGTAACTTCCTTGGGGGGTGTGAACAAGAAATTTTTCTTGGGGTTTGTGGTTCCAAGGGTGGGGCCTAGGCAGAAAACAGTTTTTTGAAAAGCGTTCGGGACCTAAACTGCAAATTTACCGAAAATTCGCTACCAAACGCACTTACTGCGTCCAGACTTTTTTCTTACAAACGCAATCATATTTCGATAAAAAATGCAAAAATGCATTAACGAATTTGTTCTACGAAAATAAGCTAAAAAAAATTATACACCCCTACTCACTCCTGGTCCCGTAACTTCCTTGAGGAGTGTGAACAAGAAATTTTCCTTAGGGTTTGTGGATCAAGGGGAGGAGGGGGGGGGGTGCTGGGGGTCTAGGCAGGTCTAAACAGTTTTTTGAAAAGCGTTCGGGAGCTAAACTGCAAATTTACCGAAAATTCGCTACCAAAACGCACTTACTGCGTCCAGATTTTTTCTTACAAACGCATCATATTTCGACAAAAAATTCAAAAATGCATTAACGAATTTGTTCTACGAAATTTAGCTTAAAAAAACATTATGCACCCCTACTCACTCCTGGGCCCGTAACTTCCTTGGGGGGTGTGAACAAGAAATTTTTCTTGGGGTTTGTGGATTCAGGGGGGGCCTAGGCAGGTTTCTGTAAACAGTTTTTTTAAATGCGTACGGGAGCTAAACTGCAAATTTACCGAAAAGTCGCTACCAAAACGCACTTATTGCGTCCAGTTTTTTTCTTACAAACGCATCATATTTCAATAAAAAAAGCAAAAATGTATTAATGAATTTGTTCTACAAAAATTAGCTAAAAAAATTATACACCCCTACTCACTCCTGGTCCCGTAACTTCCTTGAGGAGTGTGAACAAGACATTTTTCTTGGGGGAATAAGGGTGCTGTCCGGGGTGGGCAGGGTTTAAGGGGGATATGACTTCAAGATGTGAAAAAGACAACTCTCAAGCCCGTTTTATTCGCATTTTCTGCTCATATTTCCTTTTTACTACCTACCCCGCCCAACACCCCTATTCACTCCTGGTCCCGTAACTTCCTTGGGGGGTGTGAACAAGAAAATTTTCTTGGGTTTTGTGGATCCAAGGGGGGCCCTAGGCAGGTTTCTAAAAACAGTTTTTTGAAAAGCGTTTGGGAGCTAACCTGCAAATTTACCGAAAATTCGCTACCAAAACGCACTTACTGCGTCTAGATTTTTTTCTTATAAACGCATCATATTTCGATAAAAAATGCAAAAATGCATTAACAAATTTGTTCTACGATAATTAGCTAAAAAAAATTATAGACCGATAAACCATAAACTTCACTAAACCTACAAATAAATATCCAAAAAGGCACCAACTTAACTAAACTGACAGCCAAAGCATCAAAGAAAGGGTCTATTTGAAATAGATATTTTGTAAATATTTTAGTAAAATGAAGGGCAATGACGGTTGAATCTGAAACTTAAGGGTTTGCAGAACACTCTTCATGCAACATTTTCTTTTCACAATCGGTATTTGTTTCACATTCTTTGCCTAAACATTGCCAATTTTGACGTTTAAAATTGCGAGTTTGACGTTTTGAGGAAAACTCCAAAATGTGTTTCTTTAACTGCCCATAAATTCGTTGTCTGTAAATACAAACACGCGTACCAAATTTGGTTGCCCTTACTTTGTTACTTACGGAGATATGAATTTTTTTAGAAAGAAAACACAAAATTTTCCGGGAAAACCGGGTCCGATTTTCCTGGATAACGAACTTATCCAAGCCACTTGCAAAAGGATGATACTCACCAAATTTGATTAAGATCGGTCCGTTATTTGTTGAGTTATCGGTCAGATATATATATATATATATATATATATATATATATATATATATATATATATATATATATATATATATAAATATATATATATATATAAACACAGATCTCCTCATTAGCGATTTTTTTTTTAATTCGCTAAAAGTCATGCGCTAATGGTCAGACTTAGCACGTTATTTCCCTGTAGCGGCCTGACATAACACATTTTTTCCCTGTATACCAAATATTGAATTGTAAGCACTTTTTCGGATTCATATGAGATAAATATGGGCACTCCGCAGGGTAGTATTTTGGGTCCGTTGCTGTTTGTTTTGTATGTGAATGACCTGCCCGACTACATAAAGGTGGGTAGGGTGTTCATGTACGCGGACGACACAACCGTGGCTGTGTCTGGTCATGATGGTGACGAGGTAAGTCAAAAGGTAAACACCTTAATGCGACAGTTTGGTGAGTGGTGCAAAGCAAACCACCTAATCATAAACCATGATAAAACATCGTTCGTAGAGTTCAGGAGTTGCCACCGACTGCCTCTCATTCTGCAACTTGGGGATGGAATGCACTGCTGTGCTGCGGAGGGAAGGTTCCTTGGGGTCACGGTTGATCAGCACTTGTCCTGGAGGTCGCATGTTAATTACGTCTGTGGCAGGCTTAAGTCGGCGTATTTTATGATATACAATCTTAAGAACTCTCTAAGTGACCAACATTTGCTTTCTGTCTACTATTCGGAGGTGTATCCATTGCTGTCATACGGCATTGTTGTCTGGGGTCAGTCCATAGATGTTAACAGGGTTTTTGTGCTTCAAAAGAGAATACTAAGGGTAATTTTTAATATGCACAACTCTGAGTCATGCCGAGAACTTTTTAAGCAAAAGAAAGTTAAGACGTTGGTAGAAATTTACCTTTATAAGGTACTGAGTTTCATACATGGCAAAAAACATATGTTGCCTAGACATTCAGACAATCATTCGTATTCCACTAGGCACTGCAGTCACATTAATTTAAACCATTTTCAAAGAATGGCGTACAAGAAATCCCCTGTGTATGCGGGTAGTGTTTTGTACAATTTGCTTCCGGAAAGTGTAAAGTCCACTGGAAACATAAGAACTTTTAAAGCCGGTCTAAAAAATATTTAAGTGAGCGATCATTTTATGCGGTCGATGAGTTTGTTTCGTGCTCTGTGAGGCAGATGATTTAACTGGAGTCTTTTTTGATGTTTTTGTACTTGATTGTTTTGTTGCTTAATATTGTTCATGTGTATTTTTGTTATATTGCGGTCTATATAAGTGTATACAGATGTTTTTATCTCATTGTTTAAAGCGTTGTGTTTTTCACATTGTGCACTTTTATCTTTGTTTTTTTGTAACTAAACAGCATAATTGTTTTTATACTGTACTGTATTATATATTTGTGTTCTTGTTATATTTTTTATAAATATTGTGACAAGCTTATCCATGTATTATGGCAAGAAGGCGAAATTAAATTATCTATCTATCTATCTATCTATCTATCTATCTATCTATCTTGCGACTCCATGCGTTTTTACCCGGGTTAAGTATGCTGCATAAAAATATGGCCTTTTACCTGCTCTACACCAGTGTTAATAGAAAATTGCAAATAAATGACTTTGCACATTATTTCCCTGTACTCTTCAATTATTAAATTGTTGGTAAAATGCATCTATCAATAGCTCAAAGAATTGATGTTATAATGATGATTGATTATGGTGGTAGGATCAGAACCCAGGCACAGGTGTGTGTTTAATACTAACTATTCGGATATGTCTATTAAGCAATCAATAGTGATTCAAATAGATAAGAAATTTCGAAAAACGTCTAGCGTGGAAGATTTGCCAAAAACAGTTCGCCGGTCGAGGAGAATCCCCACATTAGTGTTCGGCCAATTAGCCGAGACAAAAACTTTTAGGACAACAAAAATGTCATGAAAATTTGCAAACAATTTTTCAAGAAAATCCGTAAAAAAAATATAATAACTTATTAAACATTTGTCATTAATTAACAAAATTTCACAAAAAATGATTTCTACGAAACACAAAAAAATTCTGGGAAAACTGGCTAAATATATTTTTACACAAAATGCTCCAGAAAGAATACATAACATTCTAATTATATACCTAATCTGAAACTAAAATTGAAAATAAAATAATTTGTTTGCACGAAAATATATTAAAACCTTATTTTCGATGAATTGAGTTTTAAAAATGTTCCATCAATTGAATAATTTTTCATGCAAAAATTCGCAACAAATGTTTATTCACAGAAAATTTATTAAACTCATTTATAAGAAAATTCTCTATTAAAAAAACATTTTGTACAAGAAAATTAACTAATATAAATAAAAATAAATTAAGCAAAATAAAAAATATTCAAAATCTGATCTAAATACAGAACTAGATAATTTTTCTGTGGCTTCACACAGAAAATTATTTTTCCTGTGGATGCTATAAAAATTGAATCCGGTTGTAGGGAAGAAAACAACCTCTTCTTATGTCACAAATCTCTACGTCTACTACTGTGGCACAGTTTTACCAACTAAGGGTAACAACAGCTACTATTAAACTTGAATTAAAAGTCTTAAAAGTGCTTATCCCACATTTTCAACAAAAAGTCGGCCTTTTCTTTTTTTGAGTTATATATATATATATATATATATATATATATATATATATATATATATATATATATATATATATATATATATATATATATATATATGTGGCGGTGGTTCCGACCGCAGTGTTTTAGTCAACACTACCCTATGTTTCTCTTGACAGCTAAAACGTTGCGTTACGTTATTCGACAGCAAGCTGTCAAGAACTACTATATAAGAGACACCAGGGATCTCTCTCGCCCTCTCCTCGCTACTAACCGACACAGTGAAGATACGTCTCTCCACGCTCGGTCAGTTATCTGTTATGTGCTGTCTGTGATTGTTTTATAGTTAAATGTATAGTTTATTCAGTTAGTGAAATAATAAAGTATATTAAATGTTTACGTATGGATTTAATATCAACAAGTGCAATTAACATCCATATTGGTGACCCCGTGCCGCAAGCCGAAGATGCCGAACCTGATGTTCCAGCCGACGTCGCCTAACTTCCACGCACGTGCTCATGCCTACAGAAAACGAATATCTAAACAGGTCAGTCTTTTCTAATTTAAAAATTATCTGATTTTTTTCACAATGGCCGAAGATTCTTCAAGCAGCAATATCATGGCAAGGGTTGCAATACAATTACCTCCTATATGGAGACGTAACGTGAAAATCTGGCAAATGCAGGTTGACGCCCAGTTTGATATATCGCAGATCAGTTCTGAAAAGACAAAATTCAGTCATGTACTCGCTATACTCGATCCTGATGTCGCAGAGTCAATTTCAGATTTTTTAACCCAACCGTTATCATCAACCCCCTATTCAGATCTAATGAAACGTCTTTTATTAGAATTTGAAGAGTCCGATAGTCGCAAACTAAATAAACTTTTAACAGAATTAGAATTAGGCGACAGAAAACCATCGCAACTTTTACGCGAAATGAAGTTTTTAGCCGGTAGTCAGATTGGAGAAAATTTCCTTAAAATTTTATTTCTACAACGTTTACCAGTCAACGTTCGTTCAATTTTGGCTTTAAGCAACGATTCTCTAGAAAATTTGTCGGTTACAGCAGACAAAATCGTGGAATTTTCCGGAGATAAATACAACGTGGCTGAAATTCAGTCACGCGAGCACGACAAGCTAGCCAAGTTAGAAGCGCAATTAGAGAAGCTAACAGCATCAGTCAACGAATTGCGAACGCGTTCCCGATCTACCTCCCGAGAAAGACCCAAGCTTTCTCGAAATTCCATAACCGCAAATTCCTCAACCTCCACGTGTTGGTATCATGAACGATTTGGCAACAAGGCCAAACGTTGCATCCAACCTTGCAATTTTAAAGCAAAACATGTGTCGGAAAACTAATAAGGCACTCCCTCCACGCGGCAGGAGACGAGAGCCACCTAACACGCCGCCTTTTTATTTTTGATAGACGCTCCAATATGAAATTTCTAATCGACTCTGGAGCGGATATTTCAGTTATTCCACCCACTCACGACCAACGGAAATTTCAATCGAAACGTACCTTGTATGCTGCAAACGGGACCCCTATTCATACCTATGGCGAACAACTATTAGATTTGGATCTAGGTTTACGCCGTAGGTTCTGCTGGCCCTTCACACTTGCCGATATCAAGCAACCAATTATAGGCGCTGATTTTCTAGCAGAGTTTGCTTTACTTGTAGATATGAAACATAGACGTTTAATCGATACAAAGACAAACCTCTCTAAGACCGGTGCTAACCCACCACCAGGATTTAATTCTAAAATTCATCTCGTAGACCCGACACACCAGTACTTCAAATTGCTACAACAATTTCCTGACCTGTTTAAGGAAACTTCTTCTAGCAACCTTCCAGAGGTTGAGTTCTTCCATACTATAAGTACGGAAGGACCACCTGTCACTGCAAAAGCTAGAAGATTGCCCCCGGAAAAGCTAGCTCAAGCAAAGCTAGAATTCCAGCACATGATGGACTTGGGAATTTGTAGACCCTCCAAAAGTCCATGGTCAAGCCCCCTCCACATGGTGCAAAAAAAGGATGGCTCATGGAGACCATGTGGGGATTACCGAGCACTAAACGCTAAAACAATCCCAGACAAATATCCCATTCCAAATTTGCAGGATTTTAATGCCCAGTTAGAAGGCAAACGTATTTTTTCAAAATTAGATATCATTCGCGCTTTCCATCACATCCCAGTAGCACCTCAAGATATTCCCAAAACAGCAGTCATAACTCCATTTGGGTTATTCGAATTTGTTAAAACCCCATTTGGCCTTCGTAATTCAGCACAAACATTTCAAAGATATTTACATTCAATTTTAAGACATCTTGACTTTGCCTACTCCTATCTTGACGATATTCTCGTTGCATCAGCCTCTGAAAAAGAACATCAAGAGCATCTAGCAAAACTTTTTCAGACACTTCAAGACAACGGCATCCGTATCAATTCATCTAAATGTGAATTCGGAGTGGCCGAAATTTCATTTTTAGGTTTTCGTGTAAATAAATCTGGATTATTTCCACTTCCTGAACGCATCAAAGCTATTACCGACCTACCTCTTCCCGATACCATTGAAAAACTCAGAAGATTTCTAGGTCTCATAAATTTCTACCGTCGTTCTCTTCCACGTGCTGCGGAAATTCAGCAACCACTATTCGACCTCTGCCAGAATCCCAAAAAACGCGACAAACGTAAAATCGAGTGGACTCCTCAGACTCGAGAAGCATTCGAAGGTTTGAAAGAGGCACTAAAAAACGCTACACTAATAGCTCATCCGTCTTCTTCGCTACCACTGATTCTCCATGTCGATGCTTCTGATTATGCCGTAGGCGCTTCCCTCCAACAATTACGTGATCAAACACTAGAACCCCTAGGTTTCTACTCTAAAAAGCTTACTTCAGCCCAAAAATCTTACAGCACCTACGATCGCGAACTTCTAGCTGCTTATCAGGCAGTTAAATACTTTAGATATACCCTAGAAGGTCGCCATTTCACCATTTATACGGACCACAAACCTTTGACATACGCTTTTGAACAACGCGTCGATAAAGCATCTCCAAGGCAACTACGACATTTAGACTTCCTAGGTCAATTTACCACAGACATTCGCTACATACCAGGTCCTACAAACATTCCCGCAGACTATTGTTCTCGCATTGAAACAATTTCACTTTCTTCCACTGTGTCACTCCAAGAAATTGCGCAAGCTCAGTCATCTTGTGAGGAACTCAAACACCTTCTGCAGTCTAAATCTTCCTCATACAAATTTCAAAACATGCCTCTTGACAACGGAATGAATCTTATTTGCGATTCTTCTTCAAAGAAACTTCGCCCATTCATTCCGCTCAAATTTCGCCGAAAGATTTTCGATTCTATCCACAATTTATCTCACCCAGGCATATCAGCTTCAGTCGATCTGGTCCAGGATAGATTTTGTTGGCCCAAATTGAAACGCGATGTATCTCTTTGGCCTAAAACTTGCATTCCCTGCCAGAAAGTCAAGATATGGAGACACACTTCCAGTGCCATTGGACAATACACCCCAGCCATGAGAAGATTCTCGCATATAAATGTTGACATTGTGGGACCATTACCACTATCACAAGGTCAACGCTATCTGTTAACAATAATAGACAGATTTTCTCGATGGCCCGAAGCAATTCCATTGTCAGATATTACAGCAGAAACAGTAGCGAACACTATTTTATCATGCTGGATCTCTCGTTTCGGTGTTCCGCAATACATCACCACAGACAGAGGTAAACAATTCGATTGCCACCTTTTCACACACCTCACTAAAACACTAGGTGCAAACCACATCAAGACCACAGCTTACCACCCAGCAGCAAATGGTGTAATCGAGAGATGGCATAGAGTTCTGAAACAGGCCTTGAAAGCTCATATGGACGAAAACTGGGTCGCTAAATTGCCAATTGTGTTACTAGGACTCAGATCGTACATAATTCCAGAATATCGCTCAACACCCGCTGAAATAGTCTATGGAGAATCAATCAAACTTCCCACCGACTTTTTCAACAGCACACAAGCTCATGATGTTCCACCACTTATATCTCAGCTGAAAGAAGACATAAGGAAACTTCGACCAGTACCTTTTAAACACCATACTGCAAAAAAGGTATTTGTCCATCCTAAGCTTATGGAAGCTCCTTTTGTTTTTGTTCGCATTGATATTCCGCGAAAAACTCTCGAACCAGTTTATGACGGCCCCTTTGAAGTGTTATCCCGAACTGACAAAGTCTTCAAAATCAAGAAATCACACGGAGAAGAGACAATTTCTGTTGACCGTCTTAAACCCGCATTCATTCTTTGTGATAACGAACAGACAACTTTCCACCCTCAGAGACATCCTAGTGAAACTGAAAGTGACAGTGAAAGTCCAACACCTAGTGAAACTGAAAGTGACAGTGAAAGTCCAACACCCAGTGAAACTGAAAGTGACAGTGAAGTTCCCGTTCCCGTTCAAACTACACGCCATGGACGTAGAGTTCGATTTCCACGAAGATACTTGAACTAATAGCGTTGCCACTGAGAAGGGAGTATGTGGCGGTGGTTCCGACCGCAGTGTTTTAGTCAACACTACCCTATGTTTCTCTTGACAGCTAAAACGTTGCGTTACGTTATTCGACAGCAAGCTGTCAAGAACTACTATATAAGAGACACCAGGGATCTCTCTCGCCCTCTCCTCGCTACTAACCGACACAGTGAAGATACGTCTCTCCACGCTCGGTCAGTTATCTGTTATGTGCTGTCTGTGATTGTTTTATAGTTAAATGTATAGTTTATTCAGTTAGTGAAATAATAAAGTATATTAAATGTTTACGTATGGATTTAATATCAACAAGTGCAATTAACATCCATAATATATATATATATATATATATATATATATATATATATATATATATATATTTATATATATATATATATATATATATATATATATATATATATATATATATATATATATATATATATATATATATATATATATATATGGTTTCTATAAGGGGAAGGTAAGATCCTTATTTGTAAAATACTGAACCAAACGTTTTCAAAACTGGAGAATGTTCTGAGCATAAAAATACTTTCAAAATGAGGTATCATTCGACTCCCGTTTCCATTTAAAAAATATTCCGAAAGCACGCACACCTTGACATTTAAAGCTGTCGCTGTCATTGATATGTCAAAAAATGCAGACCTTTCTCATATATCATCGTTCCAAATGGCGATCCTTAAGTAGCCGGGCCCCGTCCGACCGCAGTGAACTCGCATCGCTCGCTTAGTGCGCAGCGTTGCCAGCTTGTGCCTTCTACCCTCTCGCCAGGAAAAAATAAATAATAAAATGTCATTTTCATTTTGAATGATATTATTGACCCAATTTATATACCTAATATATTAGTATGTAAATGAGGTAGGTGTGCCAACTAAACAGACGGTGAAAATATGCTCTATTTACGTAAGGCATTAAAAGAATACAGCGCATTTACCATTTTATTGTGTCGAAAGGAGTTAACAGAAAATTCTGAAACTTGCTAAGCATAATAAACACGCTACGCTCTTTTCACGTGAGGGATCCAAAAAAATGTAGCGCAACCGGTCGTACCGGAAGTCGACACTAACTTTATTTTCATTCTACAGCAGAACCATGTATCGTACACCCGCTATCCTTCGACACAGTAACGGAAAGGAAGGGGCCCGTGTATTTTAGTAGGTGGCTCTACGGCGCATTTACCATTTTATTGTGTCGAAACGAGTTAACAGAAAATTCTGAAACTTCGTGGGCATAATGAACACGCTACGCTCCGTTCACGTGAGTGAACAAAACAAATGTAGCGCAACCGGTTGTACCGGAACTCGATAGTAACTTTATTTTTTCTAATAGCAGTGATGCATGTTTTTGTCATTTTCGAATAGACCCAGTCATTCTACAGCAGAAACATGTATCATACATCCGCTATCCTCCAACGCACCGACAAAAACCATGGGGCCCGTGTCCTTTAGTAGGTGGCTCTACGGCGCATTTATCGCTTTATTGTGTCGAAACGAGTTAACAGAAAATTCTGAAACTTCATGGGCATAATGAACACGCTACGCTCCGTTCATGTGAGGGAATCAAAAAAATGTTGCGCAACCGGTCGTACCGGAAGTCGACAGTAACTTCATTTTTTCTAATGGCAGTGATGCTTTTTTTTTGTCATTTACGGATAGAGCCCGCGATTCTACAGCAGAATCATGTGTCATACACCCGCTATCCTTCGACACAGTAAAGGAAAGGAAGGGGCCCGTGTACTTTAGTAGGTGGCTCTAGGGCGCATTTACCATTTTATTGTGTCGAAAGGAGCTAACAGAAAATTCTGAAACTTGCTGGGCATAATAAACACGCTACGCTCCGTACACGTGAGTGAACCAAACAAATGTAGCGCAACCGGTTGTACCGGAAGTCGACAGTAACTTCATTTTTTCTAATGGCAGTGATGCATTTTTTTGTCATTTACGGATAGAGCACGCGATTCTACAGCAGAATCATGTATCATATACCCGCTATCCTTCGACACAGTAAAGGAAAGGAAGGGGCCCGTGTACTTTAGTAGGTGGCTCTACGGCGCATTTACCTTTTTATTGTGTCGAAACGATTGAACAAAAAATTCTAAAACTTGCTGGGCATAATAAACACGCTACGTTCCGTACACGTGAGTGAACCAAACAAATGTAGCGCAACCGGTTGTACCGGAACTCGATAGTAACTTTATTTTTACTAATGGCAGTGATGCATGTTTTTGTCATTTTCGAATAGGCCCCGTCATTCTACAGCAGAAACATGTATCATACACCCGCTATCCTCCAACGCACCGACAAAAACCATGGGGCCCGTGTCCTTTACTAGGTGGCTCTACGGCGCATTTATCGCTTTATTGTGTCGAAACGAGTTAACAGAAAATTCTGAAACTTCGTGGGCATAATGAACACGCTACGCTCCGTTCACGTGAGTGAACCAAACAAATGTATCGCAACCGGTTGTACCGGAACTCGATAGTAACTTTATTTTTTCTAATAGCAGTGATGCATGTTTTTGTCATTTTCGAATAGACCCCGTCATTCTACAGCATAAACATGTATCATACACCCGCTATCCTCCAACGCACCGACAAAAACCATGGGGCCCGTGTCCTTTACTAGGTGGCTCTACGGCGCATTTATCGCTTTATTGTGTCGAAACGATTGAACAAAAAATTCTGAAACTTGCTGGGCATAATAAACACGCTACGTTCCGTACACGTGAGTGAACCAAACAAATGTAGCGCAACCGGTTGTACCGGAACTCGATAGTAACTTTATTTTTACTAATGGCAGTGATGCATGTTTTTGTCATTTTCGAATAGGCCCCGTCATTCTACAGCAGAAACATGTATCATACACCCGCTATCCTCCAACGCACCGACAAAAACCATGGGGCCCGTGTCCTTTACTAGGTGGCTCTACGGCGCATTTATCGCTTTATTGTGTCGAAACGAGTTAACAGAAAATTCTGAAACTTCGTGGGCATAATGAACACGCTACGCTCCGTTCACGTGAGTGAACCAAACAAATGTAGCGCAACCGGTTGTACCGGAACTCGATAGTAACTTTATTTTTTCTAATAGCAGTGATGCATGTTTTTGTCATTTTCGAATAGACCCCGTCATTCTACAGCATAAACATGTATCATACACCCGCTATCCTCCAACGCACCGACAAAAACCATGGGGCCCCTGTCCTTTACTAGGTGGCTCTACGGCACATTTATCGCTTTATTGTGTCGAAACGAGTTAACAGAAAATTCTGAAACTTCGTGGGCATAATGAACACGCTACGCTCCGTTCACGTGAGTGAACCAAACAAATGTAGCGCAACCGGTTGTACCGGAAGTCGACAGTAACTTTTTTTTTCTAATGGCAGTGATGCATTTTTTTGTCATTTGCGGATAGAACCCGCGATTCTACAGCAGAATCATGTATCATACACCCGCTATCCTCCAACGCACCGACTAAAACCATGGGGCCCGTGTCCTTTAGTAGGTGGCTCTACGGCGCATTTATCGCTTTATTGTGTCGAAACGAGTTAACAGAAAATTCTGAAACTTCGTGGGCATAATGAACACGCTACGCTCCTTTCATGTGAAGGAATCAAAAAAATGTAGCGCAACCGGTCGTACCGGAAGTCGACAGTAACTTCATTTTTTCTAATGGCAGTGATGATTTTTTTTGTCATTTACGGATAGAGCCCGCGATTCTACAGCAGAATCATGTATCATACACCCGCTATCCTTCGACACAGTAAAGGAAAGGAAGGGGCCCGTGTACTTTAGTAGGTGGCTCTACGGCGCATTTACCATTTTATTGTGTCTAAAGGAGCTAACAGAAAATTCTGAAACTTGTTGGGCATAATAAACACGCAACGCTCCGTACAGGTGAGTGAACCAAACAAATGTAGCGCAACCGGTTGTACCGGAACTCGATAGTAACTTTATTTTTTCTAAAGAGAGTGATGCATGTTTTTATCATTTTCGAATAGACCCCGTCATTCTACAGCAGAAACATGTATCATACATCCGCTATCCTTCGACACAGTGACGGAAAGGAAGGGGCCCGTGTACTTTAGTAGGTGGCTCTACGGCGCATTTACCGTTTTATTGTGTCGAAACGATCGAACAAAAAATTCTGAAACTTCGTGGGCATAATAAACACGCTACGCTCTGTTCACGTGAGGAATCGAAACAAATGTAGCGCAACCGTCAAGCATTTAACGACGCAAAGAAACCGCTATGTCCGCATTCTTTCTGAGGCAAAAAACTCGTTTAATAACCACTTTAAAAACAAAGTCCTCTTAAACTCCAACGGCGGCAAACCCTTCTGGACTCTTCCAGATGTTCAAACACCAACAGTCCCCAATGTCGCGCATTAAATGACGGATATCATTTTCAAAATTAAAAAGGTACGCAAGATGCTCTCTTCTCTATATACCAGGAAAGCCTATGGCCTCGACGAGATCCCAGCAGTTGTTCTCAAAATTGCGCACCAGAACTTGCGCCTGTCCTGAGTCGTCTGCTTCAGACATCTTGCAATAAAGGCATATTCCCCAGTTACTGGAAAACTGCTCGAGTACAACCCATCCCCAAGAAAGGATCCAAAGCGCTTTCTTGCAATTACAGGCCTATTTCTCTCCTTTCAGTCGTCTCAAAAGTTATGGAAAAGTATATAAACAGCGAATTACTAAAAATTCTTGAAAAACACAGTCTAATCCACGACAGGCAGTATGGATTTCGTCAGTGCAGTTCGACTGCCGACCTCCTTTCCTTTACCACCCATTCTTGGAACAAGTATATGGAACTACACGGTGAATCCCAGACTGTTGCCCTAGACATATCCAAAGCATTCGATCAGGTCTGGCACGCAGCGCTGCTTAATAAACTCCCGGCCTATGGCCTACAACAAAAACTTTGAACCTGGATTGCACATTTCCTCTCCGACAGGAGCATTTCTGTTGTTGTGGATGGCCATTCCTCTAAACTGTATCCAATTAATGCAGGAGTTCCTCAAGGTTCAGCTTTAGCCCCTACTTTGTTTCTTCTCCACATCAATGACCTCCTCTCTAACACATCCAACCAAGTCCACAGTTACGCCGATGACAGCACCCTCCACTCAAATATACAATGTTCTAAGCCCGTCTCTTTAGCCCAATTAGATGAGGATCACAGACTCATGGAGGGTTCTGTCTCCGTGGATCTCCAAATAATATTACACTGGGGAAGTAAAAATCTTGTACAATTCAACCCCAACAAACCTGAGTCATGCTTTTTTTCTCGTTAGAGATGCACCAACCCTAGGCCCATAACAATCAACAACCAAGTTATTCAAAGCATTGAGTCCTTTTCTCTTGTTGGTATTTCTCTGGATCGAAATCCTAATTGGCACCAACATGTCACATCAATTGCAGAAGTGGCAGCTAAGAAATTAGGTTTCCTCTTCCGGGCTCGCAAATACTTGACACCAGCTCATCTCTATACCTTATATACTTCACAAATAAGGCCAAACCTCGAAAACTGCTACCACATCAGGAGTGCAGCTGCCGCTTCTACACACGCGATCCTGGACTCCATTCAAAAGAGAGCTATACGTCTCATCGGTGACCCTACTCTCACCCAAAGGTTGCCATCCCTTGCCCACCGACGTGCCGTTGGTGACCTCTCTTTCTCTCTTTTATAGATATCTCCAAGGGCACTGCTCAGAGAAGCTCTCCTGCATAATTCCCCCACCTGCCGCCGCCAACAGATCTACCAGGGGAACAGAACGAATGCATCCTTTTACTGTCCAGGTCACCAGACATAGAACATCTTGTTACGCCTCCTCTTTTGTCCCGAGGACTTCCAAGTTGTGGAAATCCTTACAGGCACATGTTTTTCCTTCTCCTCCGAACCTCCAAACCTTCAAGTCCAGAATTAACAAATTGCCTCTTTCCCCCTTGTCAACACGCACGGTACGATATTATTTAGGCTGTAAGCCCTCCTGGTGTGTTGTTGTAATTGAAAAAAAAACAACAACAATGTAACTGTTGAAGACTGGTGCACTCAGCCGTTGTGTACGGCTACCAAGCATGTCCGCCGATCCAACTCGCTTGAGGATTGGCATAACTGGATTTGATACCCTCCCACTTAAGCTCGTAAAGTAACAGGCTACCCTACGTGTAAGTGCCATTTATTTTACGTTTCCCACTATCACATAAAAAAGCATTTCGATTTTTCATTCAGGCCTCTGCTTAAAACATTAGTCAGGTATACGTACCTAATAGATACAATTGAGATGCATAGTATTTATTATTTTCGTAATGACACGGTCATTCATTGTAAATTAGCAACATACTCCTTTTTATACAATTTTAAAGACAAAGTTGGGAAACAGTGTATTTAAGGAATAAAATGGCTGTCTGCTAGATATGTGACATTGAAATTTATACATATTTCAAAAGTATGGGCTATTGGTAACGTAGCTACATTGTAGTTTAACCGACTGGAGAAAATCTAAAAACTCTGGACGCAGCAAGTGCGTTCTGGAAGAGATTTTACATAAAAATGTTTTTAATTGCTAATATATCGCTCTAATGCTAGCAGGCATCAAATTGGTTACCGGTATAACCTGTATAGTAGGAACAACGTACCATATTTTATCAAAGTAATTATTTGAAAATGTACAAAAATATTCCGAAAATAAACGTTAAATGTTTCTGAGAAAACTGGTATCCTAGCCAATGAACCTTAGGTTAATAGCTAATTGAGTTATTGAAATTTAAAAAAAAAACGCAACCAAAACGTACATGCAAAAATTCTCCGAAAATGCAGTTAAATGTTGGTTTCCTAACCAACAAAACTTACGTTAATTGCCAATGAGCTATTAAAATTTCGAGGATTTTATGAAAAATGCTACCAAAACGCAGTTACTGCGTCCAGATTTTTTCTTACAAACATGCGTCATATTTCGATAAAAAATGCTGACAAGCAGTAACGAATTTGTTCTACGAAATTTATCTAAAAATTATATACCGTTAAACCATAAACTTAACTAAACCTACAGCCAAAGGATCAGAGAAAGGGTCTATTTGAAATGAATTTTCTGTAAATATTTTACTAAAATGAAAGGCAATGACGGTTGAATCTGAAACTTAAGGGTTAGCAGAACACTCTTCTTGCAACATTGCCTTTGCACAATTCGTATTTGTTTCACGTTCTTTGCCTAAACATTGCCGATTTTGACATTTTTAATTGCGACTTTGACGTTTTCAATTGCGAGTTTCACGTTGTGAGGAAAACTCCAAAATTCGTTGCTTCAGCTGCCCGTAGCTTTTTTGTCCTTAAAGTTAGAGACCTAAATTTAGGTACATGGTTCACTCTTTATAATACAAACATGCGTAACAAATTTGGTTGCCTCACTCGTTATTTCCGGAAATATGATTTTTTTCGACTTCCGGTACAACCGGTTGCGCTACATTTGTTTCGATTCCTCACGTGAACGGAGCGTAGCGTGTTCATTATGCCCACGAAGTTTCAGAATTTTCTGTTAACTCGTTTCGACACAATAAAGCGATAAATGCGCCGTAGAGCCACCTACTAAAGGACACGGGCCCCATGGTTTTTGTCGGTGCGTTGGAGGATAGCGGGTGTATGATACATGTTTCTGCTGTAGAATCGCGGGCTCTATCCGTAAATGACAAAAAAATGCATCACTGCCATTAGAAAAAATGAAGTTACTGTCGACTTCCGGTACGACCGGTTGCGCTACATTTTTTTGATTCCCTCACATGAAAGGAGCGTAGCGTGTTCATTATGCCCACGAAGTTTCAGAATTTTCTGTTAACTCGTTTCGACACAATAAAGCGATAAATGCGCCGTAGAGCCACATACTAAAGGACACGGGCCCCATGGTTTTTGTCGGTGCGTTGGAGGATAGCGGGTGTATGATACATGTTTCTGCTGTAGAATTACGGGGTCTATCCAAAAATGACAAAAACATGCATCACTGCCATTAGAAAAAATAAAGTTACTATCGACTTCCGGTACAACCGGTTGCGCTACATTTGTTTCGATTCCTCACGTGAACAGAGCGTAGCGTGTTTATTATGCCCACGAAGTTTCAGAATTTTTTGTTCAATCGTTTCGACACAATAAAACGGTAAATGCGCCGTAGAGCCACCTACTAAAGTACACGGGCCCCTTCCTTTCCTTTACTGTGTCGAAGGATAGCGGGTATATGACACATGATTCTGCTGTAGAATCGCGGGCTCTAACCGTAAATGACAAAAAAAAGCATCACTGCCATTAGAAAAAATGAAGTTACTGTCGACTTCCGGTACGACCGGTTGCGCAACATTTTTTTGATTCCCTCACATGAACGGAGCGTAGCGTGTTCATTATGCCCACGAAGTTTCAGAATTTTCTGTTAACTCGTTTCTACACAATAAAGCGATAAATGCGCCGTAGAGCCACATACTAAAGGACACGGGCCCCATGGTTTTTGTCGGTGCGTTGGAGGATAGCGGGTTTATGATACATGATTCTGCTGTAGAATCGCGTGCTCTATCCGTAAATGACAAAAAAATGCATCACTGCCATTAGAAAAAATGAAGTTACTGTCGACTTCCGGTACAACCGGTTGCGCTACATTTGTTTGGTTCACTCACGTGTACGGAGCGTAGCGTGTTTATTATGCCCAGCAAGTTTCAGAATTTTCTGTTAGCTCCTTTCGACACAATAAAATGGTAAATGCGCCCTAGAGCCACCTACTAAAGTACACGAGCCCCTTCCTTTCCTTTACTGTGTCGAAGGATAGCGGGTGTATGACACATGATTCTGCTGTAGAATCGCGGGCTCTATCCGTAAATGACAAAAAAAAAGCATCACTGCCATTAGAAAAAATGAAGTTACTGTCGACTTCCGGTACGACCGGTTGCGCAACATTTTTTTGATTCCCTCACATGAACGGAGCGTAGCGTGTTCATTATGCCCACGAAGTTTCAGAATTTTCTGTTAACTCGTTTCGACACAATAAAGCGATAAATGCGCCGTAGAGCCGCCTACTAAAGGACACGGGCCCCATGGTTTTTGTCGGTGCGTTGGAGGATAGCGGATGTATGATACATGTTTCTGCTGTAGAATGACTGGGTCTATTCGAAAATGACAAAAACATGCATCACTGCTATTAGAAAAAATAAAGTTACTATCGAGTTCCGGTACAACCGGTTGCGCTACATTTGTTTGGTTCACTCACGTGAACGGAGCGTAGCGTGTTCATTATGCCCACGAAGTTTCAGAATTTTCTGTTAACTCGTTTCGACACAATAAAATGGTAAATGCGCCGTAGAGCCACCTACTAAAATACACGGGCCCCTTCCTTTCCGTTACTGTGTCGAAGGATAGCGGGTGTACGATACATGGTTCTGCTGTAGAATGAAAATAAAGTTAGTGTCGACTTCCGGTACGACCGGTTGCGCTACATTTTTTTGGATCCCTCACGTGAAAAGAGCGTAGCGTGTTTATTATGCTTAGCAAGTTTCAGAATTTTCTGTTAACTCCTTTCGACACAATAAAATGGTAAATGCGCTGTATTCTTTTAATGCCTTACGTAAATAGAGCATATTTTCACCGTCTGTTTAGTTGGCACACCTACCTCATTTACATACTAATATATTAGGTATATAAATTGGGTCAATAATATCATTCAAAATGAAAATGACATTTTATTATTTATTTTTTCCTGGCGAGAGGGTAGAAGGCACAAGCTGGCAACGCTGCGCACTAAGCGAGCGATGCGAGTTCACTGCGGTCGGACGGGGCCCGGCTACTTAAGGATCGCCATTAAAATGTATAATAGGTGCAGGGTGTATGCTTAAAAGCTCACGATTTAAATTTTAGGTGATACCGCCCTGAAATAAAACTGTCATCTGTCAAAAATAAGAGAAATCTTTGACACTGACATTTCAATTTCAAGTTCTCTTCTGATTCTTAACATGACATAACACAATAATACCTAAACCTAATTAAAAAATATTTAAATTTAATATATCTATATCTTAACAATAAATAAACAAACCTCGAAAGGCAAGGTGAAACTAAATTTTAGTGTGGCTATGGTTCACCGAAGTTGTCTCAGCAATCTAAATGGTTTTATTTAGATTGGTGAGTATTATAAAGTTTAATAATAAATTCACCATCTGTTTTAAGCCAATTTTAAACATAATTTGTGTTCATTGATAAAACTGATGTTTTTATGAGTTCACATGGAATATTTTTATTGCAGGTATGCTAAGCAATAATGCATTAAAGCATTGCTTGTTTTATCTTCACAATACCCTCTCTTTAGAAAAATTGAAAAGGTGAGTTTTCTCTTATAAACCTTTTTGCTTGTAATTTAATTAATTGTATTTTATATTTCTTACACTATCTATGAATATATGGCCTCAACTTCCTTATTTAAATAATATTTAGCTGTGTCGTGTTATACCATTCTAGAAATTTTGTAATTAGTTAAGGTAGGTATGTTATAGTATCACTAGATTTCCTAACTTTTATTTGTTGGCTGTTAATAATCGAACAAAACGATTGGTAGCCTTGTAACAAGGAAGTATAAAGTACAAGATATATTATGTTTTCCAATAAATTAAAAATAGAAGCCTGTTACTAAATGTATACTTCTCAGTCTCCTTATATATCACTGTTTACAGTAATTCACTTTTCAATTGACTCTTGTTTTTAATATGTCACTCTAAAGGAAGCCAATGTTATCGTCTTGATAAGATTATTCAAAATAAGTACCTACTATTGTCTCAGTGTTTATCAGTTTATTTTGGTATTTTAAGCTGTCATGTCCTTTAGGTGTATAAAAAAGGTTGGATTTTATAAAAGACATGAAAAAAAGATTATTCTACATCTCCATCTTAGGAGATTCAAAATAGCAAAGTTATTGTGGTTTATAGTTCAGTTAGGTACATTTTCTTATAAGTTTTTAGCAAGAGCTTTTGCTGAACCCACATAGTACCTAGTAAAATAAGGTCCATATAAAGATATTGCAGTATTATTTTTTAATATACCATAATATAAAAAATATCTCCAGTGTGGTGTGAAATATGTAATCTCATATGTACAGTAGTTGGATAAAGAGAGCTAAAAATCAGTGCTGCCAATGCAGAAATTGGTAATTACCCATTCGGATTTTCAAAATTACCCGGCATTACCCGAAACTATAGGTGTTTGCAGCGCTTACTAAACAATACGGGAAATTTAAATTCTGTTAACTTTGGACAAATTTTTATACTAATATAATATGCTGAAAACAGAAATCTCATTTATTTAAACTTTAAACCAACTCAATCATAAGGTTATATTATATAAAAAATATTTATATAAAAACTCAACAAAATATTCTATTAACCACTTTTATAGCTATATATATAATGTGATTATGCAACAGTGGCGATTTCTCCTAGTGAGCTAGGTGTGCGCCGCACACCCTAAAATATAATTAAAATGTGCACAGTTAAATATGTTTTATTTCTTTTTCCCTTAGTCTTAATACACTACATATGTTATGACAATCGATTTAATTTACTTATTTGATTTCATAAATAGTCGGTTAATAGTGACTTGGAATGAAGTCGGCACCACGTCTTCATTCTGAAAATATGAGTAGGTCAATAGCAACTGGGAATGAATTCGGGTTAGGTGTGCGTTGTTATTTCCGAACAACTTCACTCGACAGAGCTGTATTGTTATACAATACAGTCCCCCACCCATGTGTTTAAAATAGTAAGGAAATACCATTCGTTTTAACACTGCAGTGAGCGGTAAAAATACCGCTCAAGACAAATGAATGGAACGCCGGTTTAACAAACGTTGTGATAGCATTATTTACAAACATTACAACTGCGCTTGCCTGGACCACAGTATTCTAGAATCAAAGACTATAATACATTTTAGTAAATTTTCGTAGAAAAAATTCACTAATGGGGAGATCTCGACTTTTGAATTTTGAAAAATTGTTTGCAAATGAGCACGAACTAGGACCCCTAGAACCCATATCCGGGGTCAGTTTCAATTTTTATATATAAGAATTTAATTTGAGTCAAGTTTTAAAATATAGAAATTTTTTATTAAAATGAAGAAACTGATTTCAAGTACCATCCATATTTCTAGAAATTGTAATGGTACATAATGAGGTGAGGTAATTTTGGAGATTAGAAATCAGATGACAGAACTTTAGAACAATTGACACTTAGATTAAAATTTAGTCAAAATTGCATCATTTGCAGTCACAAGTTTAGACTTATTTGTAAGATGCTTTGTACTATTTATATAACTATAAACTATATATATATATATATATATATATATATATATATATATATATATATATATATATATATATATATATATATATATATATATATATATATATATATATATATATATATATATATATATATATATATATATATATATATATATATATATATATATATATATATATATATATATATATATATATATATATATATATATAGGTATCACACCGATAACTCAAAATATAATCGGCCGATTTTGATAAAATTTAGCATGTACCTTCCTTCTGTAAATGTATTGGATAATTTCGTTAGTCAGGAAAATCGGACGAGGTTTTCCGGGAAAATTTTGAGTTTTTAATCGAAAAAAATTTGTATCTCAAAAAATAAAAAAGATAAGATAACCAAATTTGGTAGGTAGGTTTACGATATAAAAATTAAACTATACACCAAAATTTAGATTTCTATGTAGCAAGATAAAAAAGTTATAATAAAATATTTTGTGCCAGATCATTTCTATGAAAATTCACTACCATAACGCACTTGCTGCATCCAGGATTTTTACACATTTTATTATTTAGTACCATATTAACATTGAACTACTTTTAAAGTTTACAGTTTTCACCCCGTTCCGGACAGTGCTAACGCTAACACAAATTTGTGTGAAGAGAAGAGCTTGATAATAATTCCATGTTCTTTTCGTGTTTTAAAGTTTTAAGTGACTTTTTAATTTGTTAGTGTTGCAGTGGGAAATTAATTTATTTATCTACGTATCATTCCCATATAGGTCGATATATATATATATATATATATATATATATATATATATATATATATATATATATATATATATATATATATATATATATATATATATATATATATATGTGTGTACATTTAGTGTTAATAATTTTTAAAACCACCACTAACAGCAACTCGTTACCGCACACCCGAACATTTTGGTCAGGAGACGCCACTGTTATGCAATAGAAAAAAATAACAGTATACTCTCAAGCAATATAACTAAAAGTTTATATAATATTTTAATTCAATAGATATCAAGAAGTAGAAAGTAGAATTCTAAATTCTCAACTATGTTTGAGAAAAATAATTAGGTAGCTATGAATAACTAGGAAAGATGTTTCAGTACCTACTTAGTACATGAAATCATTTTAATATTTTATAATTTCTGGTTCCAAATTTTCGCATACAACATTTCTTTGAACAAAATAATTCTAATAATGCCACCTTTTTTTCAATACCATCTGTTGATGCTAAAATTGACTGTAGCCTATTTGTAGACAACAAATTTCGTTCATCAGTCTTAACGTTAAATAGATTGCTGAATATACGCTCTACTGAAGCGTTCGAAAAAGGAAGAATTAAATGTAAAAGTAAAAATGTTTAAATTCCCCGAAGGAAAACGTTTGTATACTTCGATCCTCCGTTGCTCAACATTACCCGGCATTCGGGTAAATACCCGGCAATCAGCAACACTGCTAAAAATACAAATATGAACAGACATCTAAAAGGTGTGACAAATTTCACCCAAATTGTTGGACATGTGCAGATGTATAAAAGAAGGAAATGCTTCTTCATTCTATCTTGCACAGCTAAACAGATTTTTGTCTTAATTAAATTAATTTTTGGCAAATATTTGTGAGAATTTGTACCTACCATATTATGTCCAGGCTGATTTGCTGTTTTATAATTATTAATGGTCGCCCAGTGGTCGAAATTCAACCATGATTCATAAATTTTTAAAGTTTGGACATTATTGACGTTCTTTTGTCTATAATCTCAGTGCGACCATTTGACCACAGACTTTTCTGCACTTGACAGTCAGTACAGCCATAAAACTAATACATCTGTTTGACCAAAGAGTAATATGTGTTTAACATTGACAGATTTATTACCACAAACAATGAATGTTTTATTTTATTTTATCTATTTGTAACACATATGTTACATAAATTTTATCTTCTGCACTCCTCCATGTGAACATTAACTCTGCCAAATCTCGCACTCCTCCATGTGTGCAATGTGCTTAAAAAGATGAACAAAGTTTTTTCTTCACACATTAATATATAGATGTAAATAGGGTGGAAACTAACACATTGCACACCCATTTCCCAAATCAGTAGCTTGGTAGACAAAGCCCTATATAACTTTGTTACATATTATGAGCTTCAGAACTCAAGGCAAGGTAGAGGAAAGTATATGGGGCAGGCTTCTCAGACCATTATTATTTGAAACTCTGACCCCGACCCAGCTGTTTTAGCTTAAGTAATTATTTGTAAACAGGAAAAAAGCAAGAACTCATTAAACATAGGTAAATATAATGTTAGAAGCTTGTTAAGTGTTGAAAAACTGGAAGAAGCAATGAACAAAATACAAAAAATGCATACAGGCATACTTGTCATGCCAGAAGTAAGGTGGCCGATAAACGAAGACTTCAAGAGTGATAATGTCAGAATTATATATATATATATATATATATATATATATATATATATATATATATATATATATAGTGGAAGAGAAGACCTGTGAATGAATGGAGTCGCAATCTTATTATGGAACAAATGGGCCAATAAAGTGAGCAATACATAGAATGTAAACGATAGGATTCATTTCAAATTGTAGATTGCTTAATGAATAATATAAACCTTTAGCCTCTCAGCGCTGAGACCCCAATGTGTCTTTTGGCCACAACTCTACTTTCTAATAGTTGCCCAAAAAGTTCAGTCTTTTTTATATATAGTCTTCTATCTTTTTGGGAGCTATTTTACCTATTTCCTGTGGTGTTGAGGTTATCCCTCCAAGGTATTTGAGCGTTTCGCAAAACATCCATGCAGTTTCAAAGCAAATGTTCTATTTCTGCTGCTTCAGTGCAGTATCTGCAGTTTTCATTGTCCACCTTACCCATCTTCATAAGGGGATAGCTTACTGGGGAGTGGCCTGTGAAAAGTCCTGTGATTATTCTCAAGTCGTTCCTGTTCAATTCACGGAGCAGTTCAGGTATCTCTGTTGATGTGGTTATGAACCATTTTGCCTGCCTTAAGCCTAGCGTTTTTCTCCAGTATGACAGCATTTGGTTCATCTCCCAAGTATCAAGTTCATTTCTTATATGCCAGTTTATTATCCACATTGGAGCTCTGGACCATAGAATGGTGTTATTGATGCCCTTTTTGCAAGGCTATACACTTCCTCATTTCCTTCATCCTTTGATGCCCTGGTACCCACACCAAAGTTACTTTGTTGTTTGTAGCTAGTTGCTTTAAGGATTTTTTTGCAGCGCCAGGTCAGTTTAGACTCAATTTCACATGATGTCAGAGTCTTTAGTACTGCCTGACTCTCTGCAACGATATAAATCTCTGTATTTTTTGAGCCTTCTTTGTATGCACTCCTGTTAGTACTTCTAGCAATGCATATGCCAAGTCTCGAGTGATGAACTCGAAAATAGAAGTAACATGTATTATTACTATTAAGCAGTAAAGCTGCTCTTGGTCTGTCATGTGTGTTGGAGTAAATCAACATCCTCTATAGATCCAAGTGTCTTGTACTACCTCTATGTTTGGGTTTTCTCTAATAAACGATCTTCTAAGCACACTCGTAGCTCCTTTGGAATGTTGAAGTGATCGTCTCATCGCGAGGAACCCCCCCCCCCTGCAGAGGTGTTATGCGTCCTCTTTTCGCCAGGAGCTACCGACCGGAGTCGAGCACTTTTTTACTTTTTTTTGTTGGTTCCTCGTTGGTTTCCCACGAGAAGCTGGATAGGTTTCGCCCGCATGACAGAGGAAGGCAAGTGAATGCTGGAGTGCGCCAGGTGTTCCGGAGTTCGTACAGTAGCGGCTAAGCTACTTCTTAGCCATGCGATCCTCACCCTGTGCTGTTCCACCTTGATTTGAGGGGATTTTTATTGTGGTTCCCTTCGACTTGGCCAGCCAGTTAAGGCAAGCACCCAGCAACCTCTTCATCTACAACCACTGAGTTGCTGAGCACGGTCTATACCGGTTTCCATAGACTCCACTGTAACCAGGAACTCCAGTCAGAGCTGTCAGTCGCCCATGGCCAAAGCAGAACACCGATCCCTTTTCCACGGTATGCTTTCTGGTATTTGGAGACTTTCGTAGACCATCTGCCCTGGGTTCGCCCATCGCAGAACATCAATCCAGAGGTGCACGAGGAGGCAGTATCAAGGAATCCACTAGCTAAGTCTTGCATTGAACAGTAAGACAAGGCAAGGAAAGTCTAAAAAAGCTCCACCCCCTAAAATGAATGTAAATACTCACTAACTTTACTCAAATAACAACTATATATATATATATATATATATATATATATATATATATATATATATATATATATATATATATATATATATATATATTTAAATAAGAGAGAGATTATATATTTGTGGAGAATATGGGAGTAGCTATTAAAAGGTTCTTTTTAGACAAACTGTAAGCCTGGATCAAAGTACTGACTTCCTCAACAAAGTCTTCATATCTTCTGTCTATATATATATATATATATATATATATATATATATATATATATATATATATATATATATATATATATATATATATATATATATATATATATACCGATAACTCAAAAGATAATAGGCCGATTTGGATCGAATTTGGTGATTACCTTTGTTTTGCAAGTGACTTGGATGAGTTTTAATTCTGTTGCCGTCATTTTTAATTGTGATACTGGAAAAGCTCGGCAATACTGACCTGTTGCAAGAAAATGGCGGTATGTAGTCTTGGAAAAGTAATCGTGAATAGTTTACAATCGAAAAATTCTTTAAATGTATCAGATCTCCTTCAACAATTCTATTCAACTTTTCTCATGAGTTACTTCTATAAATTATTGCAGTGTAATCTGCATAGCTGATTATATTTCCACAGCTATTTAAGTAAAACAGATCATTTATGAAAATTGTAAACAGAATCGGCCCTAATATTGTTTCTGCGGTACACCATATTCCACTTTTGTATACCCAATAATTTGGTCTCCTATTTTTGCGCTCTAATAGCTATATCATTTAAATAACTCCCAAACAATTTTATCACATTACCCCCCATTCGAAGGTCCTCCAACGCTTGTAATAACAACCTGTGACTTACAGAGTCAAATGCTTTGGCCATATCTATGAAAAGACAAAGAGACGACGCACCGTCAGCCAAGGAAGCATAAGCATCAGCTGTAAGACTAAGTAGAGCATCCTGAGTCGACACTCTCTCTTTAAACCCAAACTGCTTTTCTGACATCAAGTTATATTTTTCCAAGTAATTCACTATCCTTAATTTAATTATAGTCTCAAAGACTTTAGTGAAGCAAGTGATCAATGATATAGGTCTATCATTGCTCACCTCCAAATGATCTCCTGGCGTATACACTTAGACCAATATCCTATGTCTATCGCTCTGTTGATTATGAATGCCAGTCGTTCGGCTACACTATCAGCCACTGTTTTTATAGTTTCAGCTCTTAAACCATCCACACCAGGTGCCTTCTTATTTTTTAGCTGAACAATGACACGCTTTACTTCGCATGGGTCTGTCGGAGAAACAAACATAGTTATTTGCAACATGACGTTTGCACTTACAGTTATTTCTCTATTGTATATTTCCGGCAAGTAATTTGCCAATCTCTGCAAAATGTTAGTTAAAAGTAGGTATTGCATATATCTACCTTTTCTCTTCTAAGGTCACCACGTTTATTTTTTATCGTCTCTATTTCATATTTCTTGGGATTTGTCCAAGTTAGTTCTTTAACAACATCCCACAATTCTTTTGGTTTGCCATTATTTTCATAAATTTTTGAATTGTAATAGTCACTTTTTGCTTTCCTTATGAGATCGGTAAACTTATTTCTAAAGATTTTGTAATCGTCTCTTAATTGACTATCATTCGGAGATTTTTGCAGCTTTAAGTACATTTCATTCTTTTCATTAACTGAATTAATTAATCCGGATGTTATCCATTTTTTCCTTTTTACCAAACTTTTTTCACCCTTACAAAAGTTGCGCGCATGTCAACCCCGCTATTAATCAAACTTACAAAATTATCTGCAGCTATATCAAGAGTGTGAGAATTATACATGGTCTCCCAAGATGTATTCTCCAGTATAGTACCCAACTTAGTCAATTCTCCCAATATTTCTTCTAGATCTACTCCCAGCATGCTCAGTATATATACCATCAAACACCATCTGCAAAGCAAGTGTGTAGTGGTCACTTATATTCGATTTAATGATAATAGGTATTGAGTATGCAGCAAAACCTTTCACGTTTTATATAAAAATATGATCTATACAGGACCGAGTTTTCTCGGATTCTTTAGTACAATCATTGTTTGTTTATATGTAATGGGTACACTGTGTGCTTCGTTGATCGAGTCCGGTAGCGATGTTGAACAACTGTGGATTTCAGTTAAAACTGGTGATGACATCACTATGTATGGCGTCGTCTATAGGCCACCAACACTAGATCATAAATATTTTTTGACAGCCCTCGAGGATTCTATATGTTTTTGTGTACCACGATGTAATAGACTTGTTATCTTAGGTGATTTTAATATAAATATGCTGAATAATGAACATCCTGCTACTGCACAATTGAATGCATTATTGGAACTCTTAGGCCTTACGCAGCTAATTGTTATGCCCACAAGAGTCACCGAACAGACTAAGTCATTGATTGATCTTATTTTAGTTTCTGATCCCTCTATAGTACTAAATTCGGGAAATATTGAACTACATATTTCCGACCATGAGCTGGTATACTGTGTCCTCGACATAAGCTGTAAATATGAACCATTTTTTGTAGAGTATAGGGACTTTAGTCGTTTTAACATGGATAATTTTGCCAGTGATTTGATATCTATTCCTTTTTATCAGATTTATAGTGTTGCCAATGTAGATCAGAAAGTTTACTTTCTTAACAAATGCATTGTTGATTTATTTAATACACATGCGTCCTTAAAGAAATCAAAGATTACAAAAGCCAAGAAACCGTGGATTACTGATAATATTAGGCTGTTGATATCGCTTCGTAATAAGGCTAAGGATAGATTCAGAAGCACGAAACTGCCATCTCATTGGGAGTACTATAAACAACTGAGAAACTATACTGAGGTGGCAATTAAAAATGAAAAAAAGCCTACTTTGGCTATAAATTTAGAAATGCTGATACAAGGACAATGTGGCACGAACTGCGAAGACTTGATATTGGTGGCAGGCGTCATGCAAACCTACCAACCCATTTAAAAAATGCGGATAATATTAATGATTATTTTATTAATAATGTACCTAGGTCGACTAATGATTGCTCTCAGTTGATTGAGTACTATTCCAGAAATACCCTAAATGGCATGACACCTTGCTTTGAATTTAATTTAGTAGATGATAACGAAATCTTACGGATTAGAGACAAAATAAAAACTGGAGCAGTGGGCACGGACACTATCAGTTTGATAATGATAAGGTACTATTGCCCACAAGTTATTCCTTATACTACTCATATAATAAACACATGGATTACAACTGGTATCTTTCCATCACAGTGGAAGCAGGCATATATCATTCCTTTTCCTAAGATTCCAAACCCAGAGACTCCCAGGGATCTACGTCCCATTAATATATTACCTATTCTTTCAAAGATTTTCGAACATGTAATCTATCAACAACTAAATAAGCACTTAGATCGGTATCCCATTTTGCCGTCGCATTAGTCTGGCTTCAGACAACTGCACAGTTCTACGTCGGCATTGGTAAAGGTTTCAGATGATATCTTGGAGTCTTCAGACAGTAACAAAGTAACGGCTCTAGTACTGTTGGATTTTACTAAGGCATGTTATACTATTAACCATAATTTACTTGTTCCTATTTTACATTTCATTGGTCTGAAAACGACTGCACTTGACCTGATTTCTAATTACTTGGATGGTCGAACCCAGTCTGTGAAAATAGACGGCAATTACTCGCAGACACGTTTAATTAGTGTCGGTATTCCACAAGGGTCAACTCTTGGTCCCCTATTATTTAGTATCTATACGAGCAACACGTTTCGTAAGCTTCAACATTGTCAGTTTCATATGTATGCCGATGACACCCAGCTATATTTGTCGTTCGAAAGGGCAAAGGTTCGTGAGGCGGAGACCAAGATCAATTGTGATCTGGTGAACTTGACGCAGTTTTCGAGGGAACATTCTTTGTTTCTGAATCCATCCAAATCTAAAGTGCTACTATTTGTAAATAAATCATCTGTAGCTGAAATAGCTGAGAATTTTGTTGTGGAAATAAATAACGTCGTAATACCTATCGTTGAAAGTGCTAGTAATTTGGGAGTTACTTTTGAAAATAATTTTAGGTTTACTAGTCAGATTTTAAAATATTTAAGAAGATCATATGCTGCCTTAAAACTACTTTATCCCCATAGAAATTATGTATCTGTTGAAACGAAAGCGATGCTATGTGACACGTTGGTCTTGTCGCACTTTTTGTATGCTGCACCATTGTACTATCCCTGTCTTGATGTAGAAGATACAAAACTCGTGTCTCAGGTATATTTTTGGATTGCGACGTAGACAACATGTATCGCATAAATTAAGTGAATTAAAGTGGCTTAATATGGGTAACAGACTGAAGTTAAATACGCTGTGCTTCTACCATCAGGTTGTTTTTAACAAAAAAAACCTACCTATTTGTACGATAAAATCTGCTTCAGGACTGACATTCACAACAGAAATATCCGCAACCGTGATTACATAACTCCTCCTCACCGTAAAAATGATGCTATGTGACACGTTGGTCTTGTCGCACTTTTTGTATGCTGCACCATTGTACTATCCCTGTCTTGATGTAGTCACCAGGAACAGAGTACAGAAGATACAAAACTCGTGTCTCAGGTATATTTTTGGATTGCGACGTAGACAACATGTATCGCATAAATTAAGTGAATTAGTGGCTTAATATGGGTAACAGACTGAAGTTAAATACGCTGTGCTTCTACCATCAGGTTGTTTTTAACAAAAAAACCTGCCCGTTTGTACGATAAAATCTGCTTCAGGACTGACATTCACAACATAAATATCCACAACCATGATTACATAACTCCTCCTCACCATAAAACCTCTCTTTTTGAAAGATCGTATAGTTACAATGTTCCAAAGCTTTATAATGCAATACCAAATGAACTTAAGAGGCTAAAAAGTGAACAGTTAAAGAAGGATTTGTTTGACTACCTGTATAGTACACAGTAAATGGTACTTAATCATGTTTCTTTTTTTTTTTTTTTGGAATCGGGAATAATTTGGGAGATATTATGACTTTCCGGTTAAGATATTAGTCTAGTTAAGTGTTTAGGATAGGTTAAAGAATCGCTAAAATATTAAATGTAAGATACCTAGGTAAGCGAATTAGTCCAAGGGGCAGAAGGATCTTCTGCTTGCTTGATCGCAACCTAGTGGTTTTCCTCTGTTTATGTACCTAATTAATTGCAACGAATGAACTATTTATTTTTTGTAATGAAGGAAAATAAATTTATATTATTATTTATTATTATTATTAATCGCAGACATATAGCCATATTCAGTCAATATATTAAGATAATCGTCAACACTCCGCATTCTGTGTAATGTCTATGTTTATATCACCAACAACAAACAGGCTGTACTCCCCGACACTATCTTGTGTTCTTCCATGTAATTTCTGAGGTATTTATTAAAATCATGAGGACTTAGTGATGGAGATCTGTCCACTCCAGTTATTGAAATAGTTTTGTCACTATGCATTTTGTCTCCAGCTCGCAAACCTGTAGAACTTCCAATTTTTATTACATCAAATTTATAATCCAAATTTTCTTTTATAAACATAACGACCGTGTCATTTTATTGTGCTCCCCGCGCTATATATCACGCTATAGCCAGGTATGCCACACAGGCCAACATCCCCGATTCTCCAGGTCACTGTCAAGACCAGGCAATCAAAACACAAGTTCATCTGCTGAAGACACATCTTGAACTCGTCAAGATTTTTACCAATACTACGTAAATTTTAATGTATTACTTTGAAACTTTCCACCCTATCATTAACCCGCAACACCTATCTGGCTTCCTGACATTCTAATGTATATGTTTCTAACTTCCCTATTTAAAAGTTTCTAATATACTCATTCATAGTACCAAACTCTACACAAACAAATTATAAACAGTAAAATAATAAAACGAACAAAGGACAAAACCGACACAATATAAAAAGTTATGCACAAATAAAATAAAGTAAAAGCAATTATGTACATACAAAAAAATATACATGCAATATGTTCAATACAGATATGCAAAAAAAATCAATCAAAATACAAAGAAATCCTAACTAAAACAAAATCATAATGCGCAGTCACTATGATATAAAAGTTTCATGCAATAATAACTTCAACAATAAAAACAAAGATGAGTCCAAAAGCATATTGTTTATACAGACAAGCAGTAAAGAAAAATGACACATCCTCAAAGGCACCAGAAAAAAACCATTCGAGTAATTCGAATGTCATTCAGAAGGGTTTTCTTCTCTTTTTAGGATCCTGTTGTAGACGTTTTTGGTATTCCTCCTGTGGGTATTTGCTGTTTACTTGTCTGTCGGGTCGTGACGAGTTTCTACAGTGCTCGCTGCCTTAACAGGTTGGCAACAAGATTGGTACTATTTGTGGTTTCAACTAATTCACTGTCAGACTTAATGCCTCTGTACTATGAATGACCACCCTTTAAGAAAGTTTTCTCGCCTGATACCCTTGAACCCAAATCATTGCCCAGTGTTGAAGCCGTCGGTTCACTTTTGGTTTAGTGCCAGGATTTTCTTGGACCTCCTCTCTCGAAGCAATACAGTTGTCAACCTCTGATAAGTCTTTAGGTTTGTATTTCTTCCCATTTATATGTAAAGTGTTCTTCTTAATATATGCGTTGTAATTTTTCTTTTTTGCAAGACTTAGATGCTAATTTTTTCTCCCTCAGGGCTCGTCCGCGGTATTGCCGCCCCGATAGCACTACAAGATAGATGCTAATACAACTTATTTCTATCTGCAAATTCTACCTGTGTTAAGTCGTGCGATATATGACCGTTTTTATCCTTCAGATTTTTTATGTTCTCAAAAATGAGTTGTTCCCTTAAGTATGAAATAAATTCGACTTTCACGGGATTATTTTTCGAATTTTTACCTAAAGGATATACAGTATTTATGCCTAGATGGTAAAATTTAGTCCAAGCAAATCGTTAAGAACATTGAAGCCAATCGATGGGGAACTTGTTTGTTCTGATGAGAGGCCAAAAACAACAATATTATTCTTCTTCATCTGTTTCTCTATTCGCTGACATCTCTCCTCCAATAAAACTTTTTTATTGTGTAAACACTCTAGTAGATCAGTAATGTTGTCCAGCCTTTCAAGCAAGCTTATTTTTACATCCCTTATGTCAACCTTAAGCTCACAAGCAGTATTTACAATACTTGTGTTTATCTTCACCAGCTGATTTTTAATATCACCTTTCACAGGCATTATACCAGCCGTTCATAAATGTGATTGACACCTTCTTATCTTTTATGCCAGATACTCCCGAAGGCAGTTTTTTTGAAAGGCTGATACTAGCACTCAGATAAGATATGTATAAAATTAATTAACCATTTCCAGTATTTTTCACAGTAAAATGTTTGAACCACTTTGAAATTCTGCATGAATAATAAATGTTACAGACCTAATTTTTATTATACACCTTATGAGGTACTTTATCACATCTCTTGGATCAATTTTGAATTCACACTCGTACTTTTAACTGCCTTTTTTCGTATGTTTTCGCCATGTCTTGAAGAGCTGAACCACACACCAAAATACGGTTTGTATATATATATATATATATATATATATATATATATATATATATATATATATATATATATATATATATGTATGTATGTAAATTGAAACTGGGACTGGATATGGGTTCTAGGGGGCCTAGTTCGCGCTCATTTGAAGAAATTTTTTCAAAATTCAAAAGTCGGGATTTCCTCATTAGTGATTTTTGTTACGAAAATTTGACAAGTACACTTGGAGAACCCAAATCACCACAACACATTTTAAGAAAGACCTGACGATCGTTTCACTAACCAAGTTAGCGTCATCAGAGGATGAAAAATTCTAACTATTTTAAAAACTAACATCACCTTATATAGTGGATCTTAGGTAAAGGGACCGAACTAAGATGGGAAAATAAACGCAGGCAAATTCTGCAGTGTATTGTATTTTTATCACGGGACGAGGTCTGCACTGTCCCTACTAACTTATCTCAAATGTGTCCATCTTTAGTAATTTTGATAAGGTTCAACCATACATAAATTAACATAGTTTGCTTTGTCGGAACTATCTGTATTATTATGTTATCTCTAGGACATGTTAAAAATGTGGCAATCAGGTGGCTCGTAATCGGCGGTGGTGCCACGTTCATACAATTTTTGTTGTAACTATATTTCGCAATATATATATATATATATATATATATATATATATATATATATATATATATACTTTCGAAGGAATTTAGCTGTCCTGGTTTTCTAACATTTTTTTATTAAACTTGCTAGGTAACCCAAAAGACAAGGATAGCACGGATAAAATGTCGGGAATTTATGAAATAATTTATAAAGATTGTAATCTTAAGTACGTCGGGCAAACAAAAAGATCGATTGGAGTTAGATTCAAAGAACACTTAGCCTAATTACGTTACGGTACTATAGATAGATCTACTGTCGCCCGACATATTTGGGATAATAATCATCACGTGAATGAAGATAATCTGAAATTAATAAAAAATGTTAGAACACCAGGACAGCTAAATTCATTCGAAAGTATATATATTGCGAAATATAGTTACAACAAAAATTGTATGAACGTGGCACCACCGCCGATTACGAGCCACCTGATTGATTGCTTCGCTAAATAAAAATTCCCACGTTTTTAACACGTCCTAGAGATCACATAATAATACAGATAGTTCTGACAAAGCAAACTATGTTAATTTAGGTATGGTTGAACCTTATCAAAATTACTAAAGATGGACACATTTTAGATAAGTTAGTAGGGACAGTGCAGACCTCGTCCCGCGATAAAAATACAATACACTGCAGAATTTGCTTGTGTTTATTTTCCCATCTCAGTTCGGTCCCTTTACCTAAGATTCACTATATAAGGTGATGTTAGTTTTTAAAACAGTTAGAATTTTTCATCCTCTGATGACGCTAACTTGGTTAGTGAAACGACCGTCAGGTCTTTCTTAAAATGTGTTGTGGTGATTTGGGTTCTCCAAGTGTACTTGTCAGCGCTCATAACAGGTTTCAATCTTCACTTAGTTACGAAAATTTACTAAAAAAATCCCAAACCACGTCAATTTTAGATTAGAACATAACATCCTGCAATGTGAAAATTCACCCATACATTCAACAAACAAAGTCTTGTCTTGAAGTGGCCTTACGCAGGTCATCTGAATTAATCTCCTCTTTGCAATCTTCTAGTATCATTTTATATTGCAATTTTGAAATCAAGATTATTAAATCACATGTATTCAAAATGCATGTATTCAAAATTATCAAAATTTATTCTGCTGAGAGTTTTTATAAACGGAAACTTCAAACAGCATGTAACATGATTACTTGAACAGCTGTATATTTTAACACATATGTTGATACAGTCGCGTGCTATACTTAAAGGCTTATTGTCGTGTTTATATTTAGATAATTAATAAACGAGACTACAGTGTCTAGCTTTCTTTGGTAGATAAAGGTCAATTGCAGATAGCTAATGATGCCATACAAATGATAACAGCTAATATAAGGAGCATAGATTAAATCGAACAGCACGTGGGTTGATAAATACTAGACAGATTTGAGGATTGGAAAATTATCGAGAGATTAGCACAAACATACTTGTTACTTAACACACAAAAAAGTAATTCTATATGAAAGTATAGGTAATATACAGGATGGTCACTTTCATCTTGCACACTATTGTTATCTTCTAAACCTTTAAAGATACAGAATCTGTTAAATTGCGAAAATGTACAATTTCATGCTTGTTAAGAATTTGAAATTTAATTCCTGATAACTCAAGTCGCTACTGAAATATCTTTAAAAAAAAATCTGGACGCAGCAAGTGCGTTATGGTAGCGAGTTTTCATTAAAATGTTTTTAATGGCAGATATGTCTTGTTTTTAAAAGAAGGACATTTGGTTGGCGGTATAACCTATATAGTACTAACAATGTACCATATTTCATTAAAATAGCCTTGTTTCAAAAAGTACAAACATTTTCCGAAAAATCTACTATTTTATTTAGTAAATACCCTTTGGTGGACCCTTAGAAGATTCATTCTCTGATGAAGCTAACTTTATTAGCGAAATAATATTAAAAATGTACCATGGTAAATAGGGTTCTCCAAAGTGTGCTTATCAGTGTTTATCGCAGGTTCCACTCTCCACTTAGTAATTAACTTAACCTTTTCTCAAAGAGTAATGATTCCAATATCCACTGGGTACTTCACTTAGTGTTTCTCACAGAGTAATGTTTTTTTTTTTACAGTGTAAAATGGATGAACGAACGGGCACCCCCCAGGCAAGCATACAATCCAACGACCATAGAACACTTCGCTAACATAATCACTCATGGAGTGTGGGTAATACCAAGCATTTTAGCAACACTCCAACTTATCCAAAGATCTCATGATGGTGCTCAACTGATATCAGCTCTCCTCTATGGTGCCACATTGATATTTGTCTTCAGTATTTCCACGTCTTTTCATTGTGTTTTCTACTGTAACAAACACAGGTCAGTATAATTTCCTAGTTATTAAGCTTATTTTCTAATATGTTAGGTGGGGGGTTTTGAAGTGCCTTGAAGCTGCTTCAACCACTTCAGCAAAAATGCTTATGGAATATTTCACTAAGAGTTTATTAGAAATTTACTCTGCAAGAAAAAATGTATTAACGGCACCCATCAAAAGTCTTTTTTGTTAAGATCTGGCGGGGAGCGTGGGACGGGGGCAGGTTTTTATTCGGAAGGACCGAGGGTATGTCAGTATTTCCCTCTGAGCCCATGCAATGGTCTTTCAGGCTGAAATGTACGCCATCCTGCACTGCATGCGGGAGAGCAAGGGGAGGGGCTACGTCAACAAGCGGATCCTCATAGCCACAGACAGCCAGGCAGCCCTTAAGGCCCTAAGTAACCCACGAGTCAATTCCTGGCTGATGAGGGAGTGCCGAGACGAGACGAGCGACCTGGCTGGGCAGAATGAGGTCACCTTCATCTGTGTGCCGGGTCACTCGGGGGGTCAAAGGCAATGAAGAAGCTGAAAGTATCGCGAAGAGAGGGTCAGCAGAACCATTTATGGGACCAGAACCGGTTCTAAGCGTGACAAAATGCACGGCCAGGGGAGCCATTAAGTCCTGGGTCAGAGACGAACACGACGTGTACTGGGCAGACTGTCTAGGGCTCAGACATGGGAAGTCAGTAATTGACGAACCCAGTTCAAAGAGAGCTGTGGAGCTGCTAAATCTTAGCAGACGACAGCTCAGAAACATAACAGGTCTCTTGACGGGACACATGGCCTTCGAGAAATACCTGCATAAAATGGGGCGGTTCGAGGGGGACCTCACATGCAGACTGCAGCGAGGGGGAGGAATCAGCTCAACACATCTTGTGCAAGTGTAAAGCTCTGGACCGCAAAAGACAATCGCTGTGCAGACTAGTTCAAGGCACAGTGATTTTGGAATGGGTGGAGTAAAATACTAAGGGCATGCACAATAAGCCAAAGGCTGCAGTGCTATCGGGGCGGCAAAAGTCGCGGACGAGCCCTGGAGGGAAAAAATCATCATACAAAATACTCAGTTAATCAGTGACAATAATGTTTCTGGTGATATCATTGTCGACGTCATGCATAATTACCAGTGCATAGAAATCGAGACATTCCTATAAATGGGGTAGCAAAGCTGACTATAAGTGTTTCAATATTCTAGATAAGATATTGTCAGGTCCAGGTGCTGAACTTGTTGAAAGGGGTCACAGTTCCTGTTCGACAAGAAATAGTGTTATATCAATTTCCAAAATAAGAGCAGCAGGCTCAAAAATTTGACACACAGGCAATGGATCGGAAATCTTGGTCGTAAAGAAGGTGGAAAAGAGGTCAGCCAAAATATCAGCAGTCTCTGGGTTACTCCGGCTGAGAGTACCATTGTTTGCTGGAATTGATTGGCTGTGGGGTTTGATGTCTCGAAACAAAGGTCTTGCTTTTCAAAAACTTGAAAGCACCAGCCTCGGTCGATGTACTGAATTTAAGAAAGCTTGAGGATCAATTTTTGGAATATTGTGTGTGTATTAAATTGATATGACTTCAAGTCTGAAGAGCTCTACAATCTGGTCGAAACGGGAGTCACACATGTCAAGGTGATATAGACAAAAGGAAAGAAGCAGGTTGGTCACATCACATGTCAAGAATGTGGTGGGTTAGTTACCTTCATTGTCATTTTAAGTGCAAGCGATAACGCAACACCACCAATTTACTATCGAGTTCGAAACTCTGTAACTTATTTGACTCGTGGTCCTGTCTCAAGTGTCGCTCTGGGTAACAATCAGGGTGGATGACTTTGGAATTATTTCCGATAGTCTTAGGTCACATTACTAGACATTCAAAGTGCTCAATGGAAAAAATCCTTGTTTCTTGATAACCACGTGTCACATACTTTTGTAACAGCTACTAAGTAGTACAGGGATAATGGGATCATATTATCCTTTCCTTCGCATAAAACCCAAAAGCTCCAGCCACATGATATTGAAATATTCAATCCATTTAAAACAAAATTGTCTACAGCATTCAATAATTGGATGCTCGCTAATCCAAGGCAAATTATAATGATATGCAACATAGGTCTGTAGGGTTGCGGTGCTATCGGGGTGGCAAGGCCGCGGACGAGCCCTGAGGGAACAAAAAAAAACAGGTCTGTTGACTAACAAAACGTTTTTTATTTATTTACACGTACTAATATAACATATACTTTTAAGAAACCTGGTATCTGGCCAGTTAATAGACTAACATTAACTGAAACTGACTTAATACCAAGTAGCATTACTGCCAGACCTCTTGAAACACCTGTTAAAAATTCAGAGACAGCTGGACTTGAGGGAAACACTATAGGAAACACTGCTACAGTCATGATGTAGAATTTCGCTAATGAGTAAAAAATATCACCATTGCCGAGGTGAAAATTATATCCACTTCAACTTCTGCATGTCCATTTTTACTGGAAACTATTGTACTCTTAGCCAAAGCTGGTGAATGAACAAAATGAGTGAACAAAAAGAGGGAATCAAAATCACATACACTCCAAAGTGTTGAGCAAAAGATAATTCGGAATTAGAAAAACAGAGGAAGTATCTGAAAAAAAAAAGTATGCAGGTAAAAAGAAAAATTATCTCTTCCAAAACTAAACTGTTAGATACAAGTTCAAGATATTTCTGACATTTCTGTAAAAATGATTGGATACATCTTATGATGATGGTTCTGAAGTTCGTGAAAATTTGTCCCCTTTCCATGTGTTGGGAGAAAACTAAATCAGCACTGTTGCTGATTTTTTATTAACAAAATTTTCCACACAGTCTAAAATTCTATTACATTGGTAAAATTATGACTTTAAATACTTATACTTATACTATCTATTTGTGTAAATTATCCTCAAAAGAAAAGGATGGTTAAGCAGTTTGGTATTTCCTCCACTCAATAATGTCTGCATCCTAGAAGGAATGGATATTATTTCATAATTACGAAAGCATAGGAGATCAGCGACAACAAGGACTTCATTTTTTCATGTATTTAACTAGAGTTTCTGAGGGATGTATAAAAATCTATAAAAAAAAAATATAAATCTAAGAAATTGCATTTATGAAACATATTTGGAGTTTTAACAGCTAGAAGAACCCCATAGTGGTTTTATAAAGGGTAGAGGGGTTCAAGACCATATATTTGCTATAAAACAGATGATAGAAAAACCCTTAATGATAACATATACTTGGCCTTCATAGACATTGGGAAGGCATGTGATAGTATCCCAAAAAAGTTAATATGGGATAGTTTAAGAAGAGGGGTGGATAGAATACTGGTTAAGAACATAACCAGTATATACAAAAAAAAAACTAGAAATTGCGTGCAAACAAATAATCTGTGTTCAGGGGAATTTGAGACTAAGGAGGGACTAAGGCAGGGGGGGTGTGTTGATAATATAGCAATAGAACAAATGAATATCTTCAAGTACTTGGGAGTCAAAATACAACAGGATTGAGGAAACAAAGCGAAAATACAGGAAAGAAAAGAAAATGCAACAAAGTTGTACCACGCACTGAACAACGGATTTATAAGGAATAGACAGAACAAACATAACTGTATTTAGAACGTTATTTAGACCTACCTTGTTATATAGATGTGAAGTAGTAGTAGTAACAGTGGTGGGGAGGCCAACGCCAAGCAAGTAGGCCACAATGGGCCCTTTTTGCCAACCCCAGCAACCATGCGCTACTCTTCCTCGGTTCCGTCGCCAAACCGCCTCGTCCTCGAGATGAAGACCGTGACGGTCTTCAATTGGACGGTACGTACCTGATTCCTCTGCAGAGTCCTGGATCCGAACAATTCTGCTCGAAGACTCCCAAAAGCCTCACATTCACACAGGTAGTGGTAGGACGTTTCTTCATCCTCGCCGCATTCCTGGCAAATGGGATCCCTCTCTACACCTATCAATGTGAGGTGTCTTCTAAGGGCGCAGTGGCCTGTCAGCACCCCAAGGATGCGACGAAGCGTAGATCGACTCCTTCCGAGTAGCCAGACAGCTGTATCTCTGTCCGGCCCCTCCACGAAGTCCCTCGCCTGCCTGCAGCCACCAACTGACCCCCAGTGCCTCTCCATTGCTTCCTCGGTCCACCTGTCTAAGGCGACAGAGAATGTCTTCCTACTTATGCCTATCGCAGGCTCCGGGCCACAGAACGGCCGCCGGGAACCGAGTCTTGCGAGATTATTCGCCACCTCATTCCCCGCCACGCCACAGTCCCGGAACACACACCAGTTGCACCTCCTTTGTCCTGGCTAGTCCTCTGAGGGCGTCAGCGCACTCCTGAACCAGTGGTGACCTGATTCTGGCCGCGCAGACTGCCCGGAGGACCGCCTGGCTATCCGAGCAGATGTACACACATTTCTCGGGACTCATCTTCACATCCTGTCTATTGGCCACAGACCGGATAGCATACACCTCTGTTTCGAATGCCGTGGTATATGCGCCAAGAGCATAGCTCTCGCGCACCCCCAGGCCCTCGTTTATATTCCTGCCCCGGAGGATTGTTGGTTCTCCAGCCGCGATTCGTCGGTGAAACAGACCAGGCTTGCGGGCTGGAATGTAACCTCATTTTCCCTCCACTGATTCCTACTGCGGATCCTGAGGGTGTATGGCCTAGTCAACCTAATATCGTCCTCGGCATCCATCACCTTTATGGCGGAAATCGAAATTTCCTTTTCCACCTCCTTGGCGACTCTTGCATGTCCTATTACTGCTCCCTCTCCGCAACAGTTACCTGAGTCCCGGATTCTAAGATGCGACGCCATAGAGGGAGGCTGCCCTTCTGATACAGATGGGAAGCGGTGGCAGCATCAACAGGACCTCTAGCGCGGCTGAAGGTGTCGTCCTCATAGCGCCTGTGATACCCAGGATTGCCAGCCTTTGGAGTTTGGCCAGCTTCCTGCTGGTAGTTTGGTTCACACCACACAACCAGACCAACGCCCCATAGAGGATTCTCGGCCTGACGATCGCAGTGTAAATCCAATGAAGGATCCGAGGATTAAGTCCCCAGGTCCTCCCTATCACACGACGCAGCTGCCAGAGGGTCGCCACTCCCTTCCTCACTACTCGTTCTATTTGCGACCCCCATGTTAGTTTGGGGTCCAGGATCACCCCCAGATAGTTGACCTCTCGCACTAAAGCTAAAGGTTTTCCAAACATCACGGGCGCCCTGAACCTCTCTACCTTCCTCTTCTTGGTAAATAGGATCATCTCCGTGTTCGCCGGGTTTACGGAGAGTCCCCGCTCACCACACCACCTTTCGATTATGCTACAGGCAGCCTGCGTACACTCACAGGCGACGCCGAGGAATTTGCCGGTGACTTAAGACGAGCCCATCATCAGCGTACGCCTGGGCGTAGAAGCCATTCTCAGAGAGCCGCTCCAAGAGGCCGTCCATGACCAGACACCATAGATGAGGCGAGAGGCAGCTGCCCTGAGGACAGCCGCCCGTCACCCCAACGTCCAGCCCTCGGCCCCTCAAGGTCAGCGACACTCTCCTGTCCTCCAGCATGCTCGCCACCCAGCTTATTAGGGACCCCGACGTTCCCCTCTCCTGTAGGGCGGTACAGACCGTATCCGTCCTTGCCTTATTAAAGGCCCTCTCCACATCGAAGAACATAGCTAATGTGCTCTCCCCGTAGTGTAGGTCCCTTTCCACCTTCCGCGTCACAGCGTGAAGCGCCGTCTCCGTCGATTTCCCCCGCTGGTACGCGTGCTGACCTTTGTGGAAGGGATGATCCTTGAGGATCCCTCCCAACATAAACCTACCTACTAAATTTTCCAATGCCTTGAGTAGGAAAGATGTTAGGCTGATTAGCCTGTACGCCTTGGCCAGTCCTCCCTTCCCGGTTTGGGAATGAATACCCCCCCTTTGGGACGTAGCCCCACGCCAGGCTGGCCCGAAAAACCTCCCTTATGTAGGGAAGCAGTATATCCAGGCCCCTCTGGAGCAGGGCCGGAAAAATCTCATCGCAGCCTGCGGATTTGAATGGAGCGAACTCGCTCACCGCCCAGGTTATAGAGCCATCTGTGACCACCCCCTCCGCCAGCTGCCAGCCCGCATTCGGGACTGTCCACCGGCCCGGTTCGGCAGCCTCCGTGACGGCTCCACCGCCATCAAGGTGAACTTCGGCGAGATGACGCAGAGTCTCCTCACCGGTGTTTGTCCAGCTCCCATCCGGTTTTCTTAAAGATCCTACATTACTACCTATATATATATATATATATATATATATATATATATATATATATATATATATATATATATATATATATATATATATATATATATATATATATATATATATATATATATATATATATATATATATATATATATATATATATATATATATATATATATATATATATATATATATATATATATATATATATATATATATATATATATATATATATATATATATATATATATATATATATATATATATATATATATATATATATATATATATATATATATATATATATATATATATATATATATAGATGTGAAAGTTGGGTACTAAACAGACAGCAGAAGAGTAGAATAGAAGCAATTGATATGAACAATATACATATTCATTGCTGGTTCGACTTTCCCTGGTTGACCATAGAGAGTCTTCATATTATAGTTCTTCATATTATTATCATTCAAGCGATTTAAACACTCTGAATTTGTGTCTTGAAATATTTTTTACAGACAGCTCAAAGATGTCCTCCATCGCTGTGATAGAGCAATGATATACATATTCATTGCTGGTTCGTACTTCCCCTGGCTTACCATAGAGAGTCTTCCAACAGATGGATGGGCTTCCTCAATGAAATGGTTCGTGTGGCTGTTGGCCATGTTGGGCATACTTTACCAGCAGACCTTCCATGAGAGGTACAAGACTTTGGAGACCCTCTTCTACATTATCATGGGTGTCGGACCATCATTACCAATTATAATGGAGGTAAGTTTGGAAAATGTAGTGGTCACTATTAAAAGAAATTTATTTTTGCTGCAATTTGAAGGTATTATCACACAGTTTATGTCACATGATGGCCTTAAACCATCTATTCTTTCGAAAATATTAGTAATATATATACAACATTTTTTTTACATTATTTTTTCATGGTGCTTTATGTAACTAAATTATTCGTTATATATATATATATATATATATATATATATATATATATATATATATATATATATATATATATATATATATATATATCTTAGCGTCTTAACGCCTTTCTTTATTACAACATAATGATTAGATAATAACGGTACAGCAATTCGTAATGGAACTTTTTCGGATTGCAGGTTGCCCTCTGGCATGCTTTCTTTTGTAATCAACCGAAAAAGTCAAACATTTACAATCAGGAGACAGTTAAATTTTGAAGTGGTGATTATATACCTATCATGATCACTTCTTTTACAGACTACCACCACGGCCACCACCCAGCACAATGTAACTGATGACTGACCGTATACAGCTATACCAAATAACAGAAAATGTTTATAATTGAGCTTAAGTATATTGCACTGTAGATGTAGAAATCTAAATAGTGTTTAATAATATAACTTGTAATTTTGATTTAACATTGGTTCATCTTGATCAGCATTGAACTCCTGCCTTTTGTAAAAAGAACAGGGATCTTCTACATACCAAATATTCTACGATACAATATACCTAAATTTTTTATTTAAGGACATTGAAGAATATTGGTTAGTGACAATGTTCTTTCAGAGGGTGGAGTGAGTTGGTGTTCGGTTCGGTCAGAAATAGGGGTCATCTCGGGTGCCACCGCTTTACTTGGAATTTTTAATATTTTGCGGGAAAGTGGAAGCCTCAAGTTGACGGAAGAAACTGTAGGTGACCCGCCTATGGAAGTAGGATGCCCAAAGAAACTCTTGTTGGGATAGTGAGTCACCAGGGGTCGGATGTTTGATTTTAAATTTTTTTAAGTTCAAAGTTCACCTGTAAATCTTACACATACTATGTTCGAGGTTCAAAGGTCGAGCCAACATATTTCGTAGGGTTCATTCATAGTTCACTTTGAAAAAAACATGGGTTCTCACATATCCACAATAAAAATAAAGTATATAAAAGCTATCAAACAGGAGAGTATGTGAAAAGACGAAGTTAAACACTCTGAAACTGACTTCAAAAGGCATTTAGAATAAGAAACATAGTGCAAGATGTTCATGGAACCAACATAAGTGTGTGCACAGTAAGACTAAGACTTGAAGAGGTTTGGCTCAAGTCATATGTGCCAAGAAACTCCAAGAACGTCACATATTGCACTAGAATTTGGTCGAATTATGACCAGTGAAATAAAATGTTGTTCACAGACGAGAGCTTTTGCTATGTAAATTTAATCGACGGTAGCAAAAGATTGTATTAATCATAAGGAAAGAGAATTCACAATTTAATTTTACCCCTACTGTATCTTTTGATGGAGGTTTGTAACGAAGTAGATATTTTCAGAACAGCTGTAGATATTAAAAGCGACTGTTCTAAAATAAATATAATATAAATCACACGGGTAAAAATTCTATTCATTATTTTATCATTAATATTTCTTAAAAGTACGCAATTCGAATTATCGCGGCGGAGTAAAAACATATCTGCAGAAGATAAGGATATGGTATCTACCACCGAATTAGGATTTTTCAGCCGGTGACTGGAGAGAAAATAACGACGAGAGGCAGAAAGAGTTCACCGTTTGCTGCAGCGTGGTTAAATTTATAGCTTGAGGTCCGCATCAGTGAATTAAAAGTCTGTTTGTTCAAAGCATAACCAGGCACTAGGATACAGTATCATCCGTCCCGTTGTTGTATAGAACAATTTTTATTCTAGTAATTCTTCCAAATATAGTCTAGGTAAAAACCTTTTAAGTTTTTCTTATTGTATTTATATATAGCGAATTTTCGGATATTTTCTCAGTTCCGTGTCTCTCTGCGGTGACGTCAAGATCGTGAGATCGAGCGTAATCTCCACCCGTTCCCATATCCTATTGTTGCAGGCGTTTCGTAAGACATTCTGAAGGTGATGCTGTAGCTAACACAGGCTTTTCGAGTGTATTACATACGAACGTTCTGATTCGACTCTGGTCTGGATGCTGTAAGTACACAAGCAGGCTTAGGTCGAGTTAGTACGTGGCAATATCCTTTCACAGGGTGTTCCCCTATAGCCCTTCCCGTTCCTTATCGACGCCCTGACGTCGAGGCGCTTGATCTCGCGGTACCGACTTCGACGGATAGACGCCATTTAGTTATTTGAGGAGCGTTTCTCCAATCAACCCACTTAACGGCTGCATCCACGAGTCGTAAATCATGTCTTCCGTATTTCTTCTCCGTGGGAATAATTAATTTTGTTGGCTCATCATCAGTGACATAATTCGTTTTAGGATAAATTAACGTAATAAGTACCATTCAGATTGTAAAAATATCAGTGAATTGTAACGTATCATTAGGTAATAAATAGTGTAGAAAGCATACCTAGTCTATACTGTACCCGCAAATAAATCTGCTACACCTATACAGACTTTCAGGTCAGGGAAATACTGGGGGAGCGATTAAAGCCTGCAACCTCTGAGGTATCTACACGGACTGTTATATCATAGGCTACCAGACCCTCTCCACAGAGCTATCCAGGCACTCTGACCACAACTGTGGCCAGAGCCTTGTGATGAGGTTGCAGACATCCTCGCAGGGAGTTAACCCTTTTAAAATCTGGCGCCCGAGACTGCTCCTGTAAACCCGTTGATCTGTTCCACTAAATAATTCACCCCGTGAATCAAGGCCTCGTTACAGGTTCAGTTATGGTGTGAGGTGGCATATGTTGTGAGGCATGCACAGAGTTAATCGTGATTAATAACGGAGCATTGGCTTCAGATAGGTAGATATATTCTCAAAAATCATGTGGTATCTTTTGCCTCATATATCAGGGAAGATTTCACCCTAATTGAAAAGAATGCTTGTTCACACAAACTTTTGAAACTGAGTGGGTATTGCAATAATGTGACATGAACCCAATTCAACATGCCAGGGGCATTTATTGAGGAATGAGGCAGTTTGCCTCAATGATCAGTTGCCTCATCAGAAGTAATTAAAGACATGTGGTTGCAGCTGTAAGGGAAGGGCTCATGGGGGAACACACGCTATTGAAGAAAAAATGCAATAAACAAGTTCATGGTGTTCAATAGAGTTAGTTTGTTAGAGACCAGTATCTTTTTTTCAATTCTAACATCTTCGGGGTTTTATTTTCTTTTTCTTCAATAGGTTTCACACGGGTACAAACTTTGTAAAACAAATTCCACTTATTCAACTTTTCTTTAAATTTGCCGGTGTGTATATATTAAAGTTAGTTAGATAAATGGAGTTATTTTTTAGTCTAGAAACACCTGCTGATGATATAAAATAAGACACCTTTTGTAATTATTATTTTAGGTATTTAACTAGCAATGGCAAATTATAAAAACATATTTTTGAGACATAGTCTGTATGCGTAATACATGATCCACATTATAAAACCTTATTAATTATGATTATTTTGGATGTTTCAACTGAAAAATGTTAACCTTAAAGTTTATGTTTTCTATCATCACTTTAATGAATTATGACTGAGATCTGTTTGCAGCACAACCTCACTGGTCTCAAGGAAGTTTTGATGGGTGGCATATTTTACGTTTCTGGACTGGTATTCTTTAAAGCCGATGGTCGGATTCCATGTGCTCATGCCATATGGCACCTGTTTGTTGCCATGGCAGCGGCAACACATTACTATGCTATCCTCAGCTACCTATTTCCAGAAATGAGCTAATAATTTGTAATGAAAAAGGAGGCTTATTTTTTTAGATGTGTATCTCCAGATAGCCATATTAGTGGATGTTGTGAACCCTAGGAAAACATCATCACGAAGTGTATCTCATAAATTAAATTTTCAGCATACAATTTAGTAGAAAATTATATGTAGTGTGAAACAGAATGAACACAAATAACAGGGTTATAACAACAGTTGGGCTTCTATAGTAAGAGTATTATGAAATGTAAAATTATACTTTGATATTTTTATACCAAATGCTAAACAAATTAGAAATAATGAAGATGTGCCAAAATGAAACTACAAGGCATATATCAGTGCTAATAAGATTGTGAAATCTTTTTTTTTTACCTTTCTAATAACAAATTAAGGCTTTTTAATAACTTTGTTCCAAGTAAAACTGCAACTGTCTGGCTAGTAGGGTAGTCTACATATTTAATGACTGTGGACTAGGTCATTTGACCTACTTTTCTACTTGTTTGTTCAATTATTTTTTTCTAAAATTTATATAGTATTTTTGATCTATTCCTAAAAAATGATGACTAAGAACAAGTTCAAGTGACCACTGTTTTCAAATATTGCTTTGTAACAGACCAAGTCGCTAGGTGAATAACCTCAGGAAGTTGCAGGTTTCAGTTTCATAAGTCAGCGTTTTTCACTCCAGTGTTGCAGAGAAGAAAACACACTTGTGAAGCCAGAGAAGAAGTCTCTACATCTGTAATTAGTATAAGATCTAGTTTCTGATGAGTTGTGGAGGGGTGTCCTGTGCCTATATGTGTGAGTCCCTGTGCACAAATTGAAGATTTGAAGAGTGGGAAGTTTATCTACTGTGGTGTTATTTATAATAAAAATTAATATTCTTTTATTTAATGAACCGCTTCAGCTAATCTAGTCATTAGCTGGTTAAATGATGGAACAGTATGGGATGGTACAATTCTTTAATTTGTTCTCAGACAGAGCAAAGTTATTTGCTCTGTCCTAGACACAGGCTCAAATTGGAATGAACATGTCAAAGTTAACGATCCTACATTAGTCACTTTGCGGCTCTTTATTAATTTGGTTATTAGTATTATTATCAGCATTAAGGAATCAGCAAGTCATTCTTTCGTTTTTCGTGTGATTTCTAAAACACATTTACTCTATCCAATAATATGCTAACACAGGGTACACACTTGTCTGGAAAATCGAGGAAAGTCAAGGAATTTTAAGGATGTGCACATGTTGACTGCAGCATTCAAAATGACATGTTCCCTTTTAGTGTGATATCGGTTTCCGGAGACCGATAGCACGAGCTAAGCATGGTGCAGTAGAGATCGCCGGGGGCCGAGATACAAATTGTCATTCAACGCTGTCAATTTTTTTTTAAACGAACACCAAAAAATGATTATAGGAATCTGTACCTACACCTAATATGAAGATAAGTTTTGATTCGTATTGAACTCTGGCGACCTATACCGTACCATATGGCATGACCAATTTTAACTTACAATAAAAGCTCGCTTAAATATTTAATGGACAATGAGTTAATCAAGGCTTCAGACGACCAGTCCAGTTACTCCGCGAACTGGGACGAAATGCGAGATTACTTTTCCTCATTTCCATGGGCGTCTGTCTGCTTCTCTCATCCTGACCCCTCTGATATCTCACAAAACGTCACTGAAATTATCCAAGTTGGCATGAAATTATTTATTCCACGTACACAGAAAACCTCTGCAGCCACTCAAAAGCCCTGGTTCTCTAAATCCTGTGACAAGGCCAGACTTGAAAAGGTCAAAGCTCACAAAAAGCTTCTACACAATCCCAGTCAAGAAAACCGTCAAGCATTTAATGACGCAAGAAACCGCTATGTCTGCATTATTTCTGAGGCAAAAAACTCGTTTAGTAGCCGCATCAAAAACAAAGTCCTCTCAAGCTCCAGCGGCAGCAAACCCTTCTGGACTCTTGCTAAATCTATTGGGAATAATTTCTGCAAGAGCACGTTCTCACCTCTTGTCTCAGGGGATGAAATTGTTTCTACCGCCCTGGGCAAGGCTGAACTTTTTGCTTGGTTGTTTACCGGCAATTCTACTCTCAACCCACCTCCGAATGTTCAACCACCAACAGTCCCCAATGTCGCACATAAAATGACGGATATCATTTTCAAAACTAAAAAGGTATGAAATATGCTCTCTTCTCTTAATACCAGGAAAGCATCCGGCCTTGATGAGATCCCAGCAATTGTTATCAAAAAATGCGCACCAGAACTTGCTCCTGTCCTGACTCGTCTGTTTCAGACATCTTACAATAGAGGCATATTCCCTAGTAACTGGAAAACTGCTCGAGTACAACCCGTCCCCAAGAAAGGATCCAAAGCGCTTCCTAGCAACTACAGGCCTATTTCTCTCCTTTCAGTCGTCTCTAAAGTGATGGAAAAGTATATAAACACCAAATTACTAAAATTTCTTGAAAAACACAGTATAATCCACGACAGGCAGTATGGATTCCGTCAGCGCAGATCAACTGCCGACCTTCTTTCCTTTGTCACCCATTCTTGGAACAAGTCTATGGAACTACACGGTGAATCCCAGATTGTCGCTCTAGACATATCCAAAGCATTCGACCAGGTCTGGCACGCAGCGCTGCTTAATAAACTACCGGCCTATGGCCTACCACCAAAACTCTGTACGTGGACAGGAAATTTCCTCTCCAACCGGAGCATTTCTGTTGTCGTGGATGGCCATTCCTCTAAACTGTATCCAATTAATGCAGGAGTTCCTCAAGGTTCAGCTTTAGCCCCTACTTTGTTTCTTCTCCACATCAATGACCTCCTCTCTAACACATCCAACTCAGTTCACAGTTACGCGGACGACAGCACCCTCCACTCAAATATACAATACTGTAAGCCTGTCTCTTTAGCCCAATTAGATGTGGATCGCAGACTCATGGAGGGTTCTATCTCCGTGGATCTCCAAAAAATATTAGACTGGGGAAGTAGAAATCTTGTACAATTCAACCCCACCAAATCACAGTCTTGCTTTCTTTCTCATAAGAGATACACCAGCCCTAGACCCATCACAATAAACAACCAAGTTATTCAAAGTAATGAGTCCTTTTCACTTGTTGGCATTTCTGTGGATCAAAATCTCAATTGGCACCAACATGTCACATCAATTGCAGAAGCAGCTGCTAAGAAATTAGGTTTCCTCTTCCGGGGTCGCAAATACTTTTCACCAGCTAATTTCTATACCTTATATACTTCACAAATAAGACCAAACCTCGAATACTGCTCCCGCATTTGGGGTGCTGCTTCTGCTTCTACACTCGCTATCCTGGACTCCATTCAGAAGAGAGCTATACGTCTCATCGGTGACCCTACCCTCACCCAAAGGCTGCCATCCCTTGCCCACCGACGTGCCGTTGGTGACCTCTCTCTCTCTTTTATAGATATCTGCACGGGCACTGCTCAGAGGAGCTTTCTTCCATAGTTCCTCCACCTGCTGCCCCCAACAGATCTACCAGGGGAACAGAGCAAATGCACCCTTTTACTGTCCAGGTCACCAAAGATAGAACATCATATTATGCCCGCTCTTTTGTCCCGAGGACTTCCAAATTGTGGAATTCCTTGCGGGCACATGTTTTTCGTTCTCCCCCGAACCTCCAAACCTTCAAGTCCAGAATTAACAAGTTGCCTCTTTCCTCCGTGTCGATACCCACGGTACGGTAGTATTTAGGCTGTAAGCCCTCATGGTGTGTTGTTGAAATTTAAAAAAAAAAGTTATAGACTATGATCCATGGCAACCAAATTATTTGAAGCTGTGATTGGTTGTATTAACTAACCGGCCGTTAAATGTTTCATCAAGCTTTGTGAAATTGGGCATCCATATCTTTTTATTTAGTTAATTTATTGCAAAGTAAAAAATCTTTTAGCCTTTTATAATAATAAATACTAAAAAAATACTACAAACTCTTGTTTGCAAAATAAAAGTGGAAATTCAACATTGAAGCATTAAAAAAATACAATTGAGTTATAAAATTTATCAAAATTTTTACCTGAAATCAGTAATCCTGTAATTTATTAAAGCAAGGAAGACACATGCCAGGTTTATTAGGACAATCCTCACAAAAACTAATGAGTTTTGAGACTTTTATTTGCCTCACGACTGGATACCGTACCAGTTCTCCATAAATCTTGAAAGCATCCCTTGCAAAAAAATTTCCTCCTGGGCCAGATGGTTTTACGAAAGTGTGAATTCTTTTACGGTGAATTCTTTTACGTGTTGCTTCAGTCGTGGTTTTTTTACGAGAATCTCTACGCTGTGTTGCTAGGATTTTCTAAATTCAGAGATTGACATATTCTTGTTAGAAATTTGACTGTAGATAATCCACACATTGACAACACATGTTCCAAATAAAAGTTCAAACATTACTTTTGTGGTATTAGGACATCTGTTACTATAATCTACCCCTTTTTTGGCTTTATTGTAGTTTATAACGCACCTAGGCTTCGCAATAACATCGCCATTTATAGTTCTTTTTCTAGTATCTTGAACCTCGCTAGTGTAGGATCTGTAGTCAGTTCTTACTGGGCTTTTATTAACCCATTTTGAAATTTTAACTCACTCATTCTGCTGACTGCATATGTCTCTTTTTTTTAAGTTTTCGTAATCCCTTTTTGATTTTCACAAAGTGTTCTGCAATAAACTATTTTTTCCTCAAACAGTTTTTTTGCTAGGGGTAAGCCAGTATAAAAATTATCTTTATTTTCCACCGATTTTAGGAGTTCAGGTACCACTGTTTCTGAATGCTGTTGTCCTTCCACCTTTTCAACAGTACACCACTTATACAGTTTGACGCCATATTTGTGAAACTTATTTGATATATACTCACGAAATAAAAATCGCCCTCTAAAAGGGACTGTGGTCTCGTCAATAACTATAATTCTGCCAAGTGTTAGAACAGATTGAAAGTTTTTATTGACTATCCCTAAATCTTTTTTGAATTTGCGCAGCCTGTCAGTCGCGTTCAAGAATGTAACTGCTTTGTTGTCAAAAAGAATATATGTCACGTGGCATGGTATTTGCTATAAATTCTTCTTTTGACCAACAGGAGTTTACTGTAGGAAGCGAGTTGAATCCCGTTACCAAAATAATAGGCCACTATTAGAGTCACAAATGCATTTAAAGTATATCTGCTCGTCACACACTCTTTTAGCCACCGGACTACAATTGTATATAGTTCTCCAGGGACCAATACCGCATTAGAGTAATACATATATTATTCTGGTGTGGTATAGGTTGCCGAAGACCAAGACTATTACATTGTAATATTCCAAAACTATAAGTTGTAACAAGTTCTTCGCTATGTAAAACATACTTCCAGCTCAAGTACAAAAGTGCACCTTCTGCAACATAACTAAAATTGGAAAAATTTACGTCTGCACCAGGAAAAATTGAGATGTCAGTCCTCGAAGTCCGATATTGCAGTCAACGTGTTAAAAAATGTTCAGGGAAATTTAGAAAGATGTTACCAAAATTCAGAGAGGTTTTATGTTGGTCAGTGAAGAATGACGTATTAGTTTACTTAACTGATTATAAATAAAAACGTTAGTCACTAAAACAACTATAATCATTTTGATTTACATTTACAATAATAGACTAAAAAAAAGAAGCTGAATGGTAGGACGACATTCTTTTTTTTTTTTTTTTTTCTTTTTTTTTTTTTTTTTAAGTATTTTACAGACGTCGATAGTAAATAAGTACCAGGTTAAACACAGAAATCTTTCAATAGACACTCTTATCCTTTGATCTTGTAAGTTATCGATAAGGCAAAAAAGTACTTTCTTAAGTCATGGAAAAATTCAATTTTGAGTCAGTAAAGTCAGGGAAATTGAAATTACTTTTAAAGTGGAAACTCTATGACAAGAGGCCTGTCAAAGTTATTATTATGATTTGGCTTAGAATATGCATGCATTATTTGGTCCCAAACATACATGTTTCATAAAAACAGATAAGAAAATATTGAGTATAAGTTCCTCAATGCACAATAAGCCAAAGGCTGCGGTGCTATCGGGGGGCAAGGACGTGGACGAACCCTGAGGGAGAAAAAAAAGTTCCTCAAGTATATGTTCTACAAGAAAGAAGAAGAAACACTGAGTCCAAGGTTATGTGGTACAACTTCTATTGGAGAGTTTTCAGCTTGATTCGTTGCAAAGCCATCGCTCATATGTTTCTCCAGTATTAGTGAATTTTCTTTTAAAAATGGACTAATAAGATCGTGACTTTTGAATTTTGAAAAAATTTCTTCAAATGAGCGCGAACATGGCACCCTAGAACACATATCCGGGGTCCGTTTCGATTTATTTATATATATATATATATATATATATATATATATATATATATATATATATATATATATATATAATTTAGGTCTGTAAGTTGAAAGACAAAAAGTTATAGGCATTTAAGGAAAGAAAATTTGTGGTTTTCCTCAAAACATCAAAGTCGCGATTTGAAATGTCAAAATTGGTAACATTTGGGCAAAGAACCTGAAACAAATGCGGATTATGTAAAGAAAATGTCGTTTCAGCTTCAACCGTCATTCATAATCTTCATTTTACTAAAATGTTTCCAGAAAACTCATTTCAAATAGAACCTTTCTCTCATGCTTTGGCAATAGTTTATGATATAATGGTCTAAAATTTTTAAGTACGTTTCATAGAGAAAAAAATCGTTAATGGGGAGACCACGACTTTTGAATTTTAAGAAGATTTCTTCAAACGAGTGCAAACTAGGTCCCCTAAAATCCATATCTGTGTTTAGTTTCCGTTTTTATCTGTTTACATATATACAGGGTGGAGGATTTCTATGGTAAAGCTCAATATAATTGTTATCATACAAGATACGAGGAAAAATTGTCTACGTTAATTATAGGGTGTTTTGAGATGCATCTTATAAAATTATTTTTACAATCACGGGGTGGCCCATAAGCCATTGGTGATACCTAAAAAATTTTTCAAGCATCTCTTGTATTATTACATTTTTGCAGGTTTCATCAAAATATGATGCATGCTTGTGAGAAAAAAAATAAGCACACAGTAAGTGCGTTTTGATAGCGAATTTTCATTAAATGCTTAAAATTTTAGTGAATTTGCTTACAAAAAATTCACTAATGGGGAGATCCCAAGTTTTAAATTTTGAAAACATTTCAAAATTTCTTTAAATGAGCCTGACCTAGGACCCCAAGAAGAATATATATATATATATATATATATATATATATATATATATATATATATATATATATATATATATATATATATATATATATGTGTGTATATATATATATATATATATATATATATATATATATATATATATATATATATGTATGTATGTATATCACACCGATAATTAAAAAAATAATGAACTGATTTTGATAAAATTTAGCGTGTACCTTCCTTTTGTAAGTCGCTTGGATAAGTTCGTTAGCTAGGAAAATCGAGCCAGGTTTTCCGGGAAAATTTTGGGTTTTCTTTCGGAAAAAAATGCTTATCTCAAAAAACAGAAAAGCTATGGTAACCAAATTTGGTAAGTAAGTTTGCGATATTAAAAGAAAACTACATACCAAAATCTATATTTCTATGTTAAAAGAAAAAAGTTTTAAAAAAATATGTGGTGCTAGATCATGTCTATGAAAATTCACTACCATAACGCACTTGCTGCGTCCAGACTTTTAATAACTCAATTTGCTATTAACCTTAAGTTTGTTGTCTAGGAAACCAGTTTTCTCAGAAACATTTTAAGTTCATTTTTGCACAATTTTTGTACATTTTCAAACAATAAGTTATTTTGATAAAATATGGTACATATACATATACTATATAGGATATACCGGTAACCAAATTGATGCCTGCTTGCATTAAAGAGACATTTTTTATGAAAATTCACTTCCATAACCCACTTGCCTTGTCCAGACTTTTTTAAGCTTGTATGACGACTTTTTTTGCAGCTTTAACGATATAAAAGACATACATGGGAAGTGCCTTGTTTTAAGTGAGCAAACTGTTTTGATTAATTCCACTTTCTTTGAAAATTCTCTTTTTAATTAAATAAGAAGGGGTACCTGAAAGAGACCGAACTTATTTTTTTGTAATTTATTTATTTATTTAAAAAAAACATTCGATCCCCTTCAAAGTACTCTCCACTGGCACTTGTACTTGTCTAACCGTTTACTCCGTTGTTTAAAACAGTTTTGAAATTCGTGTTCTGTGGTGGCCAACAGTGCCTCCGTTGTTTTTTCTTCACCTCGGCAAAAGCTTTCCTTTCATGTCGCTTTTCATATGGGAAAATAAAAAAAGTCGCAGGGGGCAAGGTCAGGTGAATAAGGGGGATGAGGTAGAAGGGACATTGCATTTTAGGTCAAAATTGGTGCACAGGCGGGGATATGTGAACAGGGGCGTTATTGTGGTGAAAAAATCAGTCCGCCTACTGCCGCAAATCAGGCCACTTTCACCAAAAACTGATGCACGATCTTTTCAAAACTTCCAGGTAGAAAGTCTGACCCTGTGGAACAAACTTTAAATGGACAACTCGTCTCACATTGACAATACATATCAGCATTGTTTTGACGTTTGATTCCACTTGACGAGCTTTTTTTACCCAAGGTGAACTTGGGGTTGGCTTGATAGTTTATATGTTTCAGGGTTGTAACCATGCACCATGATTCGTGAGCTGCTGGAAAAAGGTTGGATGATTTTCGAACTCTTTTTTCAAAGCACAACATATTTCCACACGACCTTACTTTTGTTCAGCAGTCGAGGCACGAATATAGCGTTAAAATTTGCTGAAAAAATTCACTCCAGGCAGCTCCGCAACTTCGTCAATGGTCCATCGTCTGTCTTCCAGAATGATTTGAATGAATTTTTTTCAACATTTTCATCGGTTCGCACTATACACATATACAAACACTCAGACTTATATAAGTCTAGAATTCCAATTACCTACCTAATTATAATTGGTTAGAGCTTTATTTTGAAATTGCTGACTGCTTCTGTAGGATAAAATATCAATTTTATCCATTATGTTATTATACTCTCTACACATGGCGTTTATTGATGAATTGAAATGATGTCATTGCTAATTTTGCCGACCTGGTAACTCTAAAAATAAGAGAGTTAGCAATAGTTCATACCTACATGTAACTGTGTAAAAACCTTTTTGGTATTTGAGAATTTTAATATTTTTTTTTGTTTTTATATTGTACTGTTATTAGTTCTTTAATTAATATTTATATGTATATATTAATCTTACACTTTAGACACTTTTAAATTTTTATGGTTTTAATTCTGTAATCAAAAGTTTTACTTCTTGAGCATTGTATATATTAATCTTACACTTTAGACACTTTTAAATTTTTATAATTTTAATTCTGTAATCAAAAGTTTTACTTCTTGAGCAAAAAATAAAATTTTTATTTTACAATTCTTTTTTGTTTGTTTTCTTGTAATGAGTACAGATACTATTATTATATTGTAGTTATTACCTGTATTATTATCATCAATCATACTTGCTCTTAGAAAATGTAAGCCAAAACAGTTTGATAGTACGGGCCGGACGACCTGGTAGGACAATTTAGTTCCTCCAACTTACGATGGTGTTTAGAAACCTGCAAACGAAGTTTATACTGATTTAATTTATGGGATACACTATCAATCATACTTGTAACTACCTAAACGAATGTATTTTCTTATACAGTAGTCTGCAAATTAATGTGAACACGAGTAATATTTTCAAAATTTGTTTATATTAACTGTTAAAACAACTGACAATAACATAAGTGTTAATAATATTTTAGCATAAGACATGTCCCCCCTTGGCTTGGATAACTTGCTGGAGTCGGTTTGACATAAAATCCAAAAGATTACTGCATTTTTCAACAATTTGTTCATCGTGAAACCATACCTGAATCAGGTGTCATATAATCTTCCCTTTTGTGGTACAGTGCTATTTTCGAAGCCTGGACTTACATATAGCTCAGAGATTGTTGATTGGATTTAGCTTAGGTGAATCACCTGACCGCTCTGGCATGTGATTTTCTTTTCTTGAAAATATTTTAGTATAGACTTTGACTTATGACGTGGCTGAATCTTGCTAAAGAAACTGATGTTCCATTAGGATTACCTTTTCCACGTTTTTAGGTAATTTTTTCTCTGGTAACTTTATACTTTGGCTAATTGGAATCATTCCGTCATTTGGGAGATCCAGTCCACTTATTTGTAAAGTAATACCAAAACATATTCTTCTGGGATGTTTGACAGTTTGGTCAATACGGTAGACACTATCACTGATATATCGCGCTTGCTGTTATTGAACTAAATGTGCGCTTTGCCAGAAAACAAAACCGTTCTCCAATGTTGTCTAATCTAATTTGGATATTTTTTTCTGTTTTTTTTTTTTTTTTTTTTTTTTTTTTTTTTTTTTTTTTTTTTTTTTTTTTTTAGCCAAGAGAAGCCTCTTGTATCATTGGACCTGTCGGCAATTGTTCCTGCTGTGACCACATGGTCTTTCTTCTGTGTTCTATAAGTTTTCTGCATACTGTAGAATTCTGAATTATGACAAACACTTTACAAATCTTGCTGTAGATCAAAACTTGTCTTCCTGTTATTTAGTTTGCTATTTCTCTCTCTTGGCATTGTCTTTCTCTTCTGCTCACATTTTTTATCACATTTCACTTCAGTCAAACTAATAGCCCCTTCTTATTTTAAGATCTTATTCACAGCTCCCACACTTATATCACACTCGTTCACTCACCTAATCTTGTACACAACAAACTGTCCCAGATTTCTTGTTCTGTTGTGTGAATGTGATGAATTCATATTTATCTCCAAACGTGCCACTGCAATGGGAATATAAAGTCACAGTTGTTAAACATTACGTATGCACTTTCTTTTCGACTTATAAAGGCTACCGAAATTACATAGTGCATCAGTTGATTTTCGACATAAACTCACTTTGCGATCGGAAATCTACTGATGCACTAAGTAATTTCGGTAGCCGTTATAAGTTGAAAAGAAAGTGGATACAGAATGTTTAACAGCTGTGACTTTCTCAAGAAAAGTTTATCTTGTTCCGTTCAGCTGTGTCGCCCATGCAGTCTCAAATGAGATCGAGTGTAAGCTACAAAAATTCACTGAAAAGATAGGGGCAATTAAAGTTTATGACCTCTACATAAACATTCCCGGATATTCCCATTGCAGTGGCACTTTCGGAGATAAATATGAATGCATCACATTCACACAACAGAATAAGCAATCTGTGACAGTTTGTGCTGCATATACATACTTCTACACTACCTACAGGTTCTAACGAATTTCACAGTTTTATTTTCCTCATGATTTTTGTAACGTAGTAATTTTAATAGGCAGGCCAGTACTTAGATGGTCATTGGCTTTTATTAAGAATATTAATTATATTTTTGCGAGAGAAAACGAAAAAAATTGATATTTCGATCTATTCCTGATTTGAAATATTGATCAATTCCTCAGCACGGATAATCTGCAAACCGGATAATCCGCACACGAATAATCGGGACTATACTGTACTGCTACTTTTGAAGAACAAATATCACACCAAGAAAATGGAAGAAAGGTGGAAAGTTACAACATTAGGTGAGCATCATACCTCTATGACACAAAGGAGTAGTGCGAATGATATCCACCGAATGTCATTAAAATCGCTTTGTAATTTTCGTAAAAAAAAAAGTTTTTCAAAAGAAAACTCAAAATTTGAAAAACTCAATTTTCTATAAACTTAGAAAGTTTAGTTTTGGTACGTAGTAAGGTATTTCCCGAGGCAACATATCCAGCAAATTTCATTAAAATAGCTTTGTAACTTTCGGAGAGAAAAAATTTTTTTTAAAGAAAACTAAAAATTTTCCCGGAAAACCTTGTCCGATTTTCCTGGCTAACGAACTCATCCAGGCCATTAATAAAAGAAAGGCACTTGCCGAGTTTGATCGAAATCGGTTAATTATTTTTTGAGTTATCGGTTGGATACATACATATATATATATATATATATATATATATATATATATATATATATATATATATATATATATATATATAAACATATAAAAATTGAAACTGACCCCGGATATGGGTTCTAGGGGTCCTAGTTCGCGCTCATTTGAAAAAAAAATTGCAACGTCTCATCATCGACACCGCTCTATTGGTGAATTTTTTTAAATAAAAATTCACCAAACATCAGAAGTGTCAGATTTATCACAAGAACTCCTCCAGTCTGTAGTAAGCTCTATTCGTCGAAACCATCTTAATATCTTGTTTGGTGTGTTCTAGTGGTTTGTTCCTAACTTCATCCAGGATTATAATAATAATAATTAGTTTATAAATTTTGTTTAGTGTATATTGCACATTACGTTTGTTTTTAGTTTTCTTCGGTATTGAAGGAACTAAGTTATTTTTTGTTCTTGTGTCATGTTTGTATATATTCGATGAAGAGGTAAATTTTATCTTACAAAGTATATGGATTTAAAGTGCAGCTTACAACATTCTGTTTGTTTTATTCTGAGAATTCCCTGAGGCATGATATGCAGTAAATGCTAACTTCATTGACACAATCGTACTGATTGTTCTTAAGGCAAAACAATATTTTGTCATAGATTGTACTAGGTTAATGATGTGAATTCTCCAGTCAAGTCGTGCATCCAATCCAGGTGTAAACCCAAAAATTTACATGAGTGAAGTGTCCAGATTACTGTCGCCACCAAGACAAATTCTCAGTCTGTCATCTGATTTTGTAAAATATAAAAGATTGGTCTTTTCAAGATTATGACTCAAGTTGTTCGAAGAAAAGTAATCATGCATAATCGCAAACGAATTTAGGATGCCTGATTGAAGATTTTCTATATTGTTTTCCCTGGATGTTAGTGTGGTGTCATCTGCATACATGACTGTTTTTTCGTTTATAAAATTTGGAAAATCATTTACGTAAATTATATATAGTAGTGGCCCAAGCACAGCTCCTTGGAGCACTCCTTTTTTTATTTCCTTTCTTGATTTTAATATGCTCCCATTGTCCATTTTGTATATTATGCTTTGATGCCTGTTTTGTAGGTATGACTTGATCAGTCTTAAGGGGCTTGTTTACAATACCGTACCCATTTAATTTTTCAGCCAGTATGCCATGATCTGTTGAGTCAAATGGTTTACTTAGATTGACAAATGTTCCGATAACATATTCTTTTTCGTTTAACCCCTCTATTACATCCACAAGTGTGTCATGTATTGCCCCTGTTGTAGACCTGTTTTCCCTGAAGCCAATTTGTTCGTTTTCTAAAATTTTATTATGTTCGTATTAATTGTGTTTTTCAATTATCTGTGTTGCCGAGGATTTTAACAACCCCCCCCCCCTTTTTTTTATCCGGATAATGGAGAGTATACTGTAATACTAATCACAGAGAACTAAAGTTGCTAATATTATTATTGTTCTCAAAGAAAAAACTATTCATAATTAACAATGTACTCATGAAAGCTTGGGGTGATGAATAAAAAGGCCTTTTCTTTCCAAACAAATATTTTATTCCTTGTCCCGACACGTTTCGACCCTTTTTAACAGGTAATCCTCTGGGGAATCTAGAATTTACAAAAGGCTTGTCAGAAAAACTGAGTGTTCGGTAGGCTACTTCTGCGAGGGTACAACACAGTAATATAAGATAAAAAGTTAAAGGTTAAAATGTCAAGCTACAAAGCTATAAAAGATTACAGGTATACAGTCATAAAAACTACTACATGCAATAAAATGAAACAACTATACGTCAAATTGAACTGCAAGAAAAGCTAATTTGTCTTGAGATTTAAAAAATTTTACAATAAGTCTAATTCTAAAACTCATAAAAGCTCAAAAAATTCTCCAAAATTTAAGTTCAAGCTGAAGACAACCACAGGAGCGAAAGCAAACAGCACAAACACCAGCAAGCCATGCAGCTGAGAAGAAACTTTCAGAGAACATCAAACTCATCAAATGAATGGGAATTGAACCAGAAGTGAATTTGATGAGTTTGATGTTCTCTGAAAGTTTCTTCTCAGCTGCATGGCTTGCTGGTGTTTGTGCTATTTGCTTTCGCTCCTGTGGTTGTCTTCAGCTTGACCTTTAATTTTGGAGAATTTTTTAAGCTTTTATGAGTTTTAGAATTAGACTTATTGTAATTTTTTAAAGATCTCAAGACAAATTAGCTTTTCTTGTAGTTCAATTTGACTTGTAGTTGTTTCATTTTATTGCATGTAGTAGTTTTTATGACTGTATACCTGTAATATTTTATAGCTTTGTAGCTTGACATTTAAATTTAACTTTTGGACTTTTTATCTTCTTTCCTGTGTTGTACCCTCGCAGAAGTAGCCTACCGGAAAACTCAGTTTTTTCTGACAAGCCTTTTGTGAATTCTAGATTCCCTGAGGATGACCTGTTAAAAAGGGTCAAAACGCGTCGGGACAAGGAATAAAATATTTGTTTGGAAAGAAAAGGCCTTTTTATTCATCACCCCAAGATGTCAACCCCAAACATTTTGACGTTTAGGAACAATACTCATGAAAGCACAGACAGAATGTTTTAGTAGTATACAAATGACAAGTTTGATTTCATTGCTGCCAACTGCACAAAACGTCAATTTTTTACTGTGTTCTAATTAATTCACACAGTACTGTATTTTTTCTACCATCCCACCTGTTTGACATATTTAACATGAAATCATGTGTAAAGTTCAAAGAAAATTTGGTGGTGAGTTAAAAAAATCTGTACCAAAGCTGATTCTACATCTTCTACTTACTGTGTTATTATGTAAAGTCTCTTAATTTTGTGTTTGTGATAGATATCATTATATGTACTGTAACATAACTTCCTATAAAGCTGTGTAATTGTGTCTTAGCAGATTTAATGTTTGAACGCTGCACCCGTCGAATGGAGAGTAAAACCTTTAACCTTGTGTACTGTGTGATGATGGGTAAGTTGAAAATATGTCTACATATCTACAAAAAGAAAATAAGGAAACAATCAAAATCAACTTAAAAAGTATAAGAATATGCAAGTACTCAACTTTTGGCACCAAGATTGCTGATCATATTGTTACTTAATTATGATACAAGGGGGTACCCCATAGAAAGCACTTTTTTTTATTTCTAAATAAAAAACCTCCATTTCCGTTAAAATTATTCCCCACTCACTAGTACACTTGTCTAATATTTTATTCCATTCTTCAAAACATTTGTGAAATTCGTCTACGTTTTTATTTCACCTCGGCAACGTCAGCAAAACACTCTCCTTTCATGTTCCTTTTAATTCAGGAAAATAAAAAAAGTCGTATGGGGCATGATCAGTTGAGTAGGGCAGAAGGGTCATACCACTGACGCACAGGCGGAGCTGTGTGAACAGAGGCGTTGTCGTGGTGGAAAAACCAGTCACCTAATCACAAATCAATCCTCTTCTGCTGCAAACTATTGCGCATTATTTTCAAATTTTCCCGATAGAAAGCCTGGTTGACCTGACCTGACCTGACCCTGTGAAATAAACTTCTCTCACATCGAAAAAACAAATCCACATTGTTTTGATGTTTGATTTCACTTGATGAGCTTTTTTTAGAAGAGGCAAACTTGAAAGTCTTCCACTAGCTTGATTGTTGGTCTGTTTTAGGGTCGTAACCGTAGCACCATGATTTGTCTCCTGTGAGGACCTTAGAAGTTTAAATCATTTAGGAAGTCTTCTTTCAAAGCACAACATGTGACCTTTTTTTAGTTTAGCGCTCTGCAGTCGAGACACAAATATGGCAACCACCCTTTTCATCCCCGAATCTTCAGTTAAAATTCAATTAACTAAACTCCAGGCAGCTCCGCAATTTTGTCTTTCATTATTTGACACAAAAAATCTGTCATTTTATGCATGGCTAACAGATTGGTTAAATTAAAATTTGTATCTATTTTCAAAAAGTGTGGTGTGACAATAAACCTTAAAGGTCGCTGTGACAAAATTCGTATAGCCAGCTCCACCCCCCATAATCTTTAAATTTTCAAATAATTTATTAAAAATATATCTGACACTAATGATTTTAGGTATAGGAAATAGTAGACAAAAGTTTGGAGTAGACGACATGTCCTTTCATTTTAAAATATAAAATATAGAGGTGTTCATTAAAAAAAAAATCAATTGTAACTTTGACACACCCCACCACCACCACCACATAAGATGACGACTTTGTGAAGTAAATCATTGACATGGACAATTGAAATTAAAGAATATTTCGAAATTTATGTTGTCAAAAAACACAATTCTCACTATTTATTAAGACAATGTACCCACCGACCTGGAAAACCGGAAAAAATCAGGGAATTTGAAATACCCCCTAAATGTCAAGGAAATTTGTGATTTTACTCAAATGTCACGGAAATCGTTCAGCAGATCTGGAAATTATATATCGGTAAAATTCCTGCATTATCAGATTCATTTCTATTTGTATTTCATATATATTATATGAATTTTTTCACGTAAATATTTTCCCACGGCTGGCGTTTGGTATATCAATTGAACCCGCCAATGAACGCAGTGCATGTCACATCATGCGCCGATATAAATATAGTTTCTACTTCATCTATCTCAAACCTGTCTCATTTGTTCATCTCTCTTGAAATGTTCTTCCTTGAATGCATAAAATGCAAAATGCGTTCCTGTTATTGACGCCGTAGAACTGCGTCGTGATTTTTTAAATTTTAACCTTTTAAGTTGGAGTGAAAATATTGGCCATTTGTATATAGATATTTGTATTGTAATCTACAAGAACTTTGATATTGCAACGCAGTGTGATAGTGTAAAGAACTAAGAGGTAGTGGGAAATATAGAAATCAGCGATAAAGCTGAGGCGGTATCTCAAGAAATATAAAAGAGGTCTTGACGAAAATCAGAAAACAATGCTTGAGATAAGCGATGCAGAAAAAAAAATGAAACATAAAGCAAGTAGAGAAATATCACAACTAGAAACAAGGAAAAAACACATTAAAAAAAAGCAAAATGTTACTAAAGTTTTGAATGTGGTAATTTTGTTGCCTTTTTTTTCTTCATTGTAGACATTTGAAATGTGATTTATTTTCGTTTTTCATGAAACTTTATTTTATTGAGTCAGAAGACCAGTTTTCATTCCAATGCTTAAACGGTAGTTAGAATATGGCTCTTGTGGTTTGATCTCACTGCGATTAAAATGAGGGTAACCTTGCTAAAGTAGTGCAAAAATGTGTAATAATTTAGCGATGTAACTATAGGGTTAGGAACCTCAGTGGTCCAGGGGTAAGAACGTGTGCCTCTAAACCGAAGGGTACTAGGTTCGATTCCCAGGGTTTCCCTTTCAGTTTTTTAGTACAAACTGTAATAAATTAACATTAACTGAGGCTCTGGCATTGTATTTGAGCAAGTTGAATGTCTGTGCGGTCCGCCCTTCGGAGGAGGCTTAAAGCCGTCGGTCCCGTGTCCATGTGATGTCGGGCACGTTAAAGATCCCTACCCTCATTTGAGACAGGCAAGCGTTTGGCAAAATTTCCAGGATAGTGAGGTGAAACTGCTCCCTGGCGTCGGTGATTGGCCATAGTCGCGGAAATAAGCCGACGTTAAAATAAAAGAAAAAAGTATAGGGTTATCACTTTTCTCTATTAGTTTAACAAAATTAAACTTATGTATGTTTTTGGTAATGTATGTATAGTTTTTTGTCCAGAGTTTAGTTTGTCAATTAAAAAATAGTGCTTTAAATTGAATCGTAACTTCGACATAGCTGGGATAACCTACTTTTCTCAGAAAGGCATTCTCATGAAATTAATTTAGGGTCCATGGCTTGACCACAAAGAAAATATTCGTATTCCTGTACCCATAAGCTTCTGAAACGTTATATTACTAGAGTTTCAACAAAAAAAAGCCAATTTTCACCAAATCAGCCCTCATTTATTCCCTACCCCCTTAAGTGATCTTAACCAAAAACAATTCGAAGCATTCCTTTGTCGGGCGCTAACCAGATACCAAGTTTGAAGATGCTATCTCAATCTGTTCGAACGTTATTGCGCCTACTAACAGACAGGCGTACAGAACGACAGACAAAAAAATTTTCGTTACAAAACCAAGTTTTCTATATGTTTTGAGACATACTACGCCGTTTTTAACAACAAAAAATTCGACATTTTTGTCACCGATATTCCACCCCCACATTTAATTTAGCACAGAATACCAGATCAGTTTTCTATATGTTTTGAGACTTTCTAAGCCGTTTTAACAAAACAGTTTCCGAAAATTCTGTCACCGATATTCCACCCCCACACATTCAACCCCTAATTTAATTTCAGCACAGAATACCAGATGTTTGATAAAATTGAAAATGTTCTAATAAACATACCCCAAAACGTTATGTTACTCAGGTTTTAGCGAAAAAATGTCAATTATCACCCCCCCATTCATCCCCTATCCCCTGGAGAGATTTTACCCAAAAACAATCCGAACCGTTCGTTTATCAGGTGCTAACTGTATACAAAATTTGAAGACGATATCTCAATTCATTCTGAAGTGATCGTGGCTACAAACATACAGACTGACAGACAAAAAAATTCGTTTCCAAATCATGTTTTCTATTTATTTTGACAATTTTTACGACGTTTAAGTGAAAAAAAAATTTGAAATTTTATCGCCGATGCCATACTTCCACATGTTGTGACGATGTGGAAGTAATATGTGTGTCTTTCATTTCGAGTATTATGAAAAATTCACTCGAGAGATCTGGAAATGTCAGGGAAACTTGATTTTTCATTTTTGCTGGGTACCCTGTAAGATACATTTCGATTTTGATATAACAAGGTGCATAACTTTTGAAATGTGTATAACATAAAAAAACTTTCTATCTGAAGTGCAAAAAAAATTAGCTGGATCCATATATAAAATAATATATGGAGTGTTCCATTTAATATAGAACATACTGTATAGCTAAAAATGATTTTAGTAAATAGAGCTCAAGTCTGTCTACAAGTTTTATACATAACTTCTTTTGATATAATGACAGATGTATAGGGCTACCCACGTTTATTTTCATAAGTGATTACTGGAATGCGAAAGTTTTTTATTTTCTGTGAAAATTTTATTTGTATTATTTTCTGCTGGCTAGAAAAAATACAAAGCTTTAGTATTCTGCTTGTAATATAAATAGTTATTTATGTACCAAGGGTATAAATAGATGCTTATGCCCGAGAGCGACGATTTTACAAATCCGAGGGCCTCCGGCCCGAGGGTTTGTAAGTCGCTCGGTGCATACAAAATTTTATGTCATACACTAGTCATACCCAAACAATGAAACATGAATCACTGTTTGCTGAAGGCATCGGATCTTTTCAGAACTGTTAATTCGACTAAATAATGTTAATTAAATATGTACATATTACTTTTATTCCATTATCTGTAATTTCATTATTAAAGGTTATTAAAGAAGTCAAACAAAAATTATTTGTTTTGATGTGCGCGCGGGCCATGAAGTGTACGTTTTGCCCGCGCGGGGCATAAAGTACACTTTATGGCCCGTGGACATAAAGTACAGCATTATGTAGTTAGTAACTAAGCAATAGAAACACAATAATGAACTAGTATGACATAAAATTATTTTATGAATTTATGTAACGCAAATGGAAGCAAAAATAGAATCAAGTAGATAATTAGCATAAGGTTAAATAATAGCAAATGTGTATAATTTTATATGATACAGTAGGTATTATAGTGTAAAAACCATTCAGAGCTATATTATGTAATTTCAAGTGGTGTGTGATTTTGTTTCTAAAGTGTGTCAACTGTGGCAATTACTACCCAGCAGACCCATTGTGTTAGATTGGCATAAATATTATGTACATTTTGCAACCTAGAGAGATCTTTTATTTACAAGTAGGTTACATGTAACTTGAGTGCAAGGCGAAATCTCATAGCCAAAAAAAGATCAGTGCAATATTAATATATATATATATATATATATATATATATATATATATATATATATATATATATATATATATATATATATATAACATATAGTATTGGGAAAGAGAAACAATATATAAGAAAAATAGAGTTTATTACCCAAGAATATCAATAAATACAAGCAAAAATAAAGTTTCAATTAGGATAAGATAAATTTTAATGTGTCTTAATAATCCTTCTACATAATTTTTTTTTCTCTGGTATCATAGCTTGCTTGACCTAAACCACTCAGTAACCATCTTTTCAAATTATTGTTGGATATAATAGGTTACCCACTGTGACGTAACTGAAACTAAAAGAAATACATTTTAGTTATTAATTTACACTGAATTAAAATATTCCTGTTGTATTTTGTTTCTTTAACGTTAGTGTATTTCTGCCAGGGAGCAGTTTCACTTCACTATCCTCTAAATTTTGATGAGCCCCTTTAGGCAATAACATTATGAAATTTCTTAAACATATAATATTATAACCTCACTTAATTAGAAATATAAAGGATTTATATTATTATACTTACAAGATCTTAATTAAGCAATTTCATTACATTTCTGTGAAATCCGGTTTTGTTTTCCTTATAAGAAAAAATTAGGGATGCAGCCAGGGTGTTATAGTAACGAATTTTCATAAGAATTGTACACTATTATTATACGGCATATTAGTAAAGTTAATACTTTAAGCTTACACAGACCTTGAAGATTGATTTTAGAGGTCCTGGTACGCAAACATTTGAATAATTCTTTTGAAAGTGTTGCCATCGATATCTCTCTATTAACAAAAAAATCTTGTCCAAAACTCAATTTTCTATGAAGCTCAAGAACTAAATTTTGTTATATCTGTAGATAGTGTAAGTCTCTTTAAAAGAAACTTGTATTACAAATTTCATTAAAGTTATAGAAAAGATTTCCAGAAGGAAACTTAATTCATATTTTGAAAAGTAAAGTATCTGCCAAATTATAAACGTAGCAGTTATTTTTCCTTATTAATCGCCGATATGATTTCGTTTTAGTCAACCTAATCAAACTGGTTTTTTCGTTATCAACAATAACAAAATATCTACTGAAAATTATAATTTTAGACTCAAAGGTGACAAACTTGTTCAGGTGTTTTAAACAAAAATGAGATCTTGTTCAAAACGTATGAAATCTGTGCACTATTGTTTCTCCAAATGTCAAAAAAAAAACACATTCATCCGAGCTGGATTCGATCATGCAACCTTCTGCGTAGCAGTCCAGCATGCTTCCAATGCGCTATCTGCTAATATGTCAACTAACGTCTACATAATACTTAACACAGGCTTCATGCCCGGGGTAGTATATGAAAAGTATACGTAACCATTAATTACAGAATTAGTAGAATTAGCATTGAAACACATTCAAGGATTGTTTCGGTCTTATATGACGTCTTATGTTTAAGTTTAAAGATAAAAGAAACTATTTAAGAATCATTTTTATAGACTTGACTTCAATTTGTTTACATTTCTACTATATAATACAACAGCATAATTGATCTATGCTGCGCTAAAACTTTATTTAAGGCCGTTTATAAAGCTACAAATATAGTGTATTTTAATAATTGATTGAATCCCCCAGTTAAATAACAATCACTTGGCAAATTTTTAATTTCATGTCTTCTGTCACTTTCCATAATAGCGGCCGAGATTTCACGATTGTTGGTTCGGGTAGTATGTTTTATGCCTGGTATATATTTAATTTGGTTACCGTTGATGTATGGTTTATACCTGTTGTATTAATCAAGCTACGCATGGCAGTTAACTACTCTGTCTGTCAGGCATTGGACTTTAACCACTAAGTTGTTTTAACACATGGCTTTGGGATTTTATTTTTAATTTGGAAAAAGTCTAAATATTGTGTACCAAATTACTTAAACTTCACAACATAGGTTTATTTGCACTATCTCTAGCCACATGTAAAGTCGCATTCCAGTTACTCTGATACTTACGAAAATATAGAGTTTTCAAAAAGTTTTTTCCCATTTTCCACCGGAAAAACTGATTAACGAACTCGACGTCGGTTTTCGCCTAAACAAGAGTTTTACTAAGTTTGATTGAGATCAGTTTAGTATTTTTTGAGGTATCGCTTGAATACATAACACACACACACACACACACACACACACACACACACACATATATATATATATATATATATATATATATATATATATATATATATATATATATATATATATATATATATATATATATATATATAAACATATAAACATATAAAAAAATAACGTACCTTGGTTTTGGGTTCTAGGGACCCATATTCGCGCTCATCTGAAAAACAAATGTTCAAAAGCTGTGACCCCTCTATTAGCGAATTTTTCTTAATGAAAATCGCTGAAATTCAATATTCTTGCTTTTAGAAGGCCAGTAACAAGTTAGTTTATTTTGATCCAACCAATTCGTAGGTACCTACTTCAGTATAAGTACTGTTGGTAAACTTAACAATAAAGTTATTTGTTTTGAAACCTACAATATTAATAATCATATTAATGTAATAATTAATATACTGGTTAAAAATAACCACTCTAACAATACTGTTAAACTCACAGTAATTTTATGTTGTTGAGGTTATGATCAAAATAAGTATCAACGAAGATAAATAACAGGCGGCAGCTGTTATATACTTACCAGTACAAATGTGTAATAATTAATATAACGACAAGACTTTAGAAAGATCATTTTTAATTAGACTTTGACACAGACACTATATATATATATATATATATATATATATATATATATATATATATATATATATATATATATATATATATATATATATATATATATCATACTGCTGTAACAACTGCCGACCTCCTTTCCTTTCTCAGCCATTCTTGGAACAAGTCTATGGAACTACACGGCGAATCCCAGATTCTCGCTCTAGACATCTCCAAAGCATTCGACCAGGTCTGGCACGCAGCGCTGCTTAATAAACTACCGGCCTATGGCCTACCACCAAAACTCTGTACGTGGACCGCAAATTTCCTCTCCAACCGGAGCATTTCTGTTGTCGTGGATGGCCATTCCTCTAAACTGTATCCAATTAATGCAGGAGTTCCTCAAGCTTTAGCCCCTACTTTGTTTCTTCTCCACATCAATGATCTCCTCTCTAGCACATCCAACCCAGTTCACAGTTACGCGGACGACAGCACCCTCCACTCAAATATACAATATTCTAAGCCTGTCTCTTTAGCCCAATTAGATGAGGATCACAGACTCATGGAGGGTTCTATCTCCGTGGATCTCCAAAAAATATTAGACTGCGGAAGTAGAAATCTTGTACAATTCAACCCCACTAAATCACAGTCTTCTTTCTTTCTCATAAGAGATACACCAGCCCTAGACCCATCACAATAAACATCCAAGTTATTCAAAGTAATGAGTCCTTTTCACTTGTTGTCATCTCTGTGGATCGAAATCTCAATTGGCACCAACATGTCACATCAATTGCAGAAGCGGCTGCTAAGAAATTAGGTTTCCTCTTCCGGGCTCGCAAATACTTTTCACCAGCTAATCTCTATACTTTATATACTTCACAAATAAGACCAAACCTCGAATACTGCTCCCACATCTGGGGTGCTGCTGCCGCTTCTACACTCGCTATCCTGGACTCCATTCAGAAGAGAGCTATACGTCTCATCGGTGACCCTACCCTCACCCAAAGGCTGCCATCCCTTGCCCACCGACGTGCCGTTGGTGACCTATCTCTCTTTTATAGATATCTGCACCGGCACTGCTCAGAGGAGCTTTCTTCCATAGTTCCTCCACCTGCTGCCCCCAACAGATCTACCAGGGGAACAGAGCGAATGCACCCTTTTACTGTCCAGGTCACCAGACATAGAACATCCTGTTATGCCCGCTCTTTTGTCCCGAGGACTTCCAAGTTGTGGAACTCCATGCCGGCACATGTTTTTCCTTCTCCCCGAACCTTCAAGTCCAGAATTAACAAGTTGCCTCTTTCCTCCTTGTCGACACCCACGGTACGATAGTATTTAGTCTGTAAGCCCTCGTGGTGTGTTGTTGAAATTAAAAATTAAAAAAAAACATTACATTACTCTGCAATATAACAGATCTCTACAATGTCTTGTATCAGAAATGTATACAACACCTTACGATGTTACCTTACATTGTAATCTTATTGCTCTCGTGTGTTTGCTGGGTAATAGCCTGTTTAATATTTTAAATCTTCCCATATTTTCACAAAACTGTATTATTTGTAAAATACTCAACTGTAAGTCATAAAATAGAGTACAATAACTGTTTCATGTGAAAATATTTTGTGTTATGTATTTTTCTAAATAAATATTTATTCTCACATGCATTACTTAATTGATTTTATGTACTATGACGTCATTACCTACGTTACCACAGACTATTCATAGGAAACCACTCCATGTACAACAATTCGCCTATCAGGCGAGCAAGCCTACATTAGATGACCTACCCTGTTTAGTGAGGTATATAGAAAAACTTTTGTAGCCAAAAAGTAGCCCTCGGTGAATTCATTGGCATAGAGGGTGCCTTTGACAACACCCCATACCCATCCAACAGACAGGCCCTACAAAGGGAAGTGGAATTCCTCATTGTGAGTCAATGGTAAAAAGCCTTGTTATCACAACTACTACAAATGATACCAACGCAACAGTGACGAATGCAAAAGGTTGTCCTCAGGAAGAAGTGATATCACCTCTGCTGTGGTTGCTCGTTGATAAAAACTTATGACTACATTGAGCGAAGCAGGATTTATAATCCAAGGATACACAGATGATATTGTCATAACAGTAAAGGGCAAGTATGATGCTGTAATGTCCAGCCTAATTCAAACAGCGCTAAATATAGTAAGGAATTGGTGCAATACAGATGGGCTCAATGTCAATCCTCGTTAAACAGTTCTTGTCCCATTCAGTAACAGAAGGAAACTAAATTTAAAAGCTCCCAGTCTAAATGGAACACAGATACAATTTTCCAATGAATTTAAATGTTTAGGGATCTTTTACCACACGCCTAACTGGAACACACACTTGGAAAAAACTCTTTCGATGGCAGTCTGGACTTACCTTAGGCCTCGTAGGATGTACGTGGGGGCTGAATCCAAGGATGGTATATTGGATGTGTCAAACTGTGGTTAAACCCATGGTCACATGTGCATCTGTAGTATGGTGGCCAAGAACGGAACAAGCCTCAACACAAAGCAAATTGCAAAAATCAGAGATGCTGATCTGTCTTAAAATAACAGGAGTTACGACATTATGCCTTACCCCTGCAATAAAGGGAATGGTGAATCTTACTCCACTGGAGATATGGGGAAAGCAAGACTAAGTGCCTTAAGTTTATTTTAAGCAGGCAAATTTAAACCAGGAGACTTGGTTGGGCACTTAAAGATCCTGGAAATTATTGCATTGGAGTCACTCGCCAAACCAACAGATCAAGTGCCATCTTAACTGGACTTCATAGTGCCATTTGACGTGGTATTAAGTGATCGCCAGGCATGATACAGAGACAGTGAAAGGCTAACAAACAACTCATCCGGATGGTATACTTACGGTTTCAAACAAACGGGGGGAGCAGGAGTGGAAATAAGATGACCTAACTTCAGACTGCCTAAGTCCCTAGAAAAACTTCCACCATCTTCCAAGCAGAAATGTTTGCTATAAATCTTTGTGTACATAAGTGCATACAAAGATGACTCAGAGATATATACATCCTCTCAGGCAGTAATAAAGATTGAAATCTTTCAAAATCGAATCTAAACTGACTGCAAAAAATCCTTGAAGCAACTGGCTGTGAACAATTGAAAACATTGTATTTCAAAAAACCATGATGCTGGTTTGATGAAATTTGGCGCACGTGTTGCCCTTATAGTCATTGGAGGTAGAGCGCAACGTTATAGGAATGGTAGAAAGCAGAATTATCAGCTCGAAGCTGGGAGCAGTTCTACTAAGAAGATGGCAACCAGAACGCCACAAGGAGGAATAGTATCACCCCTATTCTAGTTGGTCTGGATGAACAAGATCCTTACGAATTTTAGAGAAAAAAGGATCAATGTGATAGCATATGCAGACGATGTAGCTATATTTATTACATGCAAATACTTGTCAACAATATTTGAAATTATGAAAGAATCCCCTGTGGGTCCGACGACGAAATAAAAGAATAGTCCCAAGGTAACTCCTGTCTGTCGTCAGATGCGACTACCTAGAGCTAAATACTGGCGAGTATCTGATCCAGACTAGCCTGGAGGGAAGGGCAGATCTCTAGGGTGTGGTATATACTCCCGGATGTTATAGGCTCGAGATGATCAAATGACTTGGCTTGGTTGTTACTCAGGAGCAGGGTTCCAAATGTGACCGCCATTGGTCAAGCACTGGCAGGTGTCGGATTGAAACAAACCGGGGGGTGGGTTAGATATCCAGGGTGTGGTATACACACCCGGATTTTGCGGCCCCCACTGTGTGCTTCGAAACGGACAAATGACTCGCTTGAATGGTGCTCGAGAGCGGAACTCGGTGGGATATCCCTTTGAGTTTAGCACTGGTTGGGTGTAGACGAACCCGGAGGAGAGCTGAGATCCCTGCGAGGTGAATTGCACCTGGAGATTGAGACCCCATTGTGATCTTCCTAACGCCAATGACTCGCTTGGATACTGGTCGGGAGCGGGGTTCCATATATATGATACCACCTTGAGTCAAACACTGACGGATTGTCGTGTCCAGACGAACTCTTAGAGATGTTATCTCTCTGTGAGCTTCGAAATGGGCAAGCGACTTCACTCTAATGGCAGTATACCTGTCAAACCAACTTTCACATCAAAAATATCGTTTAGCTTGATTTGATGGATCAAATTTAAGCAAACACTGGCGGGCATGGGATTCAGGCAAACTCTGAGGGAGGCTATCTCTGTGAATTCGAAACGGACAAACGGCCTCGCTTTGTGGTTGCTCGGAAGCGAGACTCAAGCTGATATAGCGTTTGGTCAAACGCTAGTGGGTGTCAGGTCAGGTCAGGTCCAAACAAACACAGTGGGGGTTGAGATCTCTAGGGTGTGGTATACACCTGGATTGAGATCTCCAATGTGTGCTTCGAAACGGACAAACATCCCTTGGGTGATGCTGGAGGGCTGGCCTCGGCGCGCGTGTCTAGCATTGACGACTATCGGGCATTGACGAATCCGTAGGTGAGCTGAGATCTCTGGGAGGTGAATTACACCTGTAAATTGAGGCCTTCACTGCGAGCTCGAAACGGCAAACGACTTCGCTTGGATGCTGCTCGGAAGCGGGATTCCATATGATATCGCCTCGAGTCAATCACTGACGGATGTCGGGTCCAGACGAACTCGGAGAGAGGCTATTTCTCTGTAAACTTTCGAAATGGGCAAGCGACTTCACTCAGATTGCATGACTCCTGTCAAACCAACTTTCACCCTCAAAAATATCGTCCACTGTGAGAAACTGGATTTGATGGGTGAAATTTAAGCAATTAGACGTTAGCCACAATAGACCTTAAGTTGCGGTAGAGGGACTGGAACATCTCAATCACATTGAATATAATTATCAAAATGAGCAGGCGAAAACGGTCTAGGGGTAAACTCTAACAAGACTTAGCTGTTCGCTGGAAAGTACAAGATACCCAAATCTAAAATGCCAAAAATGAAACGAAAGACACTTGCACTGTCGAAAGAGGCTTCTAGGAATTGTTCTGGAGTCCAAACTCATGAAAGAAAAATGTGGAGGAAAGGAATAAATGCTTGCAAAAAATGTGGTCTGCAGCCGTATATTATACAGTAGATGTACCCTACGATTATAAAACCAATCATTAGGCATGGTATCCTTAATCTAGTGGGAAGCCATGAACAATGAGACAAATAGAAAGACCCTCACAAAAATACAACGGCTTACAGCCTTAGGAATAACACAGCATGGGAGGCATTCGTAAACCTACAACCACTTTAACGGTAGGTTAAAGTTCTATCGGCAAAGGTAGCCCTAATGCTTAGGGAGTCAAACCTGTGAAAACCGACCAACTACAGACACTTAAGATAACTGACAGAATTGGAAAAAGTAGGTGGTAACAAAAGACTAGGCCTACTGAGTCGACCAGCTCACTATATGGTTACCAGTAAAAACTTTGGAGGCAGTTTTAACATAGACATCCACTCCAAAGAAGACCGGATAGCAACTCTGTAATTAAAGAGGACGAGACGTCAGTCCACACCGACGCCTCTGTAATTCAGGTGGGGGGCGTGGGTACCTATACTCGGGTGCGCCTAACATCCAAGAGTCATATAGACTAAAGGATGGGTGCATAGAGTCATACAGGCAGATGTCTTCGCAATAAAGCAGACAGTCAGACTAATTTAGGAAAATGGCACAGGGGGATGTCGCAATCTATTCTAATAGCAAAGTTACGCTCAAAGATATAACATCGAAACAAGTGAGATAAAAAAGTAATGTACTGCCAAGAGGTACTATCCTGGATCTGGAACGGCAATGAGAGTACTCTGGGTACCCGACCACAAAGATGTGGAAGGGAGCATAAAAGCAGACGGATTGACGAAGCTAGGAGCGGATACAAAGACTGTCCACTGCCACTGATCAACAAGGATACGATAAATGGAATCGTCCTGGTGAAACAAGAAGAGGCATGGCAAAATCGAAACGACTCCAGCATAGCCAGAATTATGTGGCCTAAGAAAGAATAATAGAACCAAGCAACCGCTGAAGCACAAGAAACTGTTGGTGTGTATAGCCACATAGGGATCATCACAGGAATCTGGTCTGTTGTGGTCCAAAGGTGGAAAATCACAAATGATAACTACTGCAGAGAATGCAACGAGGGGCAGGAATTGACTGAGCTCCGGTAAACCATCGTGCTCGAATAATGGGACAAGGGCTCTTGTTGGGACTCTAGGAAGCGACACAAGTGGGTATCAATAGCATGATGAGCTTTGCGCGGAAATGTTTCAAATTAAGATCTCAAAAGAGAGAAAAGGGTTTAATCGTATTAAAGGGGTATAGTATAGACAATAGTTACCCACATCGGATGTCTCCCCATTTTAGGGACTGGCTGAATCCAGCTGGTTCCCAGGAAGGTGGAAACATGACATCACAAAATTGTAGTCAGTCCAGGAGCATACATTTTAAGGACTATAGCTGAAATTCCATTGGGTACTGATGACTAAATTTTTCAATATGTACTTAACAGTACGATACCTGAAAAATAGTTATCTTATTTTTGACAACATCTGGAACAATTTTTTGGCTCTTTTTCTGCGGTTCAAGTGTTGAATTTGGAGTAAAGGCATGGGCGAATAAATCAGCGTTTTCTTTTGACGATACGGCGAATACTCCATCAACTGAAACCAGGCGAGGAAATGACCTGGTAGTGAAATTTCTACCTATAATTTTTGCCATAGACCAGAAACGGGTATTGTTTTTAAATGAGATAACTTTGTTTCTTATTGTAAGCCATTTTTGACTTGATCGATTATCTACCTGTACCAATTCCTTGCTGATACTAAGGCGGCGTGAGTTTCTCTCTGGGTTTTTGCGCTAAAGATTGCAGAGAGAATTTTTAGTAACTATACTGAGTTTCGACAAGTTTTATCGAACCAAGGTTTTCATTTGGAATTGACAGGTTGTGATGAATGTGGAATATATAGGGTTTCCACGCTTAACAAGACAGTTTCAGTAAATATAGAGTTGGCCAATTCTATGCTGGGATTATTATTTATAAGACATAATCTTCACAACGAAACGAAGAATGAACATTTCTTAATTCGTTCCATTCGCGGATTTATTGTCAGATTTTTCAGGTATATACCATTGTGAGAGGGTACCTGTTTGTAGAGGATGCATTGCTGAGATCAGTAATGATCACACGTTTCTATGGGAGCGAATGTTAGTATACTCTGTAGTTTTCAGGGCTAGTCAGAAAAAGATCAAGAGTATAGGTTAGAGCCACCGTGGTTCAGTGGTAAGGACATGTACCTCTGAACCGAGGGGTACCGGGTACAATTCCCTTTTACTTTTTCAGTACATACTGTACAATTAACATCAACCGTAGTTGTGGCACTTTATTTAAGCAAGTTGAATGTCTGCACGATCCGTCCTTCGGAAGGGGCGTAAAGCCGCCGGTCCCGTGTCCATGCGATGTTGGGCACGTTACAGATCCCTACGCTCCTTACAGAAAGGCATAGGTTCGGCAAAATTTTCAGAATAGTGAGATTAAACTACTCACTGGCATCGGTGATTGGTCATAGTCGCGACAATATACCGACCTTAAAAAAAGTATAGATTCTGTGGTCACTTATATCTGGAATGCGGGTAAAAACCTCTACTAGTTTAGCGATTCGTCCTGCGCCATTTGAAAACTAAAGCCAGTTAGGATTATGCACAATAAAAACCTCAAGCCGAACAACTTCGGAATTCGGGTAGTTTTGTGCCAATTAATGATGTTTGTAGAAAACTTTTTAAGTGAATTTACGTCGAATTTTTTTATGGAATCTAAGGTCTCTAATTCGCGCTCACCTGAAGAAATTATTTTGGAAGTTCGAAAGTCGAATACAACAATTTTTTTAATGAAAATTTGCTAAAAATTGTTATTGCCGGTATAAATTTGTCGTTTTTAAGTTTACGTACTGTGCATTATACATTCATAACCTATATGTTGGTGCCACTGACCGCTTATTATTTGTATTTGACATTTGTGAATTACCATGGAAACCAAGGTAATCATATCATAACAATTTATTTCTGCAAACTTTTTGTCAAAAGTGTCAGTTTTGTTTGTAATATGTAAAAAACCTGCATTTTAAATTTGTAATAGTGCATTTATACTGTAAGTATTCTATAACTTCTCATTTGATAGTAAAGTTAAGAAATATTCTCATTGAAAATTACGTTATCTAACCAGTTCAATATGTATTGGATGGTTTTATTATTAAAGGATGTGCTTATTTCTTCAAGCCTAGTCTTTACAATAGGTACTAGGTACTTATTATGGCAATCATCCGTAGGTAATTGAAATATATTTTCCACGGGAAATTTGTAATCACCTGCTTTTTAACGGATATATGATATATACTTGCAGGATATATATTATCTGATTCTTATAAATTTTTTATGAAAAAATTGACCAATTTACCGGCAGTTACTTAAAAGGGGTCAATTTATAGTGTTTTATTATTGTTTGCTTATTCGATTTTTACATTATATCCGTATTTTTTCAAGGAAGAGTCTTTCTGTAGTTGCAACTGTAGATGCTTTCTTGCATTTGTGTAATAACTATTCGAATTAGTACCTACTACCAAAATATTAAACTGTTTATTTTTTTTTCAGTTATTTATTTACATTTCTTATCTACAATGACTGAGGAGAACCCAAATGCATCTGAAAAAGATGATTGCAACATTAGGAATTCTACAGCTATTCCCTCCCATGGATCTATACCTAGGTGGTTAAAAGATATAACAGAGTAAGTCTCTCTCTCTCTCTCTCTATATATATATATATATATATATATATATATATATATATATATATATATATATATATATATATATATATATATATATATATATATATATATATATATATATATATATATACATAATTACATAGAAGTACGCACTTGGAGAACCCAAATCAAGGTCTTTAAAAAGATGTGTTGTGGTGATTTGGATTCTCCAAGTGCACTTACCACTGCTCATCACAGGTTCCAATCTTCACTTAGTTAATAAGTATGTATATATATATATATATATATATATATATATATATATATATATATATATATATATATATATATATAAGAAAATTTTGCAGTGCCCATATTAAACAAGTTATATACATTGAACCTCCCAACTGAAAAATTGTGTCTACATAGTAGTAGGTATGAATAAACTCAGTTGCATAAAAAGTGACACACCCAAATTTGGCTGCAACTTTAAAGCTATTTCATTTATGAATCAATATTGTATTTTTTGAAGTTTATACCTTATTTAGTAGGTAGAGATGACGTAATCCAAGACGGCGGCTGTTGACGCAAAAATTCAAAAAGAATAAAATGTTAAAAGGTAGTTGGCGCCACATGTCACAATAAGAAAGCGCGCCATTTAAATTTTTGTAAAAATGACGTATGTAAATATGGTGGTTAACGCATGCGCAAATCTAACTTTTTTAGATTTTGGTTTAGAGGTATGATGTTTGCTGTCAATTTACTCAGCTCATTTTTGGTGAAAATTGACTTTTTTTTGTTGTTAAAACTTGGGTAATATAACATTTCAGGATTTGTAAACACTTTCAGTTTTATCGCTCTTCTGGTATTTTATGAGAAAATTAAGGTAGGGGTTGAATGTGACAGGGTGGAATATCGGTGACAAAAATTTCAAACAATTTTTTTTGCTAAAACCGTAAAAAGTCTCAAAACGGTCGGTCGTTCTGTACGTCTGTTAGCTAGTAGGCATAGTAACGTTCTAACGAATTGAGATATCGTCTTGAAATTTAGTATACAGTTAGCACCTGACCAACGATTGGTTCGGGTTAGTTTTAGGTAAAACCGCTCCGTGGGGCAAGGGATAAATGAGGGGTGATTTGGTGAAAATTGATACTTTTTGGTTAAAACTCAAGTAATATAACAGTTCAGGGTTTGTGTATTAGAAAACGTTCAATTTCATTATGCATCTAATATTCTGTGATGAAATTGAAGCAGGGGTTGAATATGAGGGGGTGAATAGGAATTTAGTTTTGAAAGAATATTACATTAGATTATTAAGTGTATGTATAGTTTAGGTCCTCCTCTTATTTTTTCACCCAGAAATTCACATTTCACTATAAAACTAGAAGTAACAGAATAGCAGAGTAACTCTGAAAGTTCAAATCGTGGAGAAAAAAGTTCCAGCAAACGATTTTTTCCTGGCTATCTGATGGTGACCCTGGATTTGATATTGGCGATGACTTTCAAGGTCAATTCCATATTTTCCATGAAATCAAGTAGGGGTTGATCATGTAGAGGTGAAATATTAAATTCTTTTGGAATTCAACAATCGACATCAAATTTGGTGCACAGGTAGTTGTTTGCAACCTGATAGTTTGGATTATTTGTGAGGAAGATCACTTCAGAAAAAAAGGGAAAAAATAATGGGTTAATTGGGGAAAGTGACACTTTACTATTAAACATCGAATAATATATATATATATATATATATATATATATATATATATATATATATATATATATATATATATATATATATATATATATATATATATATATATATATATATATATATGTATATATATATATATGGTTTATCATATGTCTGTATTTTCATGTCAAGTGGCATTATTTTGCATATGTGCTCTGTTATTGATGTTTATATAATAATAATAATATTTATTTGTCCAAAAACACAAAATACAGAAAAAATACAATAGTAGCATTTTACAGGAAAGATAAATCATTCATGCACTATAAACCAAATTAGGTTTGTGTGTGCACGTAAGTAATAAAATAAATATATTAACTTAAGCATGAAAATAACAGAAAAAAAAGTAACGTTAATTAAATTAGGATAATAAAAGTTATATACACACAATAGTTTTTCTCCTTTATACAACCTTATTTACAAAAAAAATAATCACCTATAAGTATCTTTACAAAAAGCAAAGTTTACAATATTGCAAAAAGCATTACATAAGTAATTGTTATTGAGAGTTGATCAAAATATCCACCCAAGTTTACAACCAAATAAAACAATGCTCCATGAATTCATTTCTATTTTTAAGAATCCAACCTTTTAACCATTTGTTTGAATAATGTTTCCCAGTTATAGAAAACTTCTACCTAAGGCAGTTTATTAATTTAGGGCCTACAAATGAAACGTGACGCTGTCCCAGTGTAAAATACCTAAAGGGGACGATTACCTGATCGCTAGCAATACCACGGGTCATTTTATGATGGTTCAGTCTTTGTTGAAAGTAGAGTTCATGAACTTAAGTATCGACAAAACAAACAATTCTTTTATTTGGAGAATTTCACTATCTTTATAGACCAGCTCCGAAGGGTACAAGATGTCTTTGTCAAGCATAATTTTTATTATCCATTTTTGTGTCGAATAAAGTTTAGTAAAATGAGTTTTATATGCTGCTCCCCAAATAACAATACCATAATTTAAAATAGATTCTACAGTGGCCTGATAAAATATTTTTATCCATTTCCATTCAAGTATGTGTTTAAGTTGTGAGAATTTGTGAATAGTTTTACGAATACTGTTGTTAACATAATTTATATGTATATCCCACTTAAGTAGTTGATCGATATGAACACCTATATATTTTATACTTTCACACTTATCGATGCTATCAAAGTGACCTGTGTTATTGTAACTTTTAAATTTAATTTTATTAATATTCGGCAGCATTGTCTTAGTTTTTGCAAAGGTCAAAAATTTAGTTTTAGTTAAATTGAGTAAAAGTAGATTCGAATCTAACCATGATTTGATTTTTGAAAGCCCTGAAGATACAGTTCCCAGTACTTCGTCCCATGGATTATGAGAGAAAATTACCGAGGCATCATTCGCATAGCATACCATTTCTCCTTCTATGTCTACATTCATTAGGACATTAATGTAGATCAGGAACAGAATGGAGCCTAAAACTGTTCCTTGGGGGACTCCAGTTTCAACCCCAATATGATCACTAACATTGTCACCTATGCGGACTCTTTGTTTTCTATCATAAAGATATGATTTAAAGAAGTCGAGAGCAAGACCGCGTATACCAATTTTTTCCAGTTTTATCAATAGTAAATCATGTGACACTGTATCAAATGCTTTCTTTAAATTCAGGAATAAACGAATACATTTTTTATTATTATTAAGGGAGTCATATAATTTTTCAGTTACATTTATGATAGCATCTGTAGTCGATAAATTGTGCAAAAAGCCTAACTGATTTCTATTTATAATGTTGTATTTATTTAAAAATTTCATTAGTTGTGCTTTAACGCATTTTTCAGTAATTTTACTAATTATACTAGTTAAAGCAATTGTTCTGTAATTATTCATATCCTCTTTATCCCCATCCTTATAGAGTGAAATTATAGTGGCAACTTTCAAGTATCCATGAAAAATACCGCTTTGTAAAATTATATTTACAATATGAGTTATTGGTTATTGGCTGTAGGTTTCTGTTTTATGATTGCATTGTTTTCAGGAGTATTGAAGAAAGTCGTAGATCACCAAAAATATCAAATGATCGAATGGACAGTGGAGTAGAGTATACTTTTATCAATACCTCATTAAATAGTACAGACATACCATCAAATATACCACACATAGAAAGAGTAAAATCTGAAAAAAATACAAGGTAGGATTTAATTGTTTACTCTATATCTAAACTTTTGCTAGCTTTAGAAAATAAGAGGATGTGGTTCTTGATGTGACACATGTGTTTTGTCTGTGTACGTTCACTGATTATTATTATATTATATATTATTTTATTACTATTAATATTTGTATTTTCGCAAATTGATTATAAAACGTTCTACACAAAGAAGTGTCTTATGTTTGTGCTTGTGATATAATGCAATTACAATTTAAAATATGCATACAAGACTTCTGGCAAACCATGGTTTTTAACATTTTTATTTCTTTATTAAATTAGCTGTTGCTGATAACTGGGGCTGATTTTTAATTTATGATATGCTTATGACGGGTAAAGACATATACAGATCCTGTGTACTACGACATATACCCTCAAGATAAATGGAAGGATAATGAGGTTGCTTTCCAGCCTGCTAGCCTAGTATGTTTTACTGATGGATCACGCCTGGAGAGCGGGACTCCTCCGGGGGCGCGAATATACATCGATGATCTCGGAGTGCGCGACAGTTATGCTCTGGGCGCATATACTACGGCATTCTAAACGGAGGTATACGCTATCCTGTCTGTAGCTATTCGATAGGAGTTGAGGACGAGCCCCCATGGAATGTGTATAAAATTTCAGGAGTACGCTGACGCTCTTGCGAGGCTGGCCAGCACAAAAAGGGGACAATTTATGTGGGTTCCAGGACACTATGTGGAGTGACGGGGAATGAGGTGGCGAATGACCTCGCAAGGCTTGGTTGCCGGCGGCGGTTATGTGGCCCAGAGCCTGCTATAGGCATAAGTAGGAAGGTTGTTTCCGACTCCCTGGATAGATGGACTGAGGATGCCATGGAGAAGCACTGGAGGTCGGTTAGCGACCGTAGACAAGTGAGGGACTTCGTGGAGAAGCTTAATAGAAACAAGGCTGTCTGGCTTCTTGGTAGGAGCCTTTCTGCGCTTCGCCGTATCATCGAGTTGCTAACAGGCCACTGTAGTCCTAACCCAGCAAACACAGTTACAAATCAGATACATAAATGTTACATAAAACTTGCAATTTCAATACTAAAGTTATGTATCAAGTAACTCACATGTAACATAATTGATATAATTCAAATATGTTTATAAGGTTATTTCCCACTGATACCGATATTCGTGCCGAACCATTACCACTAGCATTGTAAATATTCAGATTATTTTGATATTCGGATGATACGGATTCCGATAAAATAATATTCACAGTAATCATCCGATTACATTTTCACATTAAGAAGGGTATATTATATTTACATTCTGCGTGATATGAGATGGAATCGTAGATGCCGTATAGTAATAAGTAATAATAATAATAATGTAGGTACTAAACATAATTTTATTTTATTATTATTGTCCAGCGAATATCAAGGTATTTTTACAAATATATAGGATAAGTTCGTGTTATGTTTTTTGTAATAAATAAAATATAATGGTGACCAATAACTAAACCAAAAAGAGTCTGTGGTGTTCCTTATTTCACTTTTATTAATAAGCATTCATTTTATAACTGCACCAGAAAAGATTTGTTTTAAATCCAACTTCTCGATTTAACAAACCTCTGTGTAATCTAATTGACACAATTAGAAGAATGGAATAGAATAAATCCCATTCTGGGAATATAAGAAAAATTTCGATTACCATTATATAATATTGCGGGTAGGGGGTAGGTACAGGTTAAGCATGTTCAGATTTATATTTGTTATTACAAAATACGAATACCGAGTATGTTTTATTCTGTTGCTGTTGTTATTGATTGGCTGACGCTGCAGTATATGTAATTCAGCTTATGGCTCATAGAGATTTTGTATCGTACATGTAAGTATATGCACACTCTATTCTCTATTTAGTATAAACGATTCCGTATTAGGTATCACGCTACCAAAGATAATCGGATTAATACGAATATTTCAATACTCGGATTGAATGAATATTTTATTACGTATTCTCCCAACACTTATTACCACCTATAGTATAAGGCCTCAACTCTGTCGTGTGACGTCATAACAAGGCGGCGATCGCTGTCGGTTCAAGTTTCGACTGCGCATACACATTGACGTTAACGCATATTGAAAAATTACTATAATAAGGGCTTCCTGTGAAAACGGTGCTGCCAATCGTGAACTAAGCACACCCCATTCGGTTTGTTTTTTTATCGAAAACGAAATTTCAAAGCAAAAACCACTTGAGAAAAATTCAAGTTTCTAATATACTAATATATAAGTATACTTCTAATGTATGTAGGCCCACGTTGATGTGAATCTTAAACTAATTAATTAAGTTCCTGACGTACCTAGTTGTTTGTTTTTCATATTTTATTTAACTGATTCTTATTAATTTTCACACAGTAGTTTTTATTGAATGTGTTGGCTGCCGAGTTAATTATAATATTTGCTATTTTTTCATCACTGTGACATTGACTACCACGAAAATGAATAAAATATCGTTCTTTTGTTATATATTAAAAATTCGGTCTGCCAAAAAGCAATTTATCAAATATACTATAAATAAAACTAATTTTACTATTGCATCCTGTGGATATAGCAAACTACCACGGCCTCAATTTTTAATTAAATCGTAATGATCTTCTACTACTAATTCGGCATTATAGACTAATCTATGCGCTTACATTCCTCACATTTAATTTTTGTTAAAACAATATAGCAGCAGTAACCACCTAAATAAGTTAGTACAGGAACAATTCGTCTTTAACGTGGTCCGTAGTTTCTGTATCAATATGAATTAATGCATTAAATGAATTTCCATGTTTCTCATCTATGCGGTTATCATCCCCATCGTCACAAAATGTGTTTATATGAATATTCCCGTAATGTCGCGATTTAAGAGTGAATAAGAATTGAATTCGAAGTCTCTTTTTGGTTTCGTATAATTGTCTCAAGGATATTTTATACTGCCCACTTGCCATTTGTCTGTATTTTCCAAACCTATGCTCAAGTGGATCAGTTTGCAATTTGCCCAATAATATATAATTCATTTGCAGTTCATTAAAACAGTATTTACAAATTTCTAGCATCCCATATATTGTATGACTTAAAGCAGTATGTGTGTGAGGTGTCTTTTTTTTAAACTGTCAGTTTTCCAATTATCAAGCCAATTTACCATCTTGTCCAAAAAGTAATGAATCCTGTAAGTTTGCAGCGGTAATGGGTTCTTGATATACATCATTTAATCGTTTACCTTTAAGAGGAGTTTTTACATTTTTCAATGTTGGACCCAAAATGCAATAAAGCTTAGATAACAAAGGGATTACAAATTTTTAACACCAACTTGACATTTTGTTGTTCTAGGTTTGTGGGATACAAAGCTTTGATGTTTAATGAATAACCAAATTTGAGTAGCTTATCATCTTCCATCTCATGAAGCAATTTTAATGAATTGAACAGAGCAGTTTTTTGTTCGCCGGTTTCAAAATCGGGAAACGTCAAGATTTGGTCAGGTGTGGAATGTAGCCAATTGTTTCTTAAACATTTTAGTAAATGTACCGAATAAAATAATAAAATAATGGTCCGCTTTTGTCAGAAGGATATATGATGCTTAGCTTTTTATTTGGTGCAAAGTGGCTCATTGTTCTACTATTAATAGCATTGTTGTCGCTAATTACACAAAATACACTGAATCCTATTTCTTAATTACAGTTTTAAGGTATGGAGTACATTATGGATGAGTTTTGACGTGGGAATATATGTATCACTTTTTAGTGAATTTTCATAGAAAAAATTCACTAATGGAGAGATCCCGACTTTTAAATTTTGAAAAAAATTTTGCAAATGAGTGCGAACTAGGACCACTAGAACCCATATCCAAAGTCAGTTTCTATTTTTATATGTTTATATATATATATATATATATATATATATATATATATATATATATATATATATATATATATATATATATATATATATATATATATATATATATATATACAGCACACTAATTTTTTTGGAAGTTTTATCAATTTAAAAACATTATTCACAGTTGGAGTCGCAAGAACGTATTTCATGCATTGTGATAAGAAATGCACTAATTAGTCAATTTTTCGTTAAAAAAAAAACTAAAAAACAAAACCAAACGTTCAAAAATGTTTATTCATTTAAGTAAGTGTTCAAATTGTTGACCACCAGCATCCATACAAAAGTACAAATTTTGTTCAAAACGAGCTCTGACATTCTGGAGCATTTGTGGAGTTATTAGACGGCATTCTTCAACAATGCGTCGTCGTTATTCTTCCACAGACTCCGGTTCTGTTGCGTAAATTCTACTCTTTAAATGACGCCATAGAAAGAAGTCTAAAGGAGTTAAATCCGGTGATCTAGGGGCCACTCAGTAGCACCTCTACGCCCAATCCATTGTCCTGGAAACTCTCTGTTCAAAAACTCCCTAACACGTTGTGAAAAATGCGGAGGAGTTCCATCTTGTTGAAACACTAATTGATTTTCTTGATAGCGATCATCATTTTCACGATTGTCAATTAGTAGAGGGTAAACGATATCTTCTAGTAACTCCAAATACGTTTCGCCACTCAAATTGCCATCAAGAAAAATTACTCCAATTAAACGGTCTCCAAAAATGCCAGTCCAGACATTCAATTTTTATGGAGTTTGAGTGTGGACTTCGTGAAAATTTCTTGGATTTTTATCTGCCCAATAACGACAATTATGACGACTGACTGTAGAGTTTAATAAAAACGTACACTCGTGTGAAAAACAGATATTGAACAGAAAGTTCCCGTTATCAGTTATTCGTGCAGTCATAACTTCACAAAACTCCAGCCGCCGATCAAAATCATCTTCATTCAGTTGTTGCACAAGATGAATTTTATACGACTGAAATTTATGATGCTTCAATATTCTGAATAGTTCTTCTTTTAATGTTTGAAACAGTGGCCAATTTTCTTGTGCTCAAAGTTGAGTCTGCAGCAATTTGTCATAAAACTTTAATCTAAGTGGTCTCATTTCTCACCGGAAATTCACGTTCAGGATTCCGTTTTTTTGTTGGCTACTGAACCACTTTGTCGAAACTTTGCAACTAACTCCAAAATGTATTTTCTGTTAACATGTCTGTTCGGATGTCGTTCATTAAACAAATTTGCGCTACGGTTGGCACAGTCATCGTTTTTGAAAAAAAGAGTAATTATTTCAACTCTTTCTTCTACAGAATACACCATTCTGAAATTAATTTTCGGTAGTACTATCAAGTATCAAACCGACCGATAAACTGAAATAATAAATTGCATTTCTCTCATTCCGATAAGAAATGTTCTCATAGTAAATTTTTTGTTTACAAACAAACAAAACATTTCTTATCGGAATGAGGAAATGCGTTTTTGCATCTTCAACTGTGAATAATTTTTAAACGAGTTGATAAAACTTCCAAAAAAATTTGTGTGCTGAATTCAGAAAAGAAAGAGCTTTCAAATGATGTAACACTCGACCCATGTTCCCTATTTAAAATATAAGGCTTGTTATCACCACCCTTAAGGGGTTGATGTGACAAAGTTGAGTTTTATGTCAAAACATGTCCCCCTCAATATTAAAATTGACGTGTTTCAGCGTTTCTTAAAAAAAATTATCTGGACGCAAAGACGCAAATCGGTCTGTTTCGTGTTTAATGCGCCACGCTCTATATATATATATATATATATATATATATATATATATATATATATATATATATATATATATATATATATATATATATCACACCACAGTAGACAAACTCATTCGCACCCAGAAGTCTTAGACTTGTGTGGGGGAGCTTACATACACATATAGACGATAGGACACCATCCATAACTCATCAGAAGCCGGCCTTTCCACATTCGAGTAAAAAAGGCCTACTCTCTGAATAGGGGACTCGAATCCACAACCTCCTAGTCCAATTCAAGAGGACACTCGCCTCGGTAACTGAGTTTTTTTGTTACATATATTAAAAATGACAATCAAACTATATGTAGAAATGTTTTGAGTTTGTTTTTTTATTTCAGAGCGAAATCGGGCCGTAGGTCTTCTTTAGCCTCACAGATATACACAACAAACTTACCAAACAACGTAGTAGTAAATTCAGCAGACTACTTAGTGCCAAGATTAGATGATTCATTCGACTTTAAAATTGTCAACATAGATTTGAACCAGCAGAGTCTTGAGAAATCATGGAAAAGCTTAAATTACTTCAATCAGACCCACAAAGGCAGATTAGACAATCCTGCTGCCTTTAAAACCATCGAACAAAGCTTGGGTAAGTGAACAAGTAAATTGCTGTTAGTGCATGTTCTATATGATATATACTTACTAAAATACTTTTGATTGATACGACTAATGAATCCCTGTACTATATCCTATATTCCCTGTTAATAAACCTGTTTTCTGTATTTATGTTTTATTTTTTATTTGTATTTGTTTGGCATTTCAATTTTTATTTTGTGTATTTTGTATAAATAAATTAGTTTTTCCTAATTGTGTTTTATTTTGTTGTTGTTTTTAGTTTTTTAATGTTTGTTATTTGGAATGACAAGACAGAATTTGGTGTTATGTATATTAAAATACACATACAAGTTTTGTAAAGAGGGACCAGTAGAATTATCATAGAAAATAATTGATTGCATAATTCTGGAAATTTGGATTTAAATGCTATTCGTAATTTCCCACTCAATAAATATATCACCATATCACTTATGGTTATTCCTGAAGTCACCATCAACTTCTTTATTATAAGTAAAACACCATCTACAGGTGCTTCCCAAGTAATCTAAAATATTTGAGGGAGTGATTCCTCAGTCTATTTATGTAGGACAGTGGCGGCTGGTCGGGGTAGGCAAGGTAAGCGCCGCCTACCTTGACTTAGAAACTTAGAAAACTTAAAAAAATATATATTTAATATACTAAATAATTAATTATATCTATCTAGTTTTCTCGTTGCAATGTGATAAAGGTTTCTTCTATTAGCAGCTCTATGGAAATTTGTACCGATACGATCCGAGCCGCCGATTATATGTTAATAAGAAAACACTGTCTAAATAAGACACCGTGGTAGGCGGGCCAGTAGGTAGCCTAAATTTCATGTGGATCTTGAAAGCATCAGATTTCGCTCTCTCTCTCTCTCTCCCTGTCTCTCTCTCTCTCTCTCTCTCTCTACACTGCATCAGTAGTACTGCTGTACAACGTGAAGAAAGTCGAGACATATGCTAAGCTGTTAGGCGACAAGTACAGGCGCCTCATTACTGTGCCGCTAGAGTGGATTCGGAGTAAATGACCTCTAAAGTCGGGTCTTTAGAGGTCATTTTGCCAAAAATTGTGAAATACAGATACGTGGCTCGTGCATTTTTAACCACGGTTTATAAAACCATTTTTGACATTACAGATTTATTATTTGATATACTTAAAAAAAAGTTATTAGACATAAATTACTGGAAAAATCAAATCTTTTTGGCCAGGAATCGTATCAAATCCTTGAGAAATGAGTCAACCTTTGATAAATTATTCGAAAAAGCGGGACTAATAATTACCACTAATCTTGAGCCTCCACACAAGAGACGCAAATTATCTGAAACTGCTTTAGACGATCAAAAAACATCTTTGTGTATTTTGTTTTATGAAGTAATAGATAATATTACAACTCAAATAGAAGTTAGATTTGTAGATGTCACAACTATTATTTCTTTCTCTAGCTGATTCATCAAAATTTAAAGAATACCGTAAGGATTTTCCAACTGATCTAATAACTAATTTAACCAGCTTTTTTAAGAATATGTTCGATAAACAGAAACTGATCAACGAGCTAGAAGTTATATATTACGACGAACAATTTGAAAAACTAAATGTAGAAGCAATTTTAAATAATTTTGTGGTTAACGATTTTCGAAAAATATTTATCGAGGCTTCTAAACTATTTGTTTTAATCGCGACAATTCTAGCAACAAGTACCACAGTTGAGAGAAATGTTTCTTGTTTAAAGCGTATTAAAACTTACAGCAGAATTTCGATGAAGAAGGACCGCTAATCAACTCTTGCACTTATTTCGATAGAAAAAGAGTTTTATGTTTTCTCCAAGATCAAGATTCAGATGAATTTGCGAATAATATAATAAATAAATTCTCATTAATAAAAGACAGACGTATAAATTTAATTTATAAAAAGTAACTGTCATTTTCAAACGAGGTTGGGTTATGGTTAGGCTGTGAGGGAAGGAGGAGGCCTACGTCGTGTAAATTAACTATATTGAAGTAATACAAATTTAAATACAAATGCGCAGACATTTTCTTATTTTTATAAATTATTTAAGCGGAATATGCTTTGCAATTCAGAATTCCTCTAAACTATATTGATTCACTATTTTTCTAAACTATATCAAATTAATGCAGGAATTCCTCAAGGTTCAGCTTTAGCCCCTACTTTGTTTCTTCTCCACATCAATGATCTCCTCTCTAGCACATCCAACCCAGTTCACAGTTACGCGGACGACAGCACGCTCCACTCAAATATACAATATTCTAAGCCTAACTCTTTGGCCCAACTAGATGAGGATCGCAGACACATGGAGGGTTGTGTCTCCGTGGATCTCCAAAAAATATTAGATTGGGGAAGTAGAAATCTTGTACAATTCAACCCCACCAAATCTCAGTCTTGCTTTCTTTCTCATAAAAGATACACCAGCCCTAGAACCATCACAATGAACAACCAAGTTATTCAAAGTGAGTCCTTTTCACTTGTTGGCATTTCTCTGGATCGAAATCTCAATTGGCACCAACATGTCACATCAATTGCAGAAGCAGCTGCTAAGAAATTAGGTTTCCTCTTCCGGGCTCGCAAATACTTTTCACCAGCTAATCTCTATACCTTATATACTTCACAAATAAGGCCAAACCTCGAATACTACTCCCACATCTCGGGTGCTGCTGCCGATTCTACACTCGCTATCCTGGACTCCATGCAAAAGAGAGCTGTACGTCTCATTGATGACCCTACCCTCACCCAAAGGCTGCCATCCTTGCCCACCGACGTGCCGTTGGTGACCTCTCTCTCTCTCTTTTATAGATATCTGCACGGGCACTGCTCAGAGGAGCATTCTTTCATAGTTCCTCCACCTGCTGCCCCCAACAGATCTACCAGGGAAACAAAGCGAATGCACCCTTTTACTGTCCAGGTCACCAGACATAGAACATCTTGTTATGCCCGCTCTTTTGTCCCCAGGACTTCCAAGTTGTGGAATTCCTTGCCGGCGCATGTTTTTCCTTCTCCTCCGAACCTCCAAACCTTCAAGTCCAGAATTAACAAGTTGCCTCTTTCCTCCTTGTCAACACCCACGGTACGATAGTATTTAGGCTGTAAGCCCTCGTGGTGTGTTGTTGAAATAAAAAAATAAAAAATAATTCGCGGCACTGTCGCCTACCCAAGCCAGAGGGGCACGAGCCGCCACTGATGTAGGATTATTCGTTTAAAGTATGTCCAAAAATGTCTGCTTTCCAAAATACTGGGTGTTGAAGTTTAATATTTCTTGTTTTTTTGTGCAGTGTTTTTCTTAACTCTCCGTTCATGACAAATGTTGCAATCAGCATTTCAACGAAGGAGCTTTGAAATTTTACAAACGCATTTTAGTCCAGGGACAATGGAATATAATATATCTAACATAAAATCAACATGGTAAATTATTAACTCACTTGATCTGTTGTTGTCAACAGACCTTGCAATCAACATTTAGACTAGTGCTTCATAAGCAAGAGCTTTGAAGTTTTGCATTCGTCTGTTGACACTGCAATGCAGTCTACAGTCGCTGGAAGCTTTATTAAACTCGCCAATGCTCTTTTATAAGAAGAGCTGCAAAATCAAATAGTAGTCTGGTAATATTATTCGTAACATCCCCTGAGCTAAGGTGATTTAGGGAATCAAATAGGCAGACGAGTAGAAACTTGAATCATAGCCAATGGCACTCATTTTCAACATTTAATTTATTGTTAACTTTTTCGTAATTGTTCATGAGGGCTCCCTTATGTGATAATTTGTTAAAATAAGTTATGTATTCTGAAGTAATTTTTTTGTTTTGATAAAATTGGACTTTTCTTTTAAACTAAGCTTTATCTGAATAAATGCTAAGAGACATCTTATGTCAGATATTGGATGAGAATTACAAGAAATACTCGCAAAATTTAAAATACCAGTGGTGTGCATAAGATAACTAAAAAAATAAATTAAACTTCAACACCATGTATTTTGGAAAAGAAACATTTTTAAACTTATGGATAAAGCTTTCGTTATAAAATAAAATCTAAGGAATCACCATCTAAAATGTTTTTACATTACATAGGAAACATCCTGTATATTGTTTTAATTTTTTTCACTTGATTTTTGGCTGTTTACAATATATGGTAAGTCCAAAATTGTCAGTTTAGGAATTTTCAATTCCTGAATAATTATATATTCATCAATTAACATATTGAAAACCACCAAACTGGCAGACATTACCAAGAAATGTATGCTCTTTAGGAATAAGCGATCTGAAATTTGTATAATAATAATAAATAAATAGTTTGCAGGTGATCAACTAAACGTTTAAATTGGCGGACATAAAATCTAATAAAATAACTAGGTTTAACATGTCTTGGCTAACTTTGAATAATAATTGATACTTGATCCTAATTACAAGCGGTCCGCCGCCGGACAGGAACACAGTACGTGCTCTGCTATTTCGTCACTCTTCATACACAGCCGGCACTCAATTTCCTGACCGACTCCAATTCGGTGCATGTGGTGACGCAAGCGGCAGTGTCCTGTATACAGGCCGACTAGAGTACTCATTTGTTGTCTGTTTAGCTCTAGAAGTTTTTTAGCCCTTGACTCTGACAGGTCATTTATGAAGGCCTTAGAGTGAGCTAATCCTGGCAGATTTTGCAATTGCTGGATTGTCATTTTTCTGTCCAGGTCTTTAAGGTGCGTTTTGCTGTGCATGATATCCCCAGCACAGGTTCTGGTCCAATGAAGTCCCCCTGGGCTCCAATCCTGGCAAGCGCGTCGGCCGCAACATTGCCATAATGGTCCGAGTGACCCGGTATCCAGACCAGCGACACGTCATTGCAGCTGCCCAGTTCGTTGAGGGCAGATTTACAACTCCATCCCGTTTTTGAATTGCAACAGTAGGTACCAAGAGCCTTTATTGCAGCTTGGCTATCTGAATATATCTTTATCGATTTGTGTGTGCACTGGTTTTCTATACTTTCCCTTGCACACATCTCGATGGCATACACTTCTGCCTGGTGTAAGGTTGCGAACTTTCCGAGGCTAGTTGATAGTGTAGCATCGGTGTTGCTCCCATATGCGCCGGCTCCTACCCCCCTATTGGTGTTGGAGCCGTCAGTATACCAGCAGAGATCGGCCCTCAATAGTGTCGTTTGATTTCGTTCCCAGTCATCCCTTTCCGACAGATCTCTACTGATCTTTGTGGGCATCAAGTCTAGGACCATTCCCAGAATCCCATGACCCTCAATGTCATCGAGGAGTCCGGACCCTCCCAGACTGATTTCCTTCGGCATGCTGTCGGCCGTTTGTTTTAATCTGTAAGGTTCTCCCCCTCGCCACCCTCTCCAGTCAAATGTGAAGAGGTGGAATATTAAGGAGGACCTCCAGAGCGGCTGATGGAGCGGTGCTTTTCGCTCCCGTTATCATCAGACAAGCTTGTCTCTGTAGAGGAGCCAGTTTGGCTCTCGCGATAGCACGAAGTGCCTTGAGCCACCAAACTGGCTTCATATGTTATCATTGTTTTGATAACCACTACATAGAGCCAGTACATCTGTTGGGGGTTTGTTCCCCAGTTATTTCCACAGAGTCTTCGGCATGTCCACAGGGACAGTTTAGCTCTGCGGATTACATTCTCTAAGTGTACTTCCCAATTGAGCTTCTTATCTAGAGTAACCCCCAGATATTTTGCTTGTTCCGTAAATGGAATCGTTTCCCCCATAAGAATAGGTGGTTTTAATTTGTCCAACCTTCTTCTTCTAGTAAATGGAACAATGATCGTTTTGCGGGGGGTTCACAGACATCTGTTCCCTCCGGCACCAACCATTCACTAAATTTAGTGCCTCTTGAAGAGTACTTGCAAGTTCCTCCTCAGATTTGCCTCTAACCATTATGACAAGATCATCAGCATACGCCTGGACCTCAACCTCCCACAGCCTCAGGATAGCCAGCAAATCGTGCACAAAGAGGGACCACAGCAGGGGGATAAAACTCCCCCCTGAGGGCACCCCTCGCAGTCCTGAAGCTGACCAGCTCCCTCTGCAATGAGGCAATAACGGTCCGATTGTGAAGCATGCTTCCGATCCAGCCACAAATGGTAGGTTCCACCCCTCTAGCGATACTGGCTTCATAGAGGGAGATAGGTAATGCATTATTAAATGCTCGTTCAATGTCGAGAAATGCAGCCCCTGCGACCTCCCCGTTATCCAGGGAGTGTGTGATTTTCTCGACGAGGTTATTGAGTGCTAAGTAGATTTGCCAGTTTGGTAGGCATATTGGTGGGTATTAAGGGGGTTGTTGACTAAGATGTTCCCCCTAATGTGTCCGTCCAGTATTTTTTCCAGTCCCTTCAGGAGGAATGAGGTTAGACTACGAGGTCTCAGTGATTTGGGTAGGAGGTCATTACGTCCCAGTTTGGGAATGCATACCCCCCTAATCACCATCCAGCTGGATGGAATATAATTCCATGCCAGACTGGCTATATACAGCCTGATGAGGAACTTTCGCCTTAAGTTGCTTCACCCTGAGGCCATTGTCATTCGAATACCGAGCCAGAATATTTAGCTTTCTCTGGATGTGAACAGGAGATTCGGCCGGGAACACCAAATCATCCACATACAGTAGCATAAGAATGGCTTTAGTTACCATCAACATTTAATCCAAGAAATGCCTGGCACCGGAAATAATCGTCGATATCTGCCAGAAAACGGGAAAAAGAATAGAATCTAAAGGCTCACCCTGCAAAACATCATCAGATATATTTAATTGCATTATCATATAGTAATTTCAGGACACGAAGGTTTTTGCTGACAGCTGGGTGCAAATAGTTTATTGCAGAGAATAAAGTGCAAAAATCAAACGCTCATTTGAAATTGACCAACGCCACATAGACTTTGCAACCCTTGAGAGCTTTTATGCATTGTTAACTACATTTTTTAGGGCAAAGCAAAATAATTATGGGGTGTATTAAACAACTTATGTTGACGAATTTTTCTTTTCTTAGGCAGCAATTATTATTAATGGTGTCTCGGGAAGTACATTTTTCAAGACTGTTTTTTCTATGTTTATAATTACAATGTGGGATTTTTAAGGTATCAAAATCTTTACCAATTTTGTAAATGGCATCACTATTTACCATTTACATTCACAAATCTTTTAAAATTTATGGTTAGAGACTTTAAAGATTTGTAGATATTTCACAGTTAAAATGCTGGTAAGTATAACTGCTTAGAATGCACTTTACATTTTTTTTATTTATATGCCAAAAGTTGGAACCATGAATGAACTACAAAGTGCAGTCTCTGGCTTGAAGTTTGAGGATTTGGATGCCACCTCCAGTTTTTTTTTTCAACAACACACCACGAGTGCTTACATCCTAAATACTATCGTACCGTGGGTGTCGACAAGGAGGAAAGAGGCAACTTGTTAATTCTGGACTTGAAGGTTTGGAGGTTTGGAGGAGAAGGAAAAACATGTGCCGGCAAGGAATTCCACAACTTGGAAGTCCTCGGGACAAAAGAGCGAGCATAAGATGTTCTATGTCTGGTGACCTGGACAGTAAAAGGGTGCATTCGCTCTGTTCCCCTGGTAGATCTGTTGGGGGCAGCAGGTGGAGGAACTATGGAAGAAAGCTCCTCTGAGCAGTGCCCGTGCAGATATATATAAAAGAGAGAGAGGTCACCAACGGCACGTCGGTGCGCAAGGGATGGCAGCTTTTGGGTGCGGGTAGGGTCACCGATGAGATGTATAGCTCTCTTCTGAATGGAGTCCAGGAGAGCGAGTGTAGAAGCGGCAGCAGCACCCCAGATGTGGGAGCAGTATTCGAGGTTTGGTCTTATTTGTGAAGTATATAAAGTTTAGAGATTAGCTGGTGAAAAGTATTTGCGAGCCCGGAAGAGGAAACCTCATTTCTTAGCAGCCGCTTCTGCAATTGATCTGACATGTTGGTGCCAATTGAGATTTCGGTCCACAGAGATGCCAACAAGTGAAAAGGACTCATTACTTTGAATAGCTTGGTTGTTTATTGTCATGGGTCTAGGGCTGGTGTATCTCTTATGAGAAAGAAAGCAAGACTGTGATTTGGTGGGGTTGAATTGCACAAGATATCTACTTCCCCAGTCTAACATTTTTTGGAGATCCACGGAGATAGAACCCTCCATGAGTCTGCGTTCCTCATCTAATTGGGCTAAAGAGACAGGCTTAGAATATTGTATATTTGAGTGGAGGGTGCTGTCGTCCGCGTAACTGTGAACTGGATTGGATGTGCTAGAGAGGAGGTCATTGATGTGGAGAAGAAACAAAATAGGGGCTAAAGCTGAACCTTGAGGAACTCCTGCATTAATTGGATACAGTTTAGAGGAATGGCCATCCACGACAACAGAAATGCTCCGGTTGGAGAGGAAATTTGCTGTCCACATACAGAGTTTTGGTGGTAGGCCATAGGCCGGTAGTTTATTAAGCAGCGCTGCGTGCCAGACCTGGTCGAATGCTTTGGATATGTCTAGAGCGACAATCTGGGATTCGCCGTGTAGTTCCATAGACTTGTTCCAAGAATGGGTGACAAAGGAAAGGAGGTCGGCAGTTGATCTGCGCTGACGGAATCCATATACTGCCTGTCGTGGATTAGACTGTTTTTCAAGAAATTTTAGTAATTCGGTGTTTATATACTTTTCCATCACTTTAGAGACGACTGAAAGGAGAGAAATAGCCCTGTAGTTGCTAGGAAGCGCTTTGTCGACAGAACACTGGTCCATTAACCGAGAAGTCCTCAGTTCAAAAATTCAAGGCACTCATATTTTTGTTGATAACTTTGTATCGTCAATGTGCTAAGGCCTTCGCATTTTGTCTAAGCAAGTTCAGTGTCTGCATGCTTCACCCTTTGTAGTGGGACTAAAGTCATTGGTAATTAGCCTTAGTTGCAAATCAGGAATACATTAAATAAAAAAGAACTGAAGACAGTGTAAAAATATTATAGCAGATTAGTAATCTTTAATTTAAAAAAGTCAGGACGCAGCAAGTGCGTTATAGTAGCGAATTTTCATAAGTTTTGTAATACATAATGCAACTTACCTTATCTACTAAGCATATCATTGGACTTTTTCTAACTTAATGAGTGAAGATTAGAACCTGTGATGGGCACTGATAAGTACAATTTGGAGAACCCAATTCATCACAATACAGTTTTTAGACGTGACGATCGTTTCGCTATTAAAGTTAGCGTCATCAGAGGAGGAATAAACTTTTATAAGCGTCATCAGAGGGAGGAATAAACTTTTATAAGCTTCATTAGAGGGATGAATAAACTTGTATTCATCACTCTGATGACGCTAGCTTTGTTAGCGAAACGATCGACAGGTCTGAAAACTATATTGTGATGAATTGGGTTCACCAAATTGTACTTATCTTATCAAACTTAGTTGTCGAATTTTGTCTGTGGGTAATGTATAACCTTCAACGCCATCCCCATCTCTGCGCACACACACGCACGCACACACACACACACACACACACACATTAAATTTAGGTAGGTGATTTCTATAAGTCATTACGTTCAAAGCATCTGAACTTTTTCTATCGATTTAATGTCACTTATCTGACATTATATTGGTTAAGAATAGTAATTAGAAGGACTAAATGGTTTAAAATATGCATCTTTGTTTATTCTATTTAACTCATCTAGACTACACAGTAATGTCCTTTTCTAACAAAAAGAAAGATATTATTGCAACATTTCCAAATTCTGTTAAATTTAATTCCGGAAAAACTTGCATTATAATAACTATCGAACAAAACTGAATTTTGGAACATTGCATGTAATTTGATGGCAATATATGAGTTAAATTTTGTAAACTTAGCCTCCGGAACAACATTTCCAGTGTAATGAAAAAAGCCAAAAGTATCTTGGTGGCATAGAAGCTTCGCAAACCATGTTGTACATATATACATATACAGTGTGGCCCAACTGTACGAGGACGGAAGATGGTGCCATTTATGTGACAGATTGTGAAAAAATTCAAGATCGATGTCATTCCTAAGCCAGCTCTTCATAACCTTAAATTAGTTACGCTCAAACAGGTTGTCCCACAAGTAGGTAAACACTACACTAAACACTGCTATTTCAAATAGAACAGCCTATATATTATCACATTTTCCAATTCTACAGTAAAATCTAAAGACATCTAGAAAATAAAAATGTTTTGATATGTCTCACCGTTTTTAAGTTATGTCAATTTTTTGTGAAAATTTGACACATGAAATGGTTTGCACAGGTGGACATAAAAGAGACGCTGCTTTGGATGAAGCTATTTCGGAAACGGTGTCTAATTTGCAGTAGTTGCTGGTATGAGGTGTCATCATTATAAATAAAATATCTTATACAGGCTTTAGGCTTTAAATCGTCATTCAAAAATGAAACACTTCATACTCACATATATCTGTTTTTTTCAAATGGCAAATGGAACATTCTTTGTATTTTACTTCCATCAGATGAAGGTTCCAACCCCTTATCGATCTGTATTAGCATTCCCTATACCTATCTCACAGTTTTCTAGAAATCCTGCACTTTTTGAAATCATAATATATGGGAGTAACTATGCCCTTAATATCATGTAAATCTATATTATAAAACTATACTAGAGAAGCTCAAATTCTGCGTCAGTTTTCATAAGAATATCTTATATTTATTTCTGTAAGTTTGTGAGTTGTAAACGATTTTGCACTTTCTTATATTATTTTTATCAAATACGAACTTTAAATGCAACTGTGCCTTGTCTGTCGTCATATATATTAAATAACTGTAGTAATCATACAACTGTCATATTGTTTTGAGTAGTTTTCGTCTTTTCAGGATCATGTTTCTGTCGTTGTTTCATTTGTTCATAGTTCATTGTTTTATAATTCATCGTTAATTAGGTATTTAGTCGATTAATGTAAACATAGGTTAGCATGTTAGTACTTCATTTTTGCATGAACAATGAACAAATAGAGTTAATAGATATGGTGTATATTCTAAGAGAAGTACAGCGCAATCGTCTTCTGGAATCAATGGTGTTCAAGAACATATGGGCAAAGATATCTTAATGCAAGCCAACCTAGAGTAGAATCGATTTACAGTCCTCAGGGGAGGTTCGAAGCAAGAGGGGTTACTTCATATTCTCTCAACCAAAGCTAACGAGAATGAGCTGTTAATATTACTTTATGTGGTAAACAATCCTCATAGTAGCACCAGACAAATAGCTCATGATTTAGCAGTAAGCAAGAGCAGGGTAAATCGTGTGACCAAGAAGCACAAGTATCACCCTTATCATATTATGCTGCAACCAAGAACTCAGAGAAACTGATTATCCAAACCAAATCAACGTTTGTCAAAAGAAACATCCTGTTCAACAGAAGAGGATCGCTAGTGACGAAGGGTTTTTATCATAAATCTTGTTTTCTGATGAAGCTACGTTCAAAAATACATCTATTATAAATAGGCATAATATGCATTAAGTACTATGCGACTGTAAATTCACATTGGGTACGAGCCGTTGAGTTTCAAAATCGGTGGTCAGTTAATGTGTGGGCGGGATCATAGATAATCATGTTGTGGACCCATTCTTTTTCGATGCTCCATTGTATGGGTGGGAATATAGGACCATGAACTCCCTATGCTGGTAGATGTTGGCCTTTTAACAAGGCAACCTCTCTGGTACCAGCATGATGGTGCACCGTGCCACATTCATCAGATGTACGCGCTTATTTGAATACATGTCGTCCCCGTCGGTGGATAGGTCATGTAGGAGCAGTAACTTTACCTGCTAGATCACCTGACCTCACTGCACTTGATTTATTCCTCTGGGTTGTGTGAAGCAAAAATTTTATACTGGCCGCCCTAGAACAGCTGGGAATATGAAGGAGCCTATAAGAAATGCTTTCAAAAGTATTGCTCCAGGTATGTTGCAAAACGTACGTTGTAGTTGGATAAGGCGCTTGAATAAATGCATTGAGCAGAATGGAAGGTCTAATAAATTGAAATTTTTATAAAATTTATTACTCGTAAATACTTTTTCGATTTTATTCGTTATTGTTCGCGTTTTATTACATTATCCTGTATCATTAGACAGTACAAATATTTAAAAATTATAAATTGAATAAAGTTGAAAATTCTTATGCTGTTGTTTTTTGTTTGTGGGAGAAAAATGTTTAAAAATAAAAGGAATGGAAGACATTTCTATTAGGGTTATTTTGGTTAGTGGTGAAACAACAATGATCTGTCCTGAGTTGAAACACGGAGCAACATTTCCAATCAGAAAAAAAAGGCTTTAAAAATGAAAAAATCCAATATAGCACGCATAAGAAAAGGTAAAGTTAAGTATTGTAACTCTTGCATCAAGTAAGCCTTGAAAAATATAATCACATATTTAGATTGCCCATGAAAAAATGTCCCAACAATGTCATAGTTAAAAAAGTCTAAATCTTTCAGTATTCGCTTTAAAAAGAAAAAATCTGGACGCAGCAAGTGCGTTATGGTAGTGAATTTTCATAGAAATGATCTGGCACGAAATATTTTTTTTAACTTTTTTTTCTTTTAACATAGAAATATAGATTTTGGTAAATAGTTTCCTTTTAGTGCCGTAAACTTACGTACCAAATTTGGTTACCATAGCTTTCCTATTTTTTGAGATAAAATTTTTTTTCGAAAGAAAACCCAAAATTTTTCTGGAAAACCTCGTCCGATTTTCCTGGATAACGAACTTATCCAAGCCACTTACAAAAGGAAGGCACATGCTAAATTTTATCAAAATCGGTCCATGATTTTTTGAGAATTTTTTCTAAGAAAATTCACTAAAAACTAAATTTAGATTGCCCATGAGAAAGTGCCCTAACAATGTGCTAGTTAAAAAATGTCTAGTTCTTTTAGTATTTGCTTTTAAAAAAGTAAAATTTAAAATTTCCGTTTTTTTCGACTAATTAAAAAACTAAAAATGTCACCTCAAATTTTCTTTCAGATAATTGATTAACAGGGAAATGGGCAACTTTGCCCCAATTTAACCATGCTCGTATCGCTTACGGTTTAGAAGATCCCAATGGTGAGGCTCGAATTTGAACTACCCTGTATATATATATATATATATATATATATATATATATATATATATATATATATATATATATATATATATATATATATATATATATATATATATATATATATATATATATATATATATGTTCAGAAAGATTTCTGCGGTCTTTAATGTGAGACATACTTGGTTCACGGGTTGAACCGCGTCCAGAATGTATGAAAACTCGACGTTTCGGCTCCTGTTTTGGAGCCATTTTCAAGAGGTGAAGGAAATGTGTAAGGACACTCTAAGGCCTCAATCTGCCTACTCCTTAGACCGGTGGACAAAGGTGGGTTGGGTTGCTGTAGCTCGATTACGGAGCCTCAATCTGCCTACTCCCCAAATCTCGCTGGAGATCGTCTGTAAGGTCTCAGTGTGTTCAACGCTAGGCCTGAGAGAGAGATCTGTAGGGATCTCTCTGAGGCCTATATATATATATATATATATATATATATATATATATATATATATATATATATATATATATATATATATACAGGGCGATTCACAACGCAATGGATACAGAATGTATGCGTGTAGGGGACCTCAGAACATGCCGATTTTTTATATAAAATTTTTCCCTGACGCTCATGGTTGGTTAGATATTGACCTCTAAAGATTCTTTAATAATTACAAGAAACAGCTGTATTGCAGCAGTACCCTAACATAGAACAACCAAATTTGGTAGATGGTTTTCTTTTATCAACATCGTTATTTGACAAAAATTTGAAGTAGATATAAATTCAAAAAGGGATGAATTAGTGGTGGACCCTTTCAATGATTTAATTTTTTAAACCCTAACCTAATTAAAAGTTGATGTACATCAGTTTTCTAGAAAATTAAATTTTCTATCTTTTTCTCCTCTTGTCAATTTTTCGGCAAACCACCCTTTTTTTGAGAAAATTGAGATTTTTAGAGTTGAGATCAAAACAAATTATCCCCCTTGAAGATTTTATTAAACATTAAAGTATCATAGGAATGCCTTGGGCGTTCTGCAAGTCATCTGTTGCTAGGTTACAGTCGTTGTCAAATCTGACCTTACTTAAATTTATTAAGTTTTACAATAATTATTGTCTTGTGTTTCTTGTTTCCTTTTGTGATAATAATTTGTTGCTCAAAATGGCTGGAAAATTCTCGGTTAATGAACAAGTTGACACGCTTATAGTATTAGAGTTTTGCGCTGGTAATTGTCGCAGAAGTGTAGAGATATCGAAGAAGATTTCCTACTCGTAATATACCACATCGTCAAACGTTTGCCAATGTTGAACGTAGAGCTCGGGAAACGGGTTCCTTTTTCATAAAAAATGCTGAATGACGCGTGCAGTAAACGCACGAACTGAGGAGCGCCTTATAGACAGTATCGAAAGTGTGTCTCAAACCAGTACCAGACGACGATCCGGGCAGTTTCATATAACAAAAAGCCGACGGTCCATAGAATTATCCGACGCAATCTGCTGCATCCGTATTACCTTCAAAAAGTGCAAGAACTGCTACCGCAGGATTTAGAGGCAAGACTGTTTTTTTTTTTGTAATTTCATCTTACATCGGAACATTGATTTTCCCAAAACCATTCTTTTTATGGTTTACAAGGAGGGGGATTACGAATGTGCAAAACTGCCACGAATATTCGGATGTAAATACACATGCTACAGTAACCCACCATTTCCAAAGAGAATTTAAAATAAATGTGTGGGCCGGTATTATTGTTGGAGGACATAATACGGGCGGTTATTTTACCAAACCGCTTAAACGGCGCAAAATATTTGCTTTTCTTGCAAAATGTTCTTCCTGAGCTACTGGAGGAGCTGCCTTTACAATTGCGCAGCGAAATGTGGTTTATGCATGATGGGGCGCCACCACATTTCGCTGCAAATGTTCGTGGATATTTTTAAACCAACAGTTTCCAAATCGATGGATAGGTCGTGGAGTTAATTGCCCTCAACATTGGCCAGCACGATCACCAGACTTGAATAAATGTGACTTTTTTCTCCGTGGTGCATTAAAAGAATCTGTGTATTTGACACCAGTTCAAACTGCGGAAGATCTGTGGAGTAGCATCAATAATAAGTGGACCATTATTAAAAGTAACATCCAATTACTTAACAGGGTGGACTTGAATTTTCGACGAAGGGTGCAGTTATGTGTGAGAGAAAATGGAAGTCATTTTGAACAATATCTTTTGGGGTTTTTTATGTTGTTTTTTATTTATTAGTTTTTAATAGCGTTTGTTAAATTTCAGATATGTTAGTGTCTAATAAAGTCTTCAAGGGGCATAATTTTGTTTTGATATCGACCCTAAAAATCTCAATTTTATCAAAAATGGGTGAATTGTCGAAAACTTGACAAGGGGAGAAAAAGATTAAGATTAATTTGCTATAAAACTGATGGACTTTAACTTTTAGTTAGGTTAGGGTTTAAAAAATCAAATTAGTAAAATTGCTGATCCACCCCTAAATCACCTTTTTTGAGTTTATATCTACTTCAAATTTTTGTCATATAACGATGTTGATAAAAGAAAGCCATCTACCAAATTTGGTTGTTCTATGTTAGGACACTGCTGCAATACAGCTGTTTCTTGTAATTATTAAAGAATCTTTCGAGGTCAATATCTCACCAACCATGGGCGTCAACAAAAAATTGTATGTAAAAAATCGGCATGTTTTGAGGTCTTCCACATGCACACATTCTGTGTCCATTGCATTGTTAATCACCCGGTATATATATATATATATATATATATATATATATATATATATATATATATATATATATATATATATATATATATATATATATATATAAAGGCTGTAACTGACTGTGGATATGGGTACTAGGTACTCTAATTCCCGAACATTTGAAAAAAAAAAGTTTGGAAATCGTTACCTCTCTGTGAGGAAAGTTTCCTTATGAAAATTCGCTAAAAGGAGCTGTTTTTCGTGATACCGACTAAATTGAATAATAAAGTTAAGACGAAAAGCGTATTATCCTGTAGAAGCTTTTAACCATTTTCTCTTAATATTGAAATATGTATCTCATTTAAAGAATATTCGTATGTCATCTTAGTTGAGGGTTAGGTGAGAAGATACAATAATATAACACGTATGTTATTTACAATATGGTTTTTTGGTGGAAAATGTATTCTACATTTTAGCAACACGTATTGTTCACACATAAAATGAAACTTAAAAATGCTGATAACAAACAGACACAATAATATTTTATTATTATTATTATTATTATTAAAGGCGTTATCTTCCTTTTTCAGAGGGGTCTAGTAGTACAACACCTTTGTCTGCCGGAAGCGAACCCTTACCATCTTACAGTCCCTCATTCACAGAACAAGTAGTGCCAAGCAGAAGTAAGAGTGTCATGGCCAACTATGTACCATTATATGTATACGAGAACATAAAGAGAGCCACAGAACCCACTCCCAAACCTAAAAGTCACAAATTGAGCAAGTCCAAATCTTCGGAATATCTAATTGCTGATGCAAGCTTGCAAAATATGATGTCAGGTTCGAATAGTGACAGCAATTTCATCCTGAAATCAGCGAAACCTAGTTGCATGTTTGACACAGCATTAGAAAGGAGACTGAATGATTATAGAATGAAAGTAGTTAAGGAAAATGAACTTCGTGAGCAAATTATACATGAATTGTTATCTGAGAATGAAAGGATAAGTGACAATTTAAGAAGGAGAAGCTCAGATTCTGAAAAATACTTAAAGACCAATAGTTCAGACGATTTTCCAATGCATCATCATAGACTTTACAAAAAGAATTCTAAGTATAAAAGTTTAAAAAATGATATTTTCGACAGCGACTATGATTCAGATAACGGTTTTGATGAGGGTAATAATATATTTATTATTCCAGAATTGCCTTCAGGTCAGACACTAATAATTGATATTCTGTCCACATGGGGTGATAAGTATTATGTTGGACTGAATGGAATTGAAATTTTTGATAAGGATGGAAAAATTGCCAAAGTTAAAAAGGTGAGTGTATCACATAGATTTATAGAAAATGTGGCAACAGGTGCTGTAATTATATTTATTTACCAAATAAGTATGCAATAAAAATGTACAGTTGATGATAAAACTACCTAACAATAGAGTTAAGGGATTCTTTCTTACATTTTGTCTTCATTAGCTAATAATAATTAATAACCAAATTTAATTTCAACACATTTCTATCATTATAACAGTTATCTGAAGAAAATTTTCAAGTGAATTCTTTGTGAAGCTTGTATTTTGTATAATAAAAATCATTTACTAGTATTTTTTGTTTGTTTTGTTAAAGGGTGTACAGGTTCAGGCCTATATTTGGAATAATGGGAATAACTTAAAAATAAAGAAAAAAATAATCAATAAATGTTCCCTATAAAAGTTGTAGGATTTTTTTTTACATATTTATGTGACCTTGAAATTTTTGAGAGCTTAAATTGTCACCTTGGTAACAACCACGTTTTTCTTCCCAAATAGAAACCAATTTCTTTTTTGAAATCACCTTTTCCTGCATAGAGTCATAAAATTTTAGTGGCGTAGTTAGATAATAAAAATTCTGAGAAAAACTTATAAACCTGTCTTATAAACGTGTATGGTTAATAATTAGTTAATTTCCACTCTAAATAGGAACGTTAAGTACGGTATCGCCCCCTGTGGCGCTTTTTTGTCGGCCTGGGCAACATTTGCTTTTTACTGGCAATGAGTTAACTGGACCATTCTATTTCGAAAGAAGAATAACTCAATTTATTAAGCGATCGTATACCAGAACTATAAAATCGTTATTGTGGCCCTGCAGGATATATGATTCTAGCAAGATGGAGCACCTCCTCATTTTGGCTCCAAAGTTAGAAAATTCTTAAATAAGGTTTTCCAGATCAGATGGATTGGGCATCAGGGAGAATATAGTGGCCAGCCTAGTCTCCTGACTTAAACCCATGCGACATTCTCATATGGAGTCACCTGAATAATAAAGTGTACAAATAATTTAGATGGCCTGAGGCATCTCATTCTTGGTGCAGCTAGAGCAGTGAGGTAAAAACATTTGCAAATGTTAGGCAATCATTTTTGGAAAGACTCAATATATGTTTTCATAACAATGGCAGGCGTTTTGTACATTTGTTTTGAAATATTGTGATATTTTATTATTTTTCTTTTTTTCTCTTAATAGTTATTATCCAATTCCATCAAAATATCACGACCCTGTATGCAGAATACTTCATGGATTCTAATAAATATATGTAGGTTTCCATTTGGAAAAAAGTTGGTTGTTACCAAGGTGACAATTTAAGCTGTCAAAAAATTTCAAGGTCACACAAATACATAAAAAACCGGTGGGGGTTTATTTGTCTGCAATGAGGGCGCTGTTTGCGATTACTTGTCAACTAATATATAAATACAATTGCTAGTCTTTATTCGCTTAGATTATTCACCCCTCTGCTGATTGCAATGTTGTTAGCGAAACGATCGTCAGGTCCTGAAATGTGTTGTGGTGAATTAAGCTCTACAAAATGTATTTATTACTCTTATCACAGGTTCCAATCTTCAATCAGTTAGCTAACTTGCTTACTTTATATATTTTTTAGGTTGCTGCTGTACCACCTGATGTTAATATACTGCCTGAATGTAAGAATGATCCACGTATTGTTTCAAATCTTCTAGATGGTGTAAATAGAACACAGGATGACATGCACATATGGTTAGCTCCATTCGATGCTGGCTGCAGTCATATTATAACCATTGAATTTGAAACTGTCACCACTGTTGCCATGATACGGATATGGGTAAAGTAGATAATAATATATTGTTTATTTACCAATGTAAAATACAGCTCCAGTAATAACAACAATTACAAGTGAGCTTACCTTGTTTGTGTAGTTTTCCAAGTGTTGACATCCGAATGCAAATTACAAATAAGAGAGAGAAATCCATAAAGGCGAACCTGCATGCGGATTATAATATCTCATTCGGTTAAGGCGATCATTGACAAAACGTTACGGACATAGTGTGCCATGAAAAGAACATATATAACAGAACTATGCAATAGTGCACGAAATTTTTATCTAAATATAAATGTTTCCAGACTGTTATAACTTAGAAAACCACAAGTATTGTGGATTGCTTAATGAGTCGTATGGGTCTTCGTCTCTCAGCCCTGCGACCCCAGTGGGTCTTTTGTACATGACTTTTTTTCCAATAGTTGCCCAAAATGTTCCGACTTCATACAGTCTACTATCTTTTTGGGGGCTACTTTACCTGGGGTGTTAAAGTCACCCCTCCAAGATATTTGAGCCTTTTGCAGAACAGCCATGCAGTCGCAAAGCTAGTCTTCTGTTGTTTATGCTGCTTCTGTGCAGCATCTGCAGTTTTCACTGCCCGCCTTACCTATCTTCATAAGGTGATACTTTTGTGGGGAGTGTACTGTGAAAAGTCTTGATATTATTAGCAAGTCGTTCCTGTTCAATTCAACAAACAGTTCAGACTTTCTCTGTTGATATGGTGCTGAACCGTTTTACCTGCCTTAAGACTAGTGTTTTCCTTCAGTATGACAACATTTGGTTCCCCTTCAAATTATCAAGTTCATTTCTTACGTGGATTTTTGTTAATCCACAATATGGCTCTGGATCATAGAATGGTGTTGTTGCTGCACTTTTTGCAGGGCTATCTGCTTCCTCATTTCCTTCAATGCCTGGATACCCTGGAAGTTATTTTGTTGTTCGTAGCCGGTTGCTTCAAGGATTTTTTCAGGTCAGTTTAGACTTGGTTTGAAAAGATTTCAGAGTCTTTAATACTGCCTTATTGTCTGAGGAGATGCAGATATCTTTATTTCTAAGTATTTTTTGTATGCGCTCCTGTGTCCAGAGATTTATCGCATGCATTTCTCCTTGAGAGATGGTGGAAATTTTTCCTATAGACCTAGCGAGTCTAAAGTTAGGTCCTCTTATTTCCAGTCCTGCTCCCTCCATTTGTTTAGACCCATTTGTATACCATAGATATGAGTTGTTTGTCAGCCTTTTACTGTTTCTGTCCCATGCTTTGCGGTCACTTATGACCACATCAAATGGAACTATGAAGTCCAGTTGCACTGGCATTTGATCTGTTGATTTGGCTTGTTACTCCAATGGGATAATTTCCAGGATCTTTAAGTGGCCAACCAAGTCTCCCGGTTGGAATTTGTCTGCTTGAAATAGCCTTGAGGTACTTAGTGCTACTGCCCTTTTCACGCATATCGGCAGTGGAGTAATATTCAGCATTGCCTCTATTGCAGTTGTAGAGCATGATCCCATAACTTCCGTTATTCCAAGACAGAACAGCCTCTTCAGTTTTTGCAATTTACTTTATGTTGAGGCTTGTTCCCTTTTTGGTCACCATGCTATAGATCCATAATGCATATGTGATCATGGGTTTAATCACAGTTTGGTATATCCAATATACCATCCTGGGATTCAGTCCCCGTGGGTTCCTAAGAGTCTATAGCAAGTCCAGATTGATATTGTGGCACTCGAAAGAGTTGTTTCCAAGTAATTTCCTTCTGTTCGTGAATATGACAACAACTTTCTTATGAGGATTGACATTAAGCCCCTCTGCCCCACACCAGTTCGCTCAATGTAATCCATCAGTTTATCAACAACGAGCGACCACAGCAGTGGTGATAGAACTCTTCCTTGAGGACAATCTTTTGCCGTCGTCACTGTTGCGTTGGTGTCATTTGTGGTAGCTGTGATCATATAGCTTTTATAGCATACACTCAATCCAATGCAGAACTTCACTTCCCTTGCTTGTGGAGCCTGTTTGATGGACTGATATGAGGTGTTGGCAAAGGCACCCCTTGTGACAATGAATGCACTGAGCGCTACTTCTTTGGCGACAAAAGTTTCTTCTATACCCCCAACCACAAGTATACCTATACACTAACACATTTCTTCACTGCATATATTTCATACATAGCACTCAAGTGTGTGCCCATACACCCACATACAATCATCTACCTGAGCGGACCAATCCACACTTACCCACAGGCACAAGAATTTAAATTAAGTCCAGTATCTATCAATCGGTGAGCTTATTATGTGGAAATTTGAGTAATCTACAGTTTATTCTACTCTTGAAAATAAAAAGAGAGTTAATTTTTTTAAAGGTTCTGGAAAATATTGTATATCTTCGAGGCAAGGTAAGTATAAGATCATTGTCCAATAGTCTTCTGCATAGTGGGAACATTCGGGGAATTTTCTTTATATCTCGTTTGGTAGGCATGTTCTATGCAGAGGCAAGCGTTAACATTTTTCCGAGTATGGATCAAAAGTGCCAAATTGTAAAAACTTACATTTTGGATCCTAGACAAACGTCTAGGATCCATAATCCAAGGCTCCTTAAAGAGTGGATCACTAGAGTACATATAACATCTGTTGTAGATAATCTTCAATATCCTTCTGGATCACTTCTGACCACTTATAGAAGCAGTCCGTCACACCACCCCAAGCAATAATCCCACAGTTAATTAATATGAGTGTGCACCAGTGCATAGTATATGCACACTTTTTAGATACCTCAACAACCAACTCGTTAACATGGACATCCCATTTCCGATGGCTGTTTATGACAACCCCAAGGAATTTAATAGTTGAACTGGAGGATAGCGTCATTTCACAGCTGTTATATCTAAACCCTATGTCTGTAAAGTCAGGCAGATGAGAGATCTAGAACTAGCATATGGCGAAAGTTTTGTTTTATCCATGTTTACTGTCAAAAGCTTTTCACTTAACTAATCCAGCAAAATGGGAAGTTCACGTTGTGTTGTCTTAAGGTTTTCCAACTACTACCACTGTAAAAAAACGACGGTATCATTGGCGAAACTGCTAACTACACAATAACAACCCCAACACTGTCCCCTGCGGTACCTCAAAACGTACACTTTTCATACTATTTCTTTTGCGATTTATGAGTATACATTGTTCCCTATCAGATAGGTAACTATCAAAAAATGTAAGAGCAGTGTCTCTAAGACTAACACGTTCCAAGGTTTTTAACAAATTTGGATGACAGACTGTGCATATTAATGAGTTTGTTCACAGCTTTGTCATTTTTTCCTATCAAATCAGCAATTGCATCCTGCGTAGAGGGACCCTCTTAAAAACCAAGCTGATATTCTGATCTAAACTTGTACTTGCGTAGAGAGCTATACAGTGTGGAGCAGCCAAATGGAATAAATACATTCTGTATCTCAATTATTTTGCATATTTATAAAAAATCTCGAAACACCTCAAATTCAGATTTTAAAATGCCATCCCGCAAATTGAAATTTTCACTCCTACTCTACAACCCTTACAACCCCTACAACCCAACACCCCCAACAACCTACCCTTCAACTCCCTTTGAGTGACAGTTGCAAGGCCCAAGTTTTTAAATAGAAAGTAGGCACTTGTGATAACTGATTTAAAATATATCTTCATTCTCTATTCAAATATCTATGGTTTTAAAATGTGTTGCATAAATTAACAGTAAAAAAAGAAATTCATCATTTGATGGACTTTGCTACAACACACTAAAAAATTAATAACTAATTGAGTTTTATTCTTGATAATGATAAAAAATAAAAAACACATCAATCTTAATGTAGATGTTCAAAATGCATGCCATGAACGTCTTGGCAGCATCCTAATCATAAATAAACATATCTTCTAACTTTGATCAATATCTAAGGCGTGACCGACCTATTCGCAATTGTTATTGTTCCTCTTAAATGAGTTAAATCGCGTGGTTTCGTTTTCTATACCATACTTTTCACATATCCCCATAAGAAGTCTAATAGTTTATGATCGGGCGATCGTGCTGCTCATTGTAACGCCTTCCTATCCACCGATTTGGAAATATTAAGTCGAGGCACTACCAGACATTGATATGGTAATGTGCTGGTGCTCCATCCTGCTGGAACCATATTACATTCCGCGGAATTTGTGTTTGCTCGATCATCTAGATATAAGTTTGCCAAAGATGGCACGACACTATTTTGGAGCAGTGCTAAATAATTATCTCCATTCAAAGTGTCATCAATGAAAAAGGAACCAATGACATGGTTTCCAACTATTCCTGCCACAAACATTACCCTTTTCAGGGTAGGTATTGTGTTCTTCTCTCATCCAGTGCGGATTTTCTTTAGACCAGTACCAACAAATTTGACAATTAGCATGGCCGTGAAGTGTAAACTGCACTCATCAGAAAACAAAACATGTTCTAGTTGGATAACATTGTTATCTATCATTTGTTCACAAAAAGACGTTCTTCTATCAAAATCATCTTGCGTGAGCTCCTAGGTTTGTATCCATTTATAGGGATGCATTTTATTTTCTTTTCATATTCGAATAATTGATGAATGGCTAATGGCTAACATCCAATGTTGTGGCTGCTTGTCGACTCGAAGTGTGGGTTTTCCTCAAACTCAAGCAGTAGATCCAATTTGGTATCATTATTCAGTGCTTTAGAAGATTTTTCGGTCTCTGGCTTACATGTACAAACTCGCCAAATTACTTTCCAGTTTTACTCATTGTCGCTTGGGATATAGGTGGCAAATCGGCAAATATCTGCAGAAATGTTATTTTATGCATTTTTGTTAAATAAACCATGTTTCTGAATTGCAGCTAACAAATGACAACTAGGTACTGTCATGCGGTTACAATCACATAGCAAGTTTATTTTCAATATAGTTACACCCCAGGCAACACAACTACATAACAATAATGTATTTTGCATGTAACAGCATGACATTGAACATCGCAGAGATGTACTTTGTAAGGTCTATGCAAGGTACCAGAGCTAGGAAATGTCAGCAACTGCCAACATTAACAATACATCGCAGGGACATGACTGCTTAACATGCTGGAGACATCGCCTGTGCTGTTAAGGAGATGTAGTTATTAATGTTTCAATAATGTATCTAGACTCATCTCTAGCATGTAACTAAATAATGTACTTAAGATGTCCTATGATATATTCCCAGTATATAATTCATACTTCATGGCGGTCATGTAAATTATATACATTTATATATATATATATATATATATATATATATATATATATATATATATATATATATATACTAAGTGACTAATACTTATTGGTAATAGTAAACTTAAGCTGCATCTAAGTTAATATATATATATATATATATATATATATATATATATATATATATATATATATATATATATATATATATATATATATACTAAGTGACTAATACTTATTGGTAATAGTAAACTTAAGCTGCATCTGAGTTAAGAGTCTAAAATATTTATAAAAAAAATGAATGGGACAATAAAAACAACAGAGGAACTTCTAGAAAATGTAAATATATATTTTATACAATATACAAAACGATAACATTTTCAGTAATGGAGAAAAAAACAAAATTCTCATATAGTATAAAAACAAAAATGTATTCTAAATATATACATAAATAGAAGCTTCTATAAAATTTAACATACATTTAATGCAGCACAAAACAAAACATTTTCCAACTAACCCTAAATTTATAGAAAAAACAAAGTCTCATAATATAAATATAAAACTAAAAATGGATTCCAAAGGTGTAGGTAAATGCAAACTTTAAAAAATGTTAACATGTATTTTATGGACCACAAAACAATATTTTTTTTCAGTAAACACTAAATAAAAAGACAAAATTCTCATAATACAAATCTAAAAATAAAAATGAATTTAAAACATATGCATAAACTTGCTGGAATTTGTAAACATAGAAACAACAATGATCCCATATTGTTTATATAAATTAAAAGTTAAGCTGTAAATTTCCATTTCTTTAGTAAAATATGCTTTTTGTCATTTCTTTTTTTTTTCGCTGTCTTGCTTGATGGAACCACTCCGAACCAGAAATTTCACACCCTTTTTCTTTTAGTTGGTTGTTCTGCAGAATTACATCTAAAATTTCAGAAACGAGCTGTTAGAAAAAGTAGTATTATTTTTATTGTTGTTTTATTTAAAACACTGTCAAGCTTTGAGTCAACTGGAGGTATGGATGATAATATTAAATAAATGATGATATTACTAATGCATCATCAACAATCTTTTTAGGTAGTGGGAATTGATTAATAGCGGAAGTCGAATTTGACTCGACATATGGAAAAGTTGCAACTTCCCTATATTATTTTTATTGGAATCCAGAATTATTTCCCTGTATGGCAATGAAGCATGACTGTTAATGTGTTTGTCTTTTAGGTTTCGCGTCTTTTTTGTCTATATGAAATCAGTGAAATAACCTTTTGACATTTTACATTAAGAAATGGACGACAATAAAATTATCTAACTCAAATAGTTAACATAAACACCTCAGCATAACAATTGTTTCTTACGTTGTGCAAACACAAAAGTAATTCTGATTATGAAATGCGGATTAATAAAAATTGGCGCTAACTCTTGACAAAACCAGTGACACAATAACAGATTCGTGCAGTAAACATTTTGTCTAGATTCGCGATTTAAGCAGATAATTTTCTGTGGCGGTTTTACTGCTACTGCCATGTTAAATCCATGTACACAAATGCTGTATTGTTTGTAAACAATCGATTTGATTTGCCAAACATATTAGATGTTCATCATATAATAAGTAGGTATAAACTTAACCTAGGAAATGTACTTGCTAGGTGATAGATATAATCTATATAGGTAGGTACTTACCTCGTAATTGTAATTACAGGATAATGCTTAATGTACAAACACAAAAAACTTCTGCCTAAAACCTAAATTGCAAGAAATAATCCAGATCTACAATAAAACACAAAACTCTTGTATGTCATTGTCGTGCGTCACATGTCGCACACAATAAAAGTTAAAAAATAATCAAGCGTCAATGCGATTCCAGCGATGACAAACGGTCTGGCGTGAATATGAACTGTGAATCTATAAAGTAACGGTCATCATGTGTTAATTACATGCTTATCATGTTATTTTTCTGAAGTAACAGCGATATAGTTTATAATATCGCTGGCATATTATTAAAATTAACTTCTGAAATTTAAATTATTGGTATGTCGCTGTTACATACTTGGCATGTAAAGGTTAGCCATGCATCTCAAAAGTAACAGCTAACATCGCTAGCATGTACCAGTGTAAGCGCAAAATCATAGGTAACAGGAAACCATCACAGAGACATGACATGCATGTATCAGGGTATGTCGCATTGGTTACTTAAAAATAACATCTCAGCGATGTGAATATCACAATTGTTATTATATTTAATAATTTTTAAATTTTTTTATTGCAGAACTACAACAAATCTCGCATTCACTCTTATCGTGGTGTAAAAGACATTGTGATGCTTTTAGATGGATTTCCAATTTTTAAGGGAGATATCGCTAAGGCTAGTGGTGGAATTTTAGGTGGCATTCACACCTTTGGTGATGTAAGTATATCGTCATCTATAGATAAGCTGCAGTGACAGGTACCAGCTAACATTATATATATATATATATATATATATATATATATATATATATATATATATATATATATATATATATATATATATATATATATATATCAAATCATAATTGAAAATTTTCATGTCCTGCTTAGTCAAAGTTCAGCTTTTCATCCCACACATTATCACTCCATACGTATGACTTAGTGAACCTCTTTCCAATTTAAAATGTTAATTGGTGAGAAGCGTATTTTGTCTATTGAGAGTTTGCGCTTTGTCGCCATGATTCTCCTTTTTTTCTACATTTACCATCATCTATGATAATATTCTTAAATAAATTCTTAGATTGTTTAATGAGTCAGGCCTTTGGCCTCTGAGCGCTGCGACCCCAATGGGTGTTTTGTGCAGACTCTTTTTTCTAATAGTTGCCTAAAATGTTCGGACTTTTCATACAGTCTACTATCTTTTTGGGGGCTATTTTACCTATTTTCTAGGATGCTAAAGTCACCCCTCCAGGCTATTTAAGCCTTTTTCAGAACTGAGCCATGCAGTCGCATAGCAAATGTTTTGTTGTTTCTGTTGCTTTGAGGGGCTGTGAAAAGTCCTGTGATTATCTTCAAGTCGTTCCTGTTCAATTCAAGAAACAGTTCAGACTTCTCTGTCGATATGGTAATGAACCGTTTTGCCTGTCCTGTTTTCCAGTATGTCAGCATTTGATGGCTATTCCAAGTATGAAGTTCATTTCTTACGTGGTTTTTTGTTAGTACACAATAGGGCTCTGGACCAGAGAACAGTGTTGTTTCTACCCTTCTTGCAATGCCATCTGCTTCCTCATTTTCTTCAATGCATTGATGCCCTGATTCCCACATCAAAGTTACTTTGTTTTTCGGATTTTTTGCAGTCCCAGGTCAGTTTAGGCTCGGTTTTGAAAGATTTCAGAGCCTTTAGTACTGCCTAACTGTCTGGGAGGATTTAGATCTCTCTATTTCTGAGTGTTCTTTGTAAATACTCATCTGTACTGAGATTTATAACAAGCATTTCTGCTTCGAGGATGGTGGAGGTTTTTCCTAGCGACTTAGCGAGTCTAAAGTTAGGTCCTCTTATTCCCAGCACTGCCCCCTGCGTTCGTTTAGACCCATCTGTATACCATACGGATGAGTTGTTTGTCAGCAGTTCACTGTCCCACACAGCACATGGATATCCATTAGATATCCAATGGATATCCATGATGGATATCCAGGACATCCAATGGATATGCATGGATATCCAATGGATATCTAATGGACATACAGATGTCCTACCAATATCCATCAATCTGGATATCCATGTGGATATATAGTGGATATTGTATGGATATACATGTGGTCACGATATGGATATCCATTATACATCTAATGGATATTGTATGGATATACATGTGGTCATCAAATGTATATCGCTTTTACATAAAATGGATATTCGATGCTAACCCACCATCGTTCTCTTTCTAACCCCATACGCTCAATGAAACACTAATATAAGCAAACAAATATTTTATTGTGTTCTAAAATGATTTAAATAATTTTATTTTCTTGATCTATGATCTGGCTCAGGTCTGCATTCTTGCTGTAAAGAAAAAACGCACTGCTTATAATCAAATTCATAAGACAATCCAATAAATAATATAATATGAACAAATGTGTATAAATATTACTTTAATTATTATAGCTATAACTACCACACTTTAGTGGTTATTTCAAAATAATAGTATTAGTTGTTAATGTTGAGTATCACGACGGAACTGACTATATACCCAATAGTTTTAATCACCTGTAACTGATCTACTTTCATAATCTACCGGAAGTGATGTGCTTCGTGCTTGTAAGTAAAGACGAGGAATATCCACCAGTAAAATAAACAGTTTTAGATACACATAAACTTCTGTTATATAACTAGACAATTTTCGCTGATTTCAATACGAAGTAAAAAATATTTACTTGAATCAAGAAGATATTTGTTTTCTAGTTCACGTTCACTAGCCATGTTCTTATCAATCAACGTGCTCTTTACAGCTATAAATAATATTGGTATTTACGTAAATAAGTATAAAAGATATATTCCTAACTAAATGGTTTAAGGTTATGTACTCACCTGTAAATTATTTACTGACTGAAAATCACAGGAAAACTTATTAATAAAAACAACACACACATTATTTGGAGAAATATCTCAATCTTCTAACTTTAGTTGTAGGCTGTTGTTCATTTTTCATTTAGCAGTTGATGCAAAATGGCAAGATTCAATTCTAAATTTTATAACCTCAACTTTAGTCCAAACTACATCAAACCAAACAAATACGAACGGATTTTCGTCATTGTAGCCAACAATTCAAGCATCCAATGCCCCAAGGTGAGTTATTAAATGATCCCGCGTTTATTGTTCGGGAGAGCATTAATGAATAACAATATGATAATAGATTCTTCTCACGAAATAACAGACATAAACAGTAATACTCTCTGTATTGAAATAACAATAATTTTATTTTATGGTTATAATCGTAATGAGAATTTGGATCGAAATTTATTGTTGGCGCTAGTTTTAACGCTTTCCGGTAATTCTTGTGCTAGAACGGGTTATTTTTCTTCCCTTATCTTTTACAAACGTAAATAACGGTTTCAATAATTTATCATTGTTGTTTCCTGCTGGTATGAACATATAAACGGAACATCAACTGGATGTCCAGTGGACATCCAATAGATGTCTTCTGTATATCCATGGGATATCCAATGGATATCCATTGGATGTCTGATGGATATATACATACTTGAATAAAGTATATACACCCAGAAATTCTACTGCATTCGTGATTAGATTTTAATGAATAAGAAATGCTCATATGTTCACATTATTTAAGTTTTATTAATATTTTTCTGCTCTAACAATATCCCATATGATATCCATCATGGTCATGGACGTAAAATGGATATTATGTATATCCAATGGATATCCATTGGATATCCTGTGCTGTGTGGGGTGTCTATCCCATGCTTGGCGGTCACATATTACTATGTCAAATGAATGAAATCCAGTGTAGCTGGCATGTGATCTGTTGGTTTGGCGAGTGACTCCAATGGAATAATTTCCAGGATCTTCAAGTGGCCAACCAAGTTTCCTGGTTTGAATTTGCCTGCTTGAAATAGTCTTCAGACACTTATGATTCTGCTTTCCTCTTCACACATATCTGCAGTGTAGTAAGATACAGCATTGCCTTTATTGCAGCTACAGGGCATGATGCCATAGCTCCCGTTATTCCAAGATAGATCAGCCTCTGCAATTTTTGCAATTTGCTCTGTGTTGAGGCTTATTCCGTTTTTGACCACCATACTATAAATGCATATGTGATCATGGTTGGGTGTGACCACAGTTTGGTATATCCAATAAACCATCCTGAGATTTAGCCCCCATGCCTCTCCACGAGTCTACGGCACATCCAAATTGCCATTGTGGCTCACGAACGAGTTTTTTTCCAAGTGTGTGTTCCAGTTCAGTTTCTGGTCTAAGAAGATCCCTAAATATTTAACTTCGTTGGTAAATTGCATCTGTCTTCCATTCCGAGTGGGAGCTTTTAAATTTAGTTTTCTTCTATTTGTAAATGGGACAATAACTGTCTTATGAGGAGTGACATTAAGCCCCTCTGTCTCACACCAGTTCCTTACTATATTTAGGGCTATTTACATTGGGCTGGATATTACAGCTTTATGCTTGCCCTTTATTCTTGAGGTACATGAGCATTTCTACTTATTCAAGTTGTTGCTCGCTTAGTTTTTAATTCATTTTCACAGTCTGATACTTACTTATCTCCGCTGTTTTTGCTTTTGTCATATTGGTTATTAGTTTGCTTCTTTTTAACACATCGTCAAACCTATTAAACATTCTTTGTAATTCTGTTTTCGTTTCTTGTATAAGCGCTATGTCATCTGCATACCAGAGTATGCAATAAAACTGATGTCCATTTATTTTGATTCTGGCTGTCTTTTCCTTCGGCCTATTTATTTATATTCTATGAGTAAATTAAATAAATATGGCGATAATGGACAACCTTGCCATACACGTTTCCTTATTTCAACTGTAATTTCGTATCTGTTAATATATATTATGGTATTTTGATTTTTGTGTAGATTGTAAATAATGCTCATATCCCTTTAATTCAGTCCAGCTCTCTTCTTTTTATGAAATAGTATTTTCAAAGCCACATTATAAAATGCTTTTTCCAGGTCTACAAAAACAATAAACATATATCGATGGTCAGGCTTGAGTTTGGAGCAATTCATATACTCTACACTGCTATTAGCCTAGCTTTTGGCTGTATGATCAAGCTTTGTGCAATGGATGATAGTCGTTTACCCAAAAATGTATGTTGACTCTTGGAGATGCTCCTGCTAAATATAACTGGTGCGCACAGACTATTGAACTGCTTAGACATCTGGATATAGACTTTGCTTGGAAAAATGTATCTCTCTTATGGCTAATCTCAAATCGGGCAGTAATTCTGCAAAAGTTACAGGATAGGCCACATGAAAACGACCGTCAGTTAGCCGCTGGGTCTTCTTATACAATCCTGTACGCTCGACTGACATTCGCGGCGCAATTTTTCCAACCTTACCTCATGTTAGGATTGCCGTCTAGCTCGGTGTGTATCCTGGCTCAGTTGCGAATCTCTTCGAGTAAATTTTTCAAGTTAACGGCTAACAGTATGAATTACGTAATTAATCTTGACAGTTTCTGTACAGTCTGTAATATAAATAAACCAGAGTCTTTGGGGCACATCATGTTTGAGTGTCCGGTCTACGAGCCGGTCCGCAATACGACAATAAAAACTTTGAAAGATTATGATGGCCTGGCCTGCCTCTTGTCGAGTTCGGATAGGCTCAAACTAAGGGCGCTCTGCACATATATTGTTAATGTGTGTTAGATTAGTTTCTTTATTATGGAGGGGTGAGAGCGAGGGATAATCTACTGTTTTCTTATGTATAGAAAGTATTTTTTAAAGTAATATTTGCATTACCACCATCACGAAATTTCTTTTTTCTTTCGGTTGTTAATTTTTTATAAGTTTGTATTAATGGGTTTAAAAACGAAAGCTTGTGTCATCCAAACTCTTGTAATAAGTTCTATCTTACTACAAATAAATTTTGATTTGATTTGATTGATAAACATATATCTAAGTTTCTCAAGCCTCCTAACCCTTATTATTTTAAGTGCTAGCGCTGCTCCTCTAGTTCCCCGAGAAGGTCTAGATTTGTAGATTGTTTAATGAGTAGCATAGGCCTTTGGCCTCTCGGCACTGTGACCCTGATGGGTCTTTGGGTATGACTCTTTTTTTTTTCTTCTAAAAGTTGTCAGATTTTTTTATGTAGTCTATTATCTTTTTAGGAGCTATATTTCCTATTTCCTGGGGTGTTGAGATCGCCTCTTCAAGGTATTTGATCCTTTTGAAGAACTGAGCCTTGCAGTCACATGTCAAATGTTCTGTTGTTTCTGCTGCTTCAGTGCAGTATCTGGAGTTTTCACTGTCCACCTTACCCATCTTCATAAGATGATACTTTACTAGAGAGTGTCCTGTAAAAAGTGATGTGATTATTCTCAAGTACTTCCTGTTCAGTACAAGAAAGAGTTCAGACTTCTTTGTTGATATGGTGCTGAACCGTTTTGCCTGCCTTAAGACTAGCGTTTTCCTTCAGTATGATAGCATTTGGTTCGCCTCCCAATTATCAAGTTCATTTCTTACGTGGCTTTTTGTTAATCCACAATATGGCTCTGGATCATAGAATGGTGTTGCTGCTGTCCTTTTTGCAAGGCTATCTGCTTCCTCATTTCCTTCAATGCCTTGATGCCCGGGTACCCACATCAAACTTACTTTGTGGTTCGTATTCAACTATTTCAAGGATTTTTTGAAGTCCCAGGTGAGTTTAGACTCGGTTTTGAACATTTTCAGGGTCTTGCTTGACTGTCTGAGAGGATGTAGATCTCTATTTATGAGTCTTCTTTGTATGCTTCTGTACACAGATTTATAGCAAGCATTATTGAGGGTAGAAGTTTTTTCTAGCGATTTAGCGAGTCTGAAAGGTCCTCTTATTCCCAGTCCTCTTCCCTCAATTTCTCAAGGCTCGTTACTCTGATTGTTTTAAGTGCTATCGCTGCTCCTCTAGTTCCTCAAAAAGGTCTAAATCTGCACTAATGTTCATCTAACAACATTCAATTTTGCTTTTTAATCTATTTTTTACTATGATTAGAAGAATCTTCATCACACATATTGCCGTGTGCTGTTTGCATTTTCACCCGTTTGTGGTTTTTGAAATACTAATACTTTTACTTTTTATAAATTCACTGGGTACTTATCCTGGTTTATAACATTTCGTGATGAGTTGAGAAAGTTGTTCTTTGATATTTTGACCAGCACTTTTTTAAAGTTCTGCTATTCTTCGTCCACACCTGGAGTTTTTTTTTTGGTCTAAGTTATTTGAGAGCATTCTCAAATTCTCGTCTAAAAATGGGTGAGTTAGCTTCCTCTATTTCGTCTTTATACTCTTCTCCCCAATTAATTTTGACTCCGTGATATAACCCACTGAGCAAGGTAATATTGCATTAACATTGCAGAATCTTTGCCAAAGCAAGTGTAAGTTTGATAGATAACTTGCAGAAAGCCTCCTGCAAGTTTGTTGCAAATGGCAAATCTTGACCCACCCCCCTCCCCCGCCCCCATTCACTTTACATATGTAAGTGTTTCTTTTGTACTTTTACTGTAAGCTTACTGTAGTGAGCTGTTACAAACTTTCTTTATAATAACAAATGTTACCTTACAGCAAGCTTCAATTTTAAAAGGGCCTAGCAAAGTTGCAAAATTTAAACTTACATTTGCAACTTATCTGCAATTGTATATATTATATATACAGTGCAAGTTTGTAACTTGGGATAATTCCAATTCCAACCTTAGCTTTTGGTTGACTATTTTTTAAAGTACACACCAAGCGATACAAAACCACCAAATTTCAAATTTTTGGTATAAATCTTGAGTTGAAAGCACGAAAAAAAATTGTGTAGTTATCAATGAATACAATTTTTAAATCTGCTGGTTTTCTACAACTTCACATGTAAGAACTTTAAAAATAGTCAACAAAAACGTAGGTTTGATTTAAAGAAATTATCGATTAAGTCATTTTTCAAATATGGTACATACTGTATAGCTTCTTTAAAAGACTGCAACTTGAAATACTAACCAATGTGTGTAAGCATTTTTGAAAAAAAGAAACTGTATTTGATTAACTGAATTTATTTCAAGTTACAAACTAATACTGAATATAGGTATAGGTGTATTTATACGTATTATATATTTCTTGTAAAACTGTAAAAAAACGACTTAGGACAATGTTAATTAGAATAAAATCTTTATTACATAAAAAAAAGACTTACAACACATTTTATTTCTGCTGATACATAGATATATACACTTTATTGACAATCAAATGTACATGGTAAGTCACAGTCTTTATAAGTACCGACTATAGTTACTAGATAGAGATAGTTAAAACATATAGCGAGTGTCCATGTTTAGCCTAAAATGCAGTTCTGGTCAAAACTCAGCGACAAAATAGATAACTTGAACTCGTTATATCGTTATTAAATGACCGATTTCAAAAATTATTTTTCCTAAATGAATACCAATTAATTGTTTTTGATATTGTTTTACTAAATAACTCTTAGTCGTCTAGGAAAATGTGTGAAACACCAATAACAAAAACGAAGTAGTATTACTTACATTGAGAGGCGAGAATTTTTTTAGCTTCTAAAATATGTGGTAACATATGTGACATAAAATAAAGTCAACATATCAAATACTATTGTGAAAAAAGAAATATATAAAATGGTGTGTTGATTTCGATTTTAGAGAAATGTCTTAACTAAAAACTGTGTACATTCAGAAATATTGAATTAAAGTAAAGCAAAATTATGACTACAATGAATTATGTATATATAAAAAAAGTCTGTAGCTAGTGTAACTTGCCTTCCAAAGCTTTTGCCTAACGCCCTCACACACACACACACAGACACACTTACTACAAAGAATGAATACAAGTAGTATGTAACATTATACACATTAGTTTAGACCACCAATACATTCCTTCACCTTGGTTTTTGTTTTATAACATCCACTAGTGCCTACTGTAAGCTTGTTAGTGGGAGCATCTTAATAACATTATGTAGAAAACTGAGGAATTTGATTCCCAAGTAATCAAACAACTGCTTTGTTTTCTCCTTTTTGTGCAACTGTATTTTTAATTCATGCCTGCACCTGGTATTGATGTTGCGAGCTTCATCATTCACTGGATATTTTGAATACATATACTGAAGAAGAATATGGCTGGAGGGGTACCTAAGTATCCCATTGGCCTCGAACACATCAGGGCAGCTTTTTCTTGGACCTACGCACACAATGTCCTTATTGCTCTTTTTGCATGATAAACACATGTTCCGCTGCTGACGAGTTAACCCATATGAATGTTCCATACGATAGGATACCGCGACAATGTACATAATAAGCAATCCTGGCAACTTGATGGGTACTGTACTGTTCCTTATGATGTCGATTGCTCTGGATAAGCCTCATTCTTCCATAGGTCAATCATATTTAACGTTTAAAAATGAATTGGTCTGACCAGGTAAGACATCTCCAGGCTGCTTCTAAGGACATAACAAAATTCGTATTTAGCAATTACGTTTTCTTTTTCGTTGAGTATATTTCATAAAAAGAAACAAAAATATAAATGCAGCCATTTTAAATAATTAGGGATTCTTACCTGACATGTTTGTCGATATACTCCATGTTTCATTATCTACACTCCAGACAACGAACTACTTAATTACCAAAAATTCAAACAATTCAGGCTACAATAAGATTGTTCAATCTTTAAAACTTCCAGAAAAATAAATAGACATAGATCAAATAACAGCTTATGATATCATAAATATAATATAAACAACAATCCGCCATTAATCATTAATACCGGGCGCATTGTCAGAGTCAGTTCGCTGTTGGCGTTAGTGTTGTATGTTGCTATTGGACGACGATGACATACGATCGAACATAAACGAACACGAAAACGGAGGGAATTCTAATAAATGTTTACAAATGAAAACAAACTTTCAGAAACATTACAACTGTAACTTTACGTGAGCTTACAAATGGAGAAAAACAACAAGCCGGCAAAGGAGATATTACATTTGAAAGTTATGTTCAAGTTTCATTTGTAAGTTTGCATTGGTTTTTTGGCTGCAAACATTTAGAAATGTTGCAAACTTAACTTGCTTAATGGTAAATTATCTAACGTTGCGGTAAGCATTTGTAAGTTACCATGCTTAGTGGGAACTCACAATTGTTTGTAAATATTACTTTTTAAATTATCTTTTATAAACACAATCTAATGGTGATTTGTAAGATGTATTGTACAGTTTTATAACAACCATAGTTATTATTTTTCAGACTATATTATTCACGACTGATGATGAAATTTTAGAAAACATATCGAAAAATGATACCTCATTTTCCAGTTTGACTTCAGATCCAGAAACACCAGTTTCAGTAGATAGACCATTGACTTCTGCAAGACACCCAGAGGTAATTTTACTTAGTTAACTTGTTTTGTTTAATAAAAATAACTACTCAAATGAATCTTACTTATCCTAAAATTAAATAAGTACTCATATAATAATAATACCACAGTAGACAAACTCCGCACCCAGAAGCCTTAGACACCACCCATAATTCATCAGAAGCCGGCGTTCCCACATTCCAGTGAAAAAAGGCGACTGTCTGAATACGTGGCTCGAACCTGCGACCTCCTAGTCCAATTTTAAAGGTTACTCGCCTCGCATACTGAGCTATTCGGCCTGTCGCATTTTTTTCCACATATTTACAAATATGCTCTAGTGTTTGAGTGCAAGAACTATACTTGCATAATTTTATTGATATTAATGTCATATAAATGTCTGTATATTTTTCTTCACATACACAATCAAATTTTTTTTATATAGGGTAGACCAGTAACAGGTCGCAACAACTCTGAAGTCTCGATAACACCTGACAGTATGGGAGAACAGATTCTTTTAGCAGCCAAAAAGATTGACATGGTTTTACTGTCGAACTGGGGACATTCTCATCTTATTGGTTTAACAGGATTAGAAGTAATACAGGGTGAAGACACTCTACCACTGAAGAGAAACACAATATCTTGTAATGTTGAAAAAAAGTCAATATTCATGAATAGGCTCATAAATGAAAAGAATGTTACCACTGACTCAAAAAATATGTGGAGCACTATATATAGACCTGGAGAGGAAATTATTATATCAGTTGATCTAGGAGATGTCAAGTATATTTCTGGTAAGATCTTGTATCTTTTTCTCTAATATTATCTATTCTCTGTTTCACCAATTTATTCGTATAAAAATTTCTTCTTCCTCAACAAAATATCTTTTATACCCCAACAGTATAATCATATCCGATATAAAACTCAAACATAAGGCATTTTGATTATACAAAGCTAATGGTTATGTTAGGCCACCCGTTTTTAGCGATTTTTTTTAATTCGCTAATGAGGAGATGTGTGTTATATATATATATATATATATATATATATATATATATATATATATATATATATATATATATATATATATATATATATATATATATATATATCCGACTTATAACTCAAAAAATAATGGACCAATCTTGATTAAATTTGGTGAGTACCTTCCTTTTGCTTTTGCCTTGGATAAGTTCGTTAGCCAAGAAAATCGGACCAGGTTTTCCCAGAAAATTTTGTGTTTTCTTTCTAAAAAAATTCATATCTCCGGAAATAACATAGCAAGGGCAACCAAATTTGTATTATAAAGAGTAAACTCTGTACCAAAATTTAGGTCTCTAGCTTTAAAGACCAAGAAGTTATGGGCAGTTAAAGAAGCAAATTTTGGAGTTTTCCTCAAAACGTCTAACTCGCAATTTTAAACGTCAAAATTGGCAATGTTTAGGTAAAGAACGTGAAACAAATACGGATTTTGAAAAGAAAATGTTGCAGGAAGAGTGTTCTGCGAACCCTTAAGTTTCAGATTCAACCGTCATTGCCCTTCATTTTACTAAAATATTTACAGAAAATTCATTTCAAATAGACCCTTCCTCTGATGTTTTGGCTGTCGGTTTAGTTAAGTTGGTGCTTTCGCTGTAGGTTTAGCGAAGTTTATGGTTTAACGGTGTATGATTTTTTAAGCTAATTTTTGTAGAACAAATTCGTTAATGCATTTTTGTATTTTTTATCGAAATATGATGCGTTTGTAAGAAATAAATCTGGACGCAGTAAGTGCGTTTTGGTAGAGAATTTTCGGTAAATTTGCAGTTTAGCTCCCGAACGCTTTTCAAAACACTGTTCTCAGAAACCTGACTAGACCCCCCCTGGATCCACAAACTCCAAGAAAAATTTCTTGTTCACACCCCCCAAGAAAGTTATGGGACCAGGAGTGAGTAGGGGTGTATATTTTTAGTTAGCTAATTTTCGTAGAACAAATTCGTTAATGCATCTTTGCATTTTTTATCGAAAGACGATGCGATGTAAGAAAAAAATCTGGACGCAGTGAGTGCGTTTTGGTAGCGAATTTTCGGTAAATTTGCAGCTTAGCTCCCGACCGCTTTTCGAAAAACTGTTTTCAGAAACATGCCTAGGGCCCCCCTGGACCCACAAACCCCAAGGAAGTTACGGGACCAGGAGTGAGTAGGGGTGTTGAGCGGGTAGGTGGTAAAAAGGAAATATGAGCAGAAAATTCAAATAAAACGGGCTTGAAAGCTGTCTTTTTCACATCTTGAAGCCATATCCCCCTTAAAGCCTGCCTACCCTGCACAGCACCCCTATCCCCCCAGGTGCCATAACTTCCTTGGCGGGTAGGAACAAGACATTTTTCTTGTGGTTTATGCAGCGAGGGTGGTTGTATGCACGCGTGAGGAAGGCAAATCCCCACGACGGGGAAGAAAAATCCCCACGACGGGGAAGAAAAATCCCCACGACGAGGCACACCCCCCCTACTGCCGCCACAAGTCGAACCGGGTGGGGGGTCTGCTTCGTCGTATGCATTTCCTTCTCCCCCTCGTGTGCATACAACCACCCTCGTTGCATAAACCACAAGAAAAACTTCTTGTTCATACCCCCCCCCCCAAGGAAGTTACGTGACCTGGGGCAAATAGGTAGGCAGGGTTTAATGGGGATATGGCTTCAAATAGACAGCTTTCAAGCAGTTTTCTTCGCATTTTCTGTTCATATTTCCTTTTTACTACCTACTCTGCCCAGCACCCCTATTTACTCCCAGTCCCGTAACTTCCTTGGGGGGTGTGAATAAGACATTTTCTTGTGGTTTGTGCATCCAGGTGGGGTCCTGGTAATGTTTCTGAAAACAATTTTTTGGAAAGCGTTCGGGAGCTAATCTGCAAATTTACCGAATTTTCATTAAATCCTTCAAATTTCAATAACTCAATTTGCTAATAACGTAAGCTTTGTTGGTTAGGAAACCAACATTTAAGTTTATTTTCGGAAAATTCTTGTATATTTTCAAACCATAAGTAATTTTGATAAAATATAGTACATTGTTTCTACTACATAGGCTATACCGGTAATCAGATTGATGCCTGCTCGCGTTTGCTATTAAAAACATTTTTATGGAAATTCACGTCCATAACACACTTGCTGCATCCAGACTTTTGAAAAATGTTTATATATTTTCAAACAATAAAGTAATTTCAATGAAATATGGTACATTGTTTCTACTATATAGGCAACCAAGTTTGATGCCTGTTTTCATCAAAGAAAGACATATGCTATTCAAAATATTTTAAAGAAAATTAGCTGCCTTAACGTACTTGCTGCGTCCAGAGATTTTTTTAAACTCAGGACAAAAATTAAGAATGACATCAAGCAGGCAAAAGAAATTTATTTAAGAGATATATTCAACAATATTAAACAGGATCCCTAAGATTTTTTTCTTCATATATACATTTCACACAGGGAAATACAGCTTTTCCACCCTGAATGTATCTTGATTCAGTCCAACTGACTGATCCCCTGCATATCGTTGATAAATTTGGTGACAAATTTTCTATAACCTATCAATAAAAAGTTTTCTCTTATTCAGCTGAAGCGTCTGGAATGCGAGGTCTACTGTCTAATTCTGTTCTTGGCATGTCTGAAATTTCCGCTGAAGAAGTTTCACTAGCCATTCGAAAGACCAAGGCAAATATGACTGCTGGTCCAAGTAACATTTCAGCTTTTATATTGAAAGATTGTTGCCCTGTGCTTGTAACACCACTAACCTTTGTTTTCAATCCCATTACTCTGTGTATTTTGTGCCCTAGTCTTTGACAGTTATCACGTTCTGTATCTGTGTTCAAGGATGGGGACGCTGCTGGTATAGAAAACTACAGAAAGAGCATGATCGGGTAAATGTTTTCAGATTAAACACCCTATCTCTGAGAATCAACATAGTTTTATGATTGGTAGGTGAAAATTCATCAATCTGTTGTGTATTACTCAATACTTGTCGGGTGCTTTGGATGTGAGTAAACATGCTGATGTAATATATCTTAATTTTAGCAAGGCCTTTGATAGTATACCTCGTGGCATTCTTCTACATAAGCTTTCATGCTATGGATTTTCTGACCATTTTATTGAGCTGTTTGCTTATTATTTTTCTAATTGGACGGCTTTTGTACAGTGCCATGCTTAAGTCAAATAACTTTTTCATTGGTTGTGGCATGCCTCAGGCTTCGGTTCTTGGGCCTGTCATTTTCATCTTTTTAGTATTGGTATTGTGCAGCTGCTTGATGTTCAAGTCTTTTTTACGCTGATGATTTTAAGATTTACTCATCCACTGAGTTTATAGACTACTATATTTGTCTGCAAAGAAATCTTGGTCATATTTATGTTTGGATAACTGTGTTGTTTCTTATAGCCGCCGGCATTCTATTTTCGGATTTAATTATTCTCTGCAAGATACTCTTTTGGCGAGAAAACCTGTCTTTAGAGACCTCAGTGCTTTGTTTGATAGCAACTTAGTAACAACTAGTACCATCACTCCAAATTCTAGGATTTGTAATAAGATAAGACACACATGTGCTAGCGGTGCTTTTTGATTCTTTGGTCAGAAGTAAGCAGCAGTATGCATCAATTGTGAGGTTGCCTAATTATTACATGCATTTGTCAAGCTTTGAGAGGGTGCAACGAAGATTTTTGAAGTACTACATATTTAAACAGAGAGGCACCTATCCTAAAATTAGCTATCCCCATGGTGTCTTGTTGTCCATTACAGGTTGGGGCTTACTCGCTGCCAGGCACAACCAGTACATGATGCTCTTTCTGCTAAACAATGTTGTTGAATCTCCTGCGTTTCTATCTGCTTTATCACTGCATGTTCCTAAGTTGAGTAGCCTGGGGTTGGTATGTTTTGAATGGCTCGACCGCGCACTAATTTGCTGCCGTTTTTTCCTTGTATAATATGTGTAAGCTATATAATCAATTGAGTATTCTTGCGGATATATTTTCATGTACCTTTAAGGACTTTAAATGAGTCTATTCCCAGCATTTGTTGTCTGTCTAGCAAATGTATTATTGTTTTTTGTCTATTATGTACTGTAATTTTTGTTATGTTTTGTATCACATCCTGTAATTGTATTTTGTGTAGGTTGGTTGTAAATAAATAAACCTGCAAACGTAGGTCAACCACCAAATATCTGCATACCTCATGCAATATATACGCAAAAAAAAAACTTTTCCATATTTACAGTAATTAGTTTTACTAACATATTCGACGTTTAATAACTCAAAAAGGGTATAAGTTAGGGGTAACATATGGCATATTTTTAAAATTAGGAAAAAGGATCATTTCAAAATTTAATAATTTACAGGGTATCCCATTTAAAAAAAAATTGTATCCCCTGAAATCATCTGCATGCCACTGTACTTTTGATAGCATTTTAACAGAATTTAGTCAGAACCACGCAACTTTTTTTTAACTTTTCTTTTCTATAGACAAGAGAAACGATGATAAGGGGTGGGTAATTTATAATGAATAACCCTGTACATATTGTGCTCACCATAAACTCCAAACTTTTCATTATGTTTGTATTTTATGACAGACGTTTTATCTTAACGATATTAATTTTTTGCTGAAACAATTATTACTGTATATGTATATGTCACAGTATTTGATTTAAAAAGTTCAAAATACCAATTACCTCTATATGCATTTTTTAAGGTCTCCGAATTTGGAACTATAATGAAAACCTAGAGAAATCATATGGTGGTGTGCGGACTGTAATGTTGTTTCTTGATGGCAAACCTGTGGTGAACCCACTCACCCAAGATAACATATTTCTGTTAAGAAGAGCTCCTGGCAATGAACACTATGATTTTGTGCAAGATATAAGATTATCTGATGAAGTTTGTGAAGAATACAGGAAAAGATCGGGTCCCAGTCGAGGCGATTGTTCTAATTTGCCCGAGGGATTTGTTTTTCAGTTTATAATTTATTCAACATGGGGTGATCAATATTACTGTGGATTGAATGGTATTGAACTTTATAATGAGTACGGAAGGAAGATCATACTAGAAGAACAGAGTAAGTTTTTAAATGTTGTGTAACTAATTTTAGCAGTCCAAACCACGATCGTCCGGTTCCGGTTTTTTTGAAAAATATCGGTCCTGTACCGATGGAGTTGCAGACGCACTAGGAGATCTAAATTCCACACTCTTTTCTTCTTTTTTTTTGCAGAGTATTCTACTATTCCAAGATCTGGCAGCTCGCTAGCAGCCTATGCTTCTCCATTTATATACAATTTTTGTTTTTTAATTAGCGCATTGTAATTTTTATTCCTTGCCAAATTTAAGTGTTGTTTAATTTTTTTATGTCAAGCAGTTATATATATATATATATATATATATATATATATATATATATATATATATATATATATATATATATATATATATAATTGCTAATATTCTTGAAGACAAGTTGTTTGATGACACAACTTCTATCTTAACAGGAGCCTTCAAACTTTGTCGATTGTAAATATGTTGTTAATATCATATAAACTGATTTCCAATTTCAACAGTTTATTAAGGCTTTTGATGACGGACCCCAGAGAGCGTATTTACTCTGTATTAAAACTGAAAATCGCGATATTATTCTTTTTAAGTTGCTTTTCTAACGTGCAAAATTTGTTTTCTAACTCAGCATTTTTATTACGCAAATGTTCAAGTTCTTTAGAAACGGTATTCAGTTTAGCTAACAAGCATGTTTTCATATCTTTTATTTCGGACTTTTTTCCCGGATAAAGTATTCAATTGCATTATTTAGTTTGTTTACTACCAGTTTCATTAATTCTTCTGTATCACTTGACATGTCAGCTGTTGATTGTTGTATCTCACAAACTTTACTTAACTCCACTACACCAAGCTGTTTTTTCGTGAAGGTGATAGGACCTCTCAGATAAAATAACTTCAACACTGAAGATATTTGTATATATGGAAAATAATGCAAATAGTAATTTTATAAAAACAAGTCAATTAAAAATTTTTTGTCAGTAATTTCAACTTCCAATTTAACCATCTTTTTCATCACATTAATAAACTCGACACACTCGACACGCAATTGATTTTCATTGAATATCTACATTATTGAGTGTACCTATATACAAACAAAAATATACGATACTCAAAATAAGATTAACTACCAAATTTTGACTTGCCATGCTTATTAATAAGGTCTAAAAGAAGTTAGTATTTATCAACTTAAAATGCAAAGTTATCTACTTAATGTAGATAAGATAAGAATAGTGACAGTTAAAATTTTGTTAAATGATGATAAAAAAATCCAAATTAATAAAAATGAAAAAGCAGAATATGATATCAAAATCAAAGGAAACACAAAATATATCCATAGCCAAGCCATGAATAGGGTAATTTCACTTCATGAACACCTGAAAAAGTTAAAAGTAAAATGAAAATTATTTACATTACATCAAGGCTAAACTTTATGCACAATCAACCAAGGGTTGCAGTGCTATCGGGGCGGCAAGGCCGCGGACGAGCCCTGAGGGAACAAAAAAAAAGGCTAAACTTATAAAAATAAATAGAAAGATGTAAAAAGAATTTCGTCAACTAACTATGCAGTCAACGAAATAGATAACAAGCATACATTAGACACTATTATGTAACGTCAATAGAAAAATGAACTTAAGTGTAGTTTGTATGTTAAAAACAGTTAACAGGACACAAACATAATGATTAATGAAAATGAAACCAAGACATAAATGGTTAAGACAATCTATATCAAACCCAGGGACAATAATTTCATTTAAAAACTATAAATTTTGATTATAAACTACAAATATCAAAAATTTAAACTTACCACAAAACAAATATGAATTAATCGATTTCCCACTAGGTTGATAATAATTTAAATACCATTTGTCAGGAAGTAACCTTCTTTTGGATTACGTTTGTAAATCAGCAATGTAAATGGCTGAAAAACCAATAGAATAGGGGCTTCCAGATTAAATAACTCTTGAACGGATGACACTTTTATGAAAAACAAACGACACTTTCCGGAAGGAAATTAGATTGCAAATAAACGGTGTTGATTGGTTGATAATCGAAAACCAGGAACATTCGTGCAAAAACAATTTGTTTTTCAAAAACATTTCTTTCTCGTTTCAACAGCTAAAGCGTGAGCATCAAGTTTAAAGCGGTGGTATTAAAGAATACGATAACTCCGTGTTAAAAATTATAAAATCAACCCTGATAACCTAAAAACCAATAGTAACAATTACCTGAGAGTAATACAATATCAAGTGAATCTGTTTAAAATCAGAAAGTAAGTTATAAACTGGAGAATAAGTGATAATAGTGATCGATACCGGTGACGCTAAGTTCGGAAACAGTGTATAATCATCATTTGCAGAGCTAATTAAAACAAAAATTGACTGTTAACTGCACAAATCAAACAAGAATTCATAAATACTGCCATATTTTGGCCTAGAAGCATGCAATATTACCGGTGAAGAGGTAAATTAGTATTGAAACCCTTAATCAAGATGGATGCCAGCAGAGGGAGTAGTTGCCAGGTATGGTTAAATTAAACCATTCATATTTTTTTTGTCACATTGTTGCTATGGTAACAGTCTAAATCAACCGTCACATTGGTAACACATATCGAAAACAGAATCTGTAGTAAACATTTTTGAACAACGTTGGATAAATTCTAAATTGTGTGATTTTCTAAATTATAATATGTATAAGACATAAAATTAAATATAAAAGGGGTAAAACGGATCTGTATAAGATAATACATATTGTAAAAACAATTATAAATTGGGAACATTTATGTTTCTTTAAAGTAAATATCAATGATTTGTTTGACATAACGAGTTTTGTTTTATTGACTGAATACACTTAAATATTTAATATATACAACTTAAAACTAAACTATACACTAACATACACCTAAAATATTAACACAAAATATATACACCTTATTTAAATATATAAACAAAATAAAATACTTCACAACCCAAGTTCTTAACTATATATATTGTGGCGGTGGTTCCGACCGCAGTGTTTTAGTCAACACTACCCTATGTTTCTCTTGACAGCTAAACGTTGCGTTACGTTATTCGACAGCAAGCTGTCAAGAACTACTATATAAGAGACACCAGGGATCTCTCTCGCTCTCTCCTCGCTACCAACCGACACAGTGAAGATACGTCTCTCCATGCTCGGTCAGTTATCTGTCATGTACTGTCTGTGATTGTTTTCTAGTTAAATGTATCATATAGTTTATTCAGTTAGTGAAATAATAAAGTATATTAAATGTTTACGTATGGATTTAATATTAACAAGTGCAATTAACATCCATATTGGTGACCCCGTGCCGCAAGCCGAAGATGCCCAGCCTGATGTTCCAGCCGACGTCGCCTAACTTCCACGCACGTGCTCATGCCTACAGAAAACTAATATCTAAACAGGTCAGTCTTTTCTAATTTAAAAATTATCTGATTTTTTTCACAATGGCCGAAGATTCTTCAAGCAGCAATATCATGGCAAGGGTTGCAATAAAATTACCTCCTATATGGAGACGTAACGTGAAAATCTGGCAAATGCAGGTTGACGCCCAGTTTGATGTATCGCAGATCAGTTCTGAAAAGACAAAATTCAGTCATGTACTCGCTATACTCGATCCGGATGTCGCAGAGTCAATTTCAGATTTTTTAACCCAACCATTATCATCAACCCCCTATTCAGATCTAATGAAACGTCTTTTATTAGAATTTGAAGAGTCCGATAGTCGCAAACTAAATAAACTTTTAACAGAATTAGAATTAGGCGACAGAAAACCATCGCAACTTTTACGCGAAATGAAGTTTTTAGCCAGTAGTCAGATTGGAGAAAATTTCCTTAAAATTTTATTTCTACAACGTTTACCAGTCAACGTTCGTTCAATTTTGGCTTTGAGCAACGATTCTCTAGAAAATTTGTCGGTTACAGCAGACAAAATCGTGGAATTTTCGGGAGATAAATGCAACGTGGCTGAAATTCAGTCACGCGAGCCCGACAAGCTAGCCAAGTTAGAAGCGCAATTAGAGAAGCTAACAGCATCAGTCAACGAATTGCGAACGCGTTCCCGATCTACCTCCCGAGAAAGACCCAAGCTTTCTCGAAATTCCATAACCGCAAATTCCTCAACCTCCACGTGTTGGTATCATGAACGATTTGGCATCAAGGCCAAACGTTGCATCCAACCTTGCAATTTCAAAGCAAAACATGTGTCGGAAAACTAATAAGGCACTCCCTCCACGCATCAGGAGACGAGAGCCACCTAACACGCCGCCTTTTTATTTTTGATAGACGCTCCAATATGAAATTTCTAATCGACTCTGGAGCGGATATTTCAGTTATTCCACCCACTCTCGACCAACGGAAATTTCAATCGAAACGTACCTTGTATGCTGCAAACGGGACCCCTATTCATACCTATGGCGAACAACTATTAGATTTGGATCTAGGTTTACGCCGTAGGTTCTGCTGGCCCTTCACACTTGCCGATATCAAGCAACCAATTATAGGCGCTGATTTTCTAGCAGAGTTTGCTTTACTTGTGGATATGAAACATAGACGTTTAATCGATACAAAGACAAACCTCTCTAAGACCGGTGCTAACCCACCACCAGGAATTAATTCTAAAATTCATCTTGTAGACCCGACACACCAGTACTTCAAATTGCTACAACAATTTCCTGACCTTTTTAAGGAAACTTCTTCTAGCAACCTTCCAGAGGTTGAGTTCTTCCATACTATAAGTACGGAAGGACCACCTGTCACTGCAAAAGCTAGAAGATTGCCCCCATAAAAGCTAGCTCAAGCAAAGCTAGAAATCCAGCACATGATGGACTTGGGAATTTGTAGACCCTCCAAAAGTCCATGGTCAAGCCCCCTCCACATGGTGCAAAAAAAGAATGGCTCATGGAGACTATGTGGGGATTACCGAGCACTAAACGCTAAAACAATCCCAGACAAACATCCCATTCCAAATTTGCAGGATTTTAATGCCCAGTTAGAAGGCAAACGTATTTTTTCAAAATTAGATATCATTCGTGCTTTCCATCACATCCCAGTAGCACCTCAAGATATTCCCAAAACAGCAGTCATAACTCCATTTGGGTTATTCGAATTTGTTAAAACCCCATTTGGCCTTCGTAATTCAGCACAAACATTTCAAAGATATTTACATTCAATTTTAAGACATCTTGACTTTGCCTACTCCTATCTCGACGATATTCTCGTTGCATCAGCCTCTGAAAAAGAACATCAAGAGCATCTAGCAAAACTTTTTCAGACACTTCAAGACAACGGCATCCGTATCAATTCATCTAAATGTGAATTCAGAGTGGCCGAAATTTCATTTTTAGGTTTTCGTGTAAATAAATCTGGATTATTTCCACTTCCTGAACGCATCAAAGCTATTACCGACCTACCTCTTCCCGATACCATTGAAAAACTCGGAAGATTTCTAGGTCTCATAAATTTCTACCGTCGTTCTCTTCCACGTGCTGCGGAAATTCAGCAACCACTATTCGACCTCTGCCAGAATCCCAAAAAACGCGATAAACGTAAAATCGAGTGGACTCCTCAGACTCGAGAAGCATTCGAACGTTTGAAAGAGACACTAAAAAACGCTACACTAATAGCTCATCCGTCTTCTTCGCTACCACTGATTCTCCATGTCGATGCTTCTGATTATGCTGTAGGCGCTTCCCTCCAACAGCTACGTGATCAAACACTAGAACCCCTAGGTTTCTACTCTAAAAAGCTTACTTCAGCCCAAAAATCTTACAGCACCTACGATCGCGAACTTCTAGCTGCTTATCAGGCAGTTAAATACTTTAGATATACCCTAGAAGGTCGCCATTTCACCATTTATACGGACCACAAACCTTTGACATACGCTTTTGAACAACGCGTCGATAAAGCATCTCCAAGGCAACTACGACATTTAGACTTCCTAGGTCAATTTACCACAGACATTCGCTACATACCAGGTCCTACAAACATTCCCGCAGACTATTGTTCTCGCATTGAAACAATTTCACTTTCTTCCACTGTGTCACTCCAAGAAATTGCGCAAGCTCAGTCATCTTGTGAGGAACTCAAACACCTTCTGCAGTCTAAATCTTCCTCATACAAATTTCAAAACATGCCTCTTGACAACGGAATGAATCTTATTTGCGATTCTTCTTCAAAGAAACTTCGCCCATTCATTCCGCTCAAATTTCGCCGAAAGATTTTCGATTCTATCCACAATTTATCTCACCCAGGCATATCAGCTTCAGTCGATCTGGTCCAGGATAGATTTTGTTGGCCCAAATTGAAACGCGATGTATCTCTTTGGTCTAAAACTTGCATTCCCTGCCAGAAAGTCAAGATATGGAGACACACTTCCAGTCCCATTGGACAATACATATAAATGTTGACATTGTGGGACCATTACCACTATCACAAGGTCAACGCTATCTGTTAACAATAATAGATAGATTTTCTCGATGGCCCGAAGCAATTCCATTGTCAGATATTACAGCAGAAACAGTAGCGAACACTATTTTATCATGCTGGATCTCTCGTTTCGGTGTTCCGCAATACATCACCACAGACAGAGGTAAACAATTCGATTGCCACCTTTTCACACACCTCACTAAAACACTAGGTGCAGACCACATCAAGACCACAGCTTACCACCCAGCAGCAAATGGTGTAATCGAGAGATGGCATAGAGTTCTGAAACAGGCCTTGAAAGCTCATATGGACGAAAACTGGGTCCCTAAATTGCCAATTGTGTTACTAGGACTCAGATCATACATAATTCCAGAATATCGCTCAACACCCGCTGAAATAGTCTATGGAGAATCAATCAAACTTCCCACCGACTTTTTCAACAGCACACAAGCTCATGATGTTCCACCACTTATTATCTCAGCTGAAAGAAGACATAAGGAAACTTCGACCAGTACCTTTTAAACATCATACTGCAAAAAAGGTATTTGTCCATCCTAAGCTTATGGAAGCTCCTTTTGTTTTTGTTCGCATTGATATTCCGCGAAAAACTCTCGAACCAGTTTATGACGGCCCCTTTGAAGTGTTATCCCGAACTGACAAAGTCTTCAAAATCAAGAAATCACACGGAGAAGAGACAATTTCTGTTGACCGTCTTAAACCCGCATTCATTCTTTGTGATAACGAACAGACAACTTTCCGGCCTCAGAGACATCCTAGTGAAACTGAAAGTGACAGTGAAAGTCCAACACCTAGTGAAACTGAAATTGACAGTGAAAGTCCAATACCCAGTGAAACTGAAAGTGACAGTGAAGTACCCGTTCCCGTTCAAACTACACGCCATGGACGTAGAGTTCGATTTCCACGAAGATACTTGAACTAATAGCGTTGCCACTGAGAGGGGAGTATGTGGCGGTGGTTCCGACCGCAGTGTTTTAGTCAACACTACCCTATGTTTCTCTTGACAGCTAAACGTTGCGTTACGTTATTCGACAGCAAGCTGTCAAGAACTACTATATAAGAGACACCAGGGATCTCTCTCCTCGCTACCAACCGACACAGTGAAGATACGTCTCTCCACGCTCGGTCAATTATCTGTCATGTACTGTCTGTGATTGTTTTCTAGTTAAATGTATCATATAGTTTATTCAGTTAGTGAAATAATAAAGTATATTAAATGTTTACGTATGGATTTAATATTAACAAGTGCAATTAACATCCATATATATATATATATATATATATATATATATATATATATATATATATATATATATATATATATATATATATATATATATATATATATATGTACCCACTCTGTGACTGTAAAGTTTAAATAGTCACTATTTTGAAAAAAACCTTATCCTTGAATATATTTTTTGAACAGCAGGTCTTAAAACACGTTATTAAATGTTTAATGTGTGTCTGTTTAACTTCTTTCTCACTTTCAGATATTTGTGCATATCCTGAAAGTGTAAATGTATTACCAGATTTACAGGATGATGTGAGGACTCCTGATAAACTAATTGATGGTGTCAATGATGACCTTACAGGTATGTACAGTATTAGAATTCATAATAATATATATTATGAATACATGTTTGGTAAACTAACCAGAGACAAAACGTGCAAAAGTTAATGAGAAATCTAACTGACATTCTCTGGGACGTCCTGGTTTCAGCCGCCATGTCTTTGCTAGGAGACTACGACTGAACTTCCAGTTCAGTTTTTGTTCTAAGGAGATCCTAAATATTTAACTTCATTGGAAAATTGTATTTGTGTTCCATTCAAAGTGGGAGCTTTTAAATTTAGTTTCCTTCCTTTCATGAATGGGACAAGAACTGTCTTGTGCGAATTGACATTAAGCCCCTCTTGTCTCACACCAGTTTGCTACTATATGTAGGGCTGTTTACATTAGACTACTGGATATTACAGCGTCATGCTTGCCCTTTACTGTTATGAGAATATCATCTACGTATCCTAGGACTATAAATTTGCTGTCATCATGCTTGCATTGGTGCCATTTGTTGTGGGTGTGATAACATGGCTTTTTAGCATTGACTCAATCCATCTTACAATGGGGAGTTACACTGTCCTTTCTTGTAGCGCCCGTTTAATGGATTAATAGGCAAGGTGTTGTCAAAGACACCCTCTATGTCAATGAATGCACCAAGGGCTACTTCTTTAGCCACAAAAGTTTTTTGTTCAGATACTAAAGTGTCAAATTTTATAGCAAATTGTTCTTGCCTGTCGAATAGAATATATCCGTGATTTTAGGTGAGTTTATGAGTATAAAATAATTATTTGATGTCAATTGTCAGAACTATGGCTTTATTCAACTTCTGACAAATGGACAGTGATCATGATTAACCCTATATAGCATTTATTATTCAAAATAAGTATAAATTAAAAATTTCAATATTGTGAAATTAACTCGGACAATGGGCTAATGGATAATTATCCGCAGCCAAAAAATCGCGAACAACAACAACAGCATCGTTATCATTTTGTGAGCAGGTTTTGATACTTGCAAAGAACATTGTCACATGCTAAAATTTAGCGCTTTTGAAAGCAAATATTGTGAAAACTTTTAACAACGCCAGATTATTTGGAATGTTATTTTGTACATATCTGTTTACTATTTAACACAGGTGTCCATTCTTGGTTAGCTCCTATTATTCCAAAACACTTAAACCGTATCTACGTGGTAATGGACCAACCAATAACTATTTCCTATATTAAAATGTGGAATTATTCAAAGGCTCCCTCAAGAGGTATTAAAGACTTTGGGGTAAGTTAAATTTATAATTAAATGACATAAACTACTTAATTAATAACTGTATAGTGTTGTTTTATTAAAGAAAAAAAATATATATACCTTTAGATTATTAAAATGGTTGTATGTTAATAAATTAAATTAACCTAAGATTTGCGGATCATCATCATAGTCTAAAGGCGATGTCGCGTTGGCGAAACCATTACTCTTTGTCTTCAGCAACTGTTTTCATTTCATTGTGGCTTCCACACAGTTCAGCCAGTTTTTAAAAAGTTTTCCTCCTAGTCTACCTCTTTGCCTTTTTTGACAACTACCTATGTGTCATTTAAATAATGTTGTCAGAAAGTTACTATGTCATAATAATAATGTCCAATAAATGTTGCATTCCCTCAATTTTTTCAGCAAGGATCTTTCTTCTCTCAGCTCTTCTAGCACACTTTTATTTGTCTTTTTATCAGTGTGCCTTGTTCTTGTCATTTTTCTCCAAACTCGCATTTCAAAAGCTTCTATTTTTCCATGTCATGTTTGGTCACAGTTCAGCTTTCCACCTAATATATTCTAACACTCCATTCATTATGACATCACGAACCTTTTCCTCAGGTCCAAGTTAAAATGTTTATTAGCTAAATGGGTACTTTGTCAATAAATTGCTTGCTTTGCCACAGTGATTCACCTTCAGTTCTTTGGTACATTGGTAATAACACTCCCAAGTTCTGTAAATGTTTACTTGTTCAAGGTGTTGACCGTTTAGATTTACACCCATTTTTGCAGTCCTATCCTTACCTATCTTCATTACTTATATTTATTTTTGTCATATTGAATTTTTAGTTTGATTATTTTTTACACACTAATACTCAGCATCCTTTCTAATATCTTGATTCCTCCTATTAGCACTATGTCATCTGTGTACCTTATGCGGCGGAACTATTGTCCTTTCTTTTCGTCTTTTCCTTCAGCCTATTCATTCTATCTTTTATAAATAAATTGAACAAATGACGATAATGGCCATCCTTGCCAAACAACTTTCCTTATTCAAGCTTCAATTTCATATTCTTTAATGTCTATAATGGTACAATAATAGAGAGGTAACTATGGTGAGACTTTCGGAAAAGTTTTTGAAATGAGAGCAAATTAGGTCCCCTTGAACCCATATTCAAGGTCCGTTTGAATTAATTATATATATATATATATATATATATATATATATATATATATATATATATATATATATATATATATATATATATATATATATATATATATATATATATATATATATATCTGTGTGTGTTTGTGTATGTATATGTATCCGAGCGATAACTGGAAAAATACTCAACTGATTTAAACGCAACTTGGCACATGCCTTCATTTCGTTACAATCGCGGACGAATTCGTCAATTAGAACAGACATATTTTTGCCCAAAAAAATATATACAAAAATATTTTTGAATACGCTATATTTTTGAAAGTATTAAAGTAATTGAAATGAGACTTTACATGTAGCTAGAAATGAAGTGAATAAACCTCTGTTGTGAATTTTAAGTAATTTGGTTAACAAAAGTTTGAGTTCTTCCCAAATTAAAAATAAAATCTGAAAGACATGAATTGAAACAACTTAAGTGGTTAAAGTATGATGGTAGACAAAGACAGAGTAGGCACCTGCCACTCGTAGATTGATACATATACCATAGGCATGCATCATAATGCAACGATAACGGTCACACCCGAACTGTGGCGTATTTGATACGCGGATTTGTAGGGGAAAATAAGGGAATTTTATATCACCTACTTGAAGTTAACCCTTAACTGGTATCGTCGGGTCAGACTTGACCCAGCGCATCTTTAACTCACCACAGATTATGCGCTTGCGCAGTTACGCAGTGGGGGTTCCGTGACTTCTCATACAGTATGCATACAATTAGACACCTAAAGCGCCAGTTCAATTTAAGCATCGAGAGTGCCAATTTGTACCCGTTCGGGTCAGATTTGACCCGAGGATACCAGTTACGTGTGCATTTTGAATTTATTTCACTATGGATTTTCTCGTTATTGATGGCAAGAAATATACGGGTGATGAAGTATGTGAGTTGTTCTTGGACAATGAAGGTGATGGCGATATTAGTGACTCGCCTACTATCGATAGTGATCAAGATTCTGATGAAGAATATTCCATAAAAGACGATGTCGATCAAGATAAACAAGTTCCTGTTGGCGATTTCGATAATGATGGAAACAGTGATGGTTCAGCTAGTTCTTGGGATTTGCCATATTATCATCTGCATGCTATGTTTATGGAAAGAACAGGTACAAATGGTCAAAACGAGCTCCCACACTACCTGGACTGAAAGCAGTGGCAAAAAACTTACATGATAAGAACCCTGTCAACTACTGGTCTCTTCTGATAACCGACGGAATGATTGGCACAATTGTCAACTGCACAAATGAAAAAATTACTGATTTGTCCAGTAGATATGGAAAAACAGCCTCATTTGTGAATTTCACAGATTCAGTTGAGATGAATACATTTTTTTGGATTGCTCTATTTGGCATCGGTTTTCAAATCCAACCATGAAGACATCGAAGGTTTATTTGCTTCAGACGGCACCGACCGAGACATATTCCGAGGTACCATGTCGCTAAAGAGGGTCATGTTTTTGTTAGTTGCATTGCGGTTTGATAGTATTTCTACCAGGGATGCGAGAAAGCCGGATACATTTTACCACATACGTGAAATTTTTTAAACATTCATACAGAAGTGTCAAAATTGTTATATTCCTGGTGAGTCCCTTACAATAGACGAGATGCTTGTAGGCTTTAGAGGACGATGCTCTTTTCGTGTTTATATGAAATTTAAACCTTGTCATATTCCTGGCGAGTCCCTTACAATAGACGAGATGCTTGTAGGCTTTACATGACGATGCTCTTTTCGTGTTTATATGAAATCTAAACCGAACAAGTACGGATTGAAAATATTATGCCTTTGTGATGCAAAGACACACTACCTTCTCAATGCTTTCGTCTATACAGGCAAATCAGAAAATGGGCAGCCAAATCCAAGAAAACTATCAGTGCCAACCCGAACTGTCTTATCATTAATTGATTCAGTCAAAAATACCAACAGAAATATCACCGCAGATAACTGGTTCACGTCAATTGAATTACTTGAAGAATTGCGCAAAAACAAACTCACTTACGTTGGTACGATACGTAAAAATAAGGGAGAAATATCTTAATATATAGTTCCAAAAAAAAACCGCCGTCAGGTACTTCTACGTTTGTATTCACTAGCACTACAACTTTAGTGTCGTATGTGCCTCAATCAAATAGATACGTTCTGTTATTGTCAAGTATGCACCATGACAACAAAATGGATAAAGAATCAAATAAACTTGATATGATTCTATATTATAACTCCACAAAATCGGGGGTTGATGCATTAGATCAGAAGTGTGCAAATTACAATACTGGTCGAAGAACCAGAAGGTGGCCGTGTGCTATTTGATATGCTGTGATGAATATAGCTTCTGTAAATTCCTTCGTTTTGTTCCAATCCGGGACTCAAAGTTCCATGAGGCGACGGAACTTTACTATCAACTTGGGTAAAGCTTTAATTGAACCTCAAATGAGACGGCGTTTATTGGAAACAAGAGTTCCCAGGGAACTTCGTTCAGTCATCCAAAGACTCCTAAAATGCGACGACACAACAACGGATGAAGGTGGGCCGTCCACTTCTCGGCCCAGAGTTCCTGACCCTGATGTAGTTTGTAGGGGAAAAACGACGTCGATATTACATTTGTCCGTCAAACAACGACAACAAACATTCTTCAGTGTGTAATAAGTGTAAGGAGCACGTGTGTAAAGTTCACAGCGCAGCTACATTGTTATGTGAAAAATGTCAAGTGTGAGTGATAGGTTATGCAAACATCATTGCACATTTTCTTATACGAGAATGTATTTGTTTATTTGTTTTACAATGTGAAGGATAAATATGTTGTATAAATTCCCATCAAGCTAGTTTTTTATATTTTCATGTTTTAGTTGAATTTTTGGAAATTATAGTGCGCTATACATTTTTTGATGAGTATTTGTGTTTGTTCTCTGACAATAAAGTGCTTTCATATAAAATACTTTTATGTCTATAAATAAATTGCCAAACATTGATTAAAAAAATTGTATTTCACAATTTGGAGGTCTCAGCCTTTTTATATCGTCGGGTCACAATCGACCCGACGATACCAGTTACGTAAGTAAAAATGACGATACCAGCTAAGGGTTAAAACTATGGGGTAGTGTGTTATTGTTTATTTTTTATTGTTTAACAGTTGTTTTGAGGTTAAGTAGTAAATGATTGTCATTGAAATATATATATATATATATATATATATATATATATATATATATATTATATATATATATATATATATATATATATATATATATATATATATATATATATATATATATATATATATATATATATATAAGAACTTGTACCTATATTATGCTTTTATAATGGAAACTAAAGAATATTCACGTGTTTTGTTTATTTATCACGCGGCAGTTTTTTTTTAGGTTAAATACTAAATGACTGTATGGAAATCAAAGAATAAGAATATTAACCTTAATATTTGTTAATTAATTGTTCAAGAAGATAAGTTATTAGAATAATGAATTGACTCCTTGAATATGAATTAAGTTTCCTTCTAATAAGCTTTTGTAACTTTAATCAAATTTGTAGTACAAGTTGCTGTTAAAGAGACTTACAGTACCTAGATTCACCAAATTTAAATTTATTTTCATTTAATTTAAATTTTGATGTCATAGGAAATCGAGTTTTGGGCATTCAAAGTTATTTTCTTAAAAGGAGCTAGAACACAAGATTTGAATATTTTTTATGATAATAGAAAGAGAGAGATTCTTCAAATAAGCATTTATTAAGACCTCGCTAAACCCGATCTTCGATGTTTGTTTAAATTAAAAGTATTACTTTTAGTAATATGCCATACTAATAGTATAAAATTCTTATGCAACTTCACTATTATAACGCACTTGCTGCATCCCGAATTTTTGTAAGAATAGGTATTCCATCTATCCCTCCAATACAATCCAGCTCTCTTTATTATATGAAGGAGGACTACACGGCCAAGGCATACAGGCTAATTAGTCTTACATCCTTTCTGCTAAAGGCATTGGAATGGATTATAGATAGGTTTGCGCTGTGGGGAGATCCTCGCAACAGTAAATGCTTGGTTGTGACTCATGAGTTTTTTGCCGTTTTAGCGAAATAAAAACCTGATGTGATGTTTACACACAATCCTGCCAATTGACCTTCCTGACCTGCCGTGACATCAGTTTGCCTAATTAAAAGCTAAATGAAAGAAAATTCAACCCTGTCATACACATCAAGGTCATATGAGTTTAATGTATACTTTTCCTATGCGCAAACTCCTCACAACGGAGACCAAAAGTCCAAGGATATTCCGTTACTTGATCAGTCATTAGAAAAAACTGGAAAACAAGAGCGAAAGAGTGTCGGAGATTTACTTAATGAGCCAGCTGTTATTCAGAACATGATGTAATTTGAAATACCAGGTGACTCTGGCACCTCATTCGGAGAAATATTAAGAGTGGATGCTTTAATGTCACGTTTTAAGAATAATCACTGGAAAGCACTTCACAAGATGTTATTTAAAATCACAGGCAAAGCTCCACTAACCAAAGACAGCATAGTGAATATGAATTCAGCAAACATTTTGAAGAATGTGGTAGAACTTTGAGTCATGTTCAAAAGTTAAATGTGAAATACTTAAGCTCGTTTGCAAGATGCTGAGTCTGTCTAAGACCGGACTATATTATTATAGCAAGTCAGGGCGCCCTCATATGGTGTGCAAAGCGAGAAGTCGCGGGTTCGATTCCCGAGTGTGCCAACGAGAAGTTGACCTTGTCTGGAAACTTGAAAAGGTTAATAGGTAATAGATTGGAAAAAATTGTGCAAATGGCTAAAGATGACACAGCAAATAATTAAAAAATAATGAAAAAGTTCCAAATCTGTAAGATTTAGTTGCCTACTTTCGTAATTATTCGTTCCGAAGTAATTTTTAAGTATTACCTCCATTTTCTGGTAAATCTGTGAACCAGAATCTCGGACCTCCAATTGGTTGTAACATGTTACAGTGAATAGTGTTGCATTTGAATGCATCAAACAGTAGAAAAAAAGCATTTCTAGCTACTAGTATCACTCTTTTACAGATCTCGGGTACTATATTTATCCATTTATATTAGGCTAAATTGTGAGTGGGCATTTATATTAGTTTCAATTAAAATTAAAACATCTCAAAAACGTTTTATGGTTAATTTATGTCATTTACTTTACAAAAATCAGGTATTTTTAGATAATGAACACAATTTTATGAAAGAAAATTAGTGATCTATTATTGTCAAGTGAGATGTAAGACAAGCTTTTTACACGTGTCGCCATCTCGTTGCAGAACCAAGTAGTATGTTGTCAAGGCAGCTCCAAATAACACAGAATGTTAAGAAATAGAGACTGTGTACAACCAACTAACAATTTAGTAAATTGTCAGCCCTGGCCCATTTCTTCCCCAATATAGGGACAAAGTATGTAAGGCTAGATGTATTCTCACCACAATTAGAACCGCAGACCGGTTTCGCTCTAACTAGAGCTCGTCAGTACTGCATACTAATTGCAGCAAAAATACACCTATAGTTATTTCCGGACTGTTTTAAAATTTCCATGGTAATATCTTTGCTAAAAAAAGGTGATGTAAATTGCTTGGATAATTACCGCCCTGTTTCTATTGTGCCACTGTTTGGCAAGATATTTGAGATAATAATTCACAAACGACTCAGCCAGTATTTTGAAAGTGGGGAATTGTTGAGGGGCTGTCAGTTCGGTTTTAGAAAGCGGCGCTCGACTGCGGGCAGTCAGCAAGGTTGTTGGGGATATAGTTGCGGGTCTTGAGGTGGGTAATCATGTCGGCCTTACGCTTTGTGACCTAATCAAGGCCTCAGACTATGTCTCTCATGACCTGCTGATGTAAAAATTGTTCAGATTTGGCATAAGAGGTCCTCCGTTAAAGTTCATACTTACATATGAGAAAGCAGCACGTCTTTTTTAATGAGGAAATATCGAATCTTGGCGCTGTGGGAAGTGGGGTGTCGCAGGGTTCTGTCTTGGGGCCCCTTCTCTTCAAAGTCTACATAAACGATTTATTCGATTTCCATGTCACAGGGTTGCTGCGTCTGTTACGCTGATGACACGTCGCTTATATGCCAAAGCTGCGACCCAGATAAGCTGAACGTTCAAATGGTCTCTACTGGGAAGTTGGCAGAACTGTGGTTCACACAGAACAACTTGAAATTAAACACAGAAAAAACTGTTACGGTAATATTTTCCACAAATCCAGAAGTGTCAGCGAGAAATGATGCTAATATTCTTGGCATTACTATAGATGGAGCCCTTAAGTGGGATGCTCATATTTCTCTGTTGAAGAGTAAGTTGTTAATCTAAATTTTTGTGATCAGGAGGTTGAGGAATTCAGTTGACAGAAGTTCACTTATGGCAGCCTATTTCTTCCTATTTCACGGCCACCTATCGTATGGCACTCATTTGTGGGGCAATTCTTCAAATTATATACAAATCTTCAGGCTCCAAAAAAAAGAGGTTAGGTTGATTGCTGGAGTTGGCTGCCATGAACACTGTAAGCCGTACTTTATTAGTCTGGGAATTATGACTCTTCACACGATATACATCTTTAGTCAGTTATTGAATATACACAGGGATAAATTTGATTATCAACTAAACTCTGCATACCATAACTATAATACAAGATCGGCTAGTTTAATATGAACGCAGAGAATTAGACTACCGAAATCGGTAAACAATTCTTTGCATATCGCCTTATATAATAAGCTACCAGTTCATATAAAGTCCTTAGATTATTGGAAATTTAAAAATGCTATAAACCATTATTTTAAGCAAAATGCTTACTATTCAGTCCGTGAGTACATGGATGCCTCCATAGTACTATAGTGTTTGTATCTGGCTGTTTGTGTGAATTTTAGATAACGCTGTATATATGGCCGTGTGTATATACAGCTTTGTATTTTTGTTGTTTGTTCTTTTCGTTTTTATGTCGCTTAGTCTGTATGTTCACATGTAGTAATTTGTATTTTGCACGGTTCACTTATTGTATAGTTAATTTTAACTAATTTATATGTCTATGTATTTTTGCTCTCTACTTTTAAAACTTGTATTTTTTACTAGTATATTTCGACTTGCCACAATTATTGTATTTTTAAGTGTAAAAAGTGGTCAAATAAATGTATCTATCTATCTATCTATCTATCTATAAAGTAATACGGCTATGGTAGTCAGCCTCGCAAAACTAAGTGAGTTGTAAGACAATATTTTTTAACATTCTATGTTATTTGGAACTACTGTGACAACATACTACTTGGTTCCGCAACGAGATGGCGGCACATGTAAAAAGCATATCTTACATCTCACTTAGTTTTGCGAGGCAGGCTACCATAGCCATATTACCTTATAGGTGTATTTCCACTGCAATTAGTATGCCATACCGACGAGCTCTAATTAGAGTGAAACCAGTCTGCGGTTCTAATTGTGGTGAGAATACATCTAGCCTTACATACTTTGTCCCTATATTGGGGAAGAAATGAGCCAGGGCTGACAATTTACTAAATTGTTAGTTGGTTGTACACAGTCTCTATTTTTTAACATTTTGTGTTATTTGGAGCTGCTGTGACAACATACTACTTGGTTCCGTAACGAGATGGCGACACATGTAAAAAGCTTGTCTTACATCTCAGTTAGTTTTGCGAGGCTGGCTACCATAGCCGTATTACTTTATAGGTGTATTTCCGCTGCAATTAGTATGCTGTACTGACGAGCTCTATTGGAGTGAAACTGGTCTGCGGTTCTAATTGTGGTGAGAATACATCTAGCCTTACATACTTTGTCCCTATATTGGGGAAGAAATGGGCCAGGGCTGACAATTTACTAAATTGTTAGTTGGTTGTACACAGTTTCTATTTCTTAACATTCTGTGTTATTTGGAGCTGCCGTGACAACATACTACTTGGTTCCGCAACCAGATGGCGACACGTGTAAAAAGCTTGTCTTACATCTCATTTAGTTTTGCGAGGCTGGCCAGCATAGCCGTATTACTTTATAGGTGCATTTTTGCTGCAATTAGTATGCCGTACTGATGAGCTCTAATTAGAGCGAAACCGGCCTGCAGTTCTAATTGTGGTGAGAATACATCTAGCCTTAGATCTATTATTGGTTAATTACACTTTATTGCCTAAAGCGAAATCACAAGAGATTAGATAAGATTTGTATCTCTGAAGTATTTTCATCTGTATCATATTACCAGCAAGAACCTGTATCATGTTTGTGTATCTATTTATTTTTAGATTTTGATTGATGATTTGTTGGTGCATAATGGGACCTTGAATAAATACTCGGACAGTAATAACACTTATCAAGCAGTTTTATTTACTGAAAATGATCAGATTCTCGGGGAACATCATCATGTTTTAAAAAGGTATTCATATTTTAAAGCGCTTACTTAAATAAATATGTTTTTGATATATTAACATCATTTTAAGCCTTTCAATCTAAATATGTAATACAGGTTTCAATCGAAATAAAAGAATTTTAATGATAGTAAACAACTCGAATTAGCCTGTACAAACAGCTTTGTATAAAAAGAAACTTATAAAGAACGGATATTAGTAAGGCCTTTAAGAAAAGTAAATTATTGCATTCTAACTGGCAAGTGGTTCTATTTAAGTTAATTGATAATATTTGGCCTATATGTAAACCTTTGGTTCCATATGCTCAAATCATATTAGTGAATTTTCATTAAGAAAATTCACTAAAATGATTTCAGCATATTTCATTAAGAAAATTCACTAATAGAGAGGGAACGAGTGATGGTGAGACTTTCGGAAGATTTTTGCAAATGAGCACGAATTAGGGTCGCTAGAAGCCATATCCAAGGTCCGTTTGAATATATATACCTATATATATATATATATATATATATATATATATATATATATATATATATATATATATATATATATATATATATATATATATATATATATATATATATATATATATATATATATATATATATATATATATATATATATATATATATATATATATATACCTACACATATGGAGTGCGGCGATTATCACTTGACATTTGTTAATTCAGGTAACTGTCAAATTAAAGCAGGTTAGGTGTTAATGAAAATTGCTTCTTGTATTTATATTTACAAGCCTTTTTTTATAAACATGGAAGAAGTCATAAATTCGAAGAAAGGTAATTGGCACATATTAGTACAAGATGCAGAAGGAAATTGGCTTATTATAGATATTGTCAGTAATTAAAAAATATAGGGGAATAGTTGGTTCATAATACCTTAAAGAACGTGGAGTATGTCTTTCTTTGAGACACAAATTCATATACTCATCAAAAGCGTTAATGAGGTCTCTTGAATCTTTATCCGAAAAGTTTTGATGTGATTCTATTCAAACATTTAAAAAAAAGGTTTTAATTAGCAACAGACAGCAAAATATTTCTTGTTTCGATGTCCATAATAAGCAGAAATAAGAAGTAACACAAAATGTTTACTAAATGAAAGGTATACACACTTTATAATGATTAACATTGATACAGTATACTCCCAATTATCCTGGCTAAAGCTAGCGATCGACAACACGGATAATTGAAAAACATGGATAATACTAACATAATAAAACTCACTGAATTTATTTTCGAAGTAATTTCGGTAGCCTTCATAAATTGATAAAAAAGTGCATACAGAATGTTTAACAGCTGTCTTTCTCAGAAAATGTGTATGTTCCTTTCGGCCCATGAATTCTTAAATGATAGAAATAGATAGAGGCAATTAAAATGTATGGCCTTAGCATAAACACTCCCTGATATGGGTCCATCTCAGCATTTGTATTGTAGTGGCACGTTCCGAGGTAATTAATAATTTATCACAACAGAATAAGCAATCTGTGGCAGTTCGTTCTATTCTATATACATACTACTACACTACAGTTTTAACCAATTTCACAAAGTTTATGTTCCTCGTGATTTTTACAATGTAGTAATTTTAATAGGCAGACCCGTAATTAGATGGTCGTTGGTTTATTAGGGATATTTGTGCAAAAGGAAATGAAAAAAAAAAATTGGAATTTCGATCTATTCCTGCAAAATTTTGATCAATTTCTTATCACGGATAATCCGCAAACCGGATAATCCGCACACGAAAAATCGAGAGTATACTGTAGTTTGGAGTACTTAACAGAATATTTGACTATTTGCAGTACGTTTTAACTTTTTTTTAATTTTATGTCAAAATATTAAACTTCAACATGCCTTGCATGCTTTTTATAGATTGTCAAAATTTTTGATTTCCTAAGATGTTCAGATAGAAGTTGATATGAGCGTCACACCAGTACACTCCCCCCACTACTGAATCTCAGCTAGAGTAAATATTACACGAAGAGCGACGTTTTCGAATGCACCTCTATGTAACTTATCAAATGCAGATATGGTATAATCTTTTTTCTACTTTGATTTACTTTTCGGCCACAACAGCTATATTTATAAAGCTACAAATATTTTATTTTTTTATGTGAACTTGTACTGACTGTTTAATTAAAAATCCTTTAATCAACGCAACCATTAGCTCATTTGCTGCATTAGAACTTTTGATTAATCTTTATAATGGAAGGCTTTAAATAGGTGTTACACATTTGTGACTTTTCACAATTATATGAGTATTTGTTAATTTAATAAAGTCCTTTTAGTCTATATTTTCTGATAATTAATTGAATATTGTGTGCTTTCAGAAACAGTAATGTTGTACATGATATTTTGATGTCGAATGAGGATATCAAATCTACAACAGATGGCAAACACAGTGAACCAGATCCTGCTCTAAGACCTTTTACATCAGTGAATTTATTTGGGAGGGGATTTCTGTCTCATAGTAATTGACAGAACAACCATCTTTTTCTGGTTTTTAGTCCTTTTAATTGCAGATATATGGTCCAAGTATTGTGATTTGTAAACTTGATCTTGTATTGTTAATAAGTTTGTAAGGAAGTGTGACTGTGGGATATGTTTTGTGTGTTAATAAATGTTAAGTATTTGTAATTTTGTGTTATTTGAACAAACTTGTTATCAAACATGTTTATCTAAATTGAAAGGCGATACGGTTTAATACCTCTACAATACAATTATTGATCTTAGTAGCTCGCTATGAGTGCAGTTTCAGCCAAGTTAATAATTTCAAATCAGTCACTTTGGTTAAAGAACACATTCTGTATTACAGAAATATGTTTCAAACTATTAAGCACATATTAAAAAATTTAGACATTAAAAAGGCGTTAGGATCCAATGGAATCACAGCAATAGTTATTAAAATATGTGCTTCTAAAGTTAGTTCAATTTTATGTCGCCTCTTTGATGCAATTTGTTCACCCAAACTAAAAAACGACAGTGCAGGGTTTAATTGAAAACTCCTATATATGTAATAATTGGGAGACCTAGATTCGCTGACGGATGGCCAAGCGAAACTGCTGCTCTCGAAATTCGCGGTAAAATCACAGTCATTCAGTCGCGTTTGAATTATAGTAACTTTCTTAGGACAGGGGGAAGTTAATCTAATAGGCAGAGAGCTAGTGACAATTTGTCGGGCTGATTTGATCCCGGCTGGAGAAATGACAGAAAATAACCCAGTGGGTGCACAATATGAAATCACGTGCCTGTCTGCTTGGATTGGTTGCGTTTGTGTATAAAAAATGTAAAGTTTTATTTCTAAAACGATTTCTGTGCTCATCGTAATCTAGACAAAATTTCACACACAGGGACTAAAAACTTTACTGAAAATAAATCTATGTCTGCCAGTCAAAATCGGTTGTAAAATACCGCCAGCCAATCAAAAACTGGTAAAGTGCATCACTCGCCTCATCGCAACCCCACGAAGAAAATTTAGAATATAGTTTAAAGTACTATAAATTCATTAGCGAGTGCCTGTCTCGTAAAAGGCGTTGCAATATGTGCCTGCCAGCCTCATGAAAGTAGCGCGCTCTGCGCCTTAGGCAAATAAAGGGTGCTCATTCCGATCAGAACCAAAATTTAACATAAGGTAGAAAAAAAGATTGCAGTCTCGATTTCAGATGCCTGCCTTTACAAATATGTTGTTTTATACCGCCTGCCAGTTTTCCTAAAGCAGCGCTACACCGCAAGGCACTGATGACTTGCTATACTTTTTAAAATTATTTCGTTGTCATTTCAAATGTTCAGTACGTTACAAAGAAAAAAAAAACATTTATTAACGAAAATTCCTTTTTACATAGACAGTATTAACATTTTCCCCAAACAAATATCTCAGAGAAATCCTGCACAGCTATTATAGTAAGGCTAGGCGGCTCTAAAAAACATTGATTAGAACTGATAAGGTAATGCCAAGGTACTGCCAAAGGCAGCCCCTGCTCTATGAAACGTCAAGTTACGTGAGATCTTCGACCTGAATCTACTGAATTTATTATCGAAAAAGTTTAGGTCTGTGTTCACTTGATTGGCTGACCGAGCCATACGTGTGAGGGGACTATTCAATATATAATTCCTGCTATGAAAATCTACAACAAATGTATCATTTGACCTTGTTGCAGTCGTTTTAATTTTTAAGCCGATCTGACGCTGAGCAAACGTGGGGAATCAATTTCACCAGAAATTATTTTAAAGAATAAGCAAAGGTCAGTTTGTATTCTTCGATTGGGGAGTGTGGTTAAATTCAATCACGACATAAGATCATTGTAGTCATATTTATAATCGTTACAAGGAATCCCTACTATAAGGTCAGCATCTTAGAAATCTGTGCTTAACCTTTTCCAGCAGCACAGAGTGAGCTTCATAGAAGGGGCTCCAAATGGCAGAACCATATTCTAATGAAGAGCGCACTATTGTGCTATATATCATTTTAAATGATGTGATTGAGAGATCAGATGATACTCTCTGTGTAACCCAAAAGCCTACGTGATTTCAGAGAAATATTTAGAATGTCTTGACAGAAACTCAATTTGGTGTCAAATAAAATACCATGATCTTTCGAACCAGGTACAGCGGCGAGGTTTACTGAATTAATGGATTAAGTATGGTTAGATACAGTGTGGTTTCTACTAAAAACCATAGAAAGACACTTTTGTAACTTTAAATCTAGGCAATTGACTGAACACCACCGAACAAGATTATCAATATCACTCTGCAACTCAAGGCAATCCAATTCATTCCTGACAACTTTGAAAACCTTTAGGTCATCCTCAAATAAAAGGGACTAACAAGAATTAAAGCAAGAATACAAATCGTTAATAAATAGGTTAAAAAGAAGGGGGCCACAGTGGCTGTCCTGTGGTACATCTGATAAGACCTCAACCGAGTTTGAAATGTGGTTCCCAATCCTAACAAACTGAAATCTGTTGACTTAAAAGCTACTAATTCAGTCCAAAAGCTTGCCCCGTATACCATAGGCATTAACTTTTGCGATAAGTAATTTGTGATTAACCCGATCGAATGCTTTAGTGACATCAGTGTATATAGAGGTCCATTCTCGAATGCATTTAAAATTACATTTTGATAGGTCAGATTGGTTATGATTGAGCGTCCTTTCATAAAACCATGTTGTTGTTGAATAATAACGTTTTTACATGCGCAAGTTAGACAGTTGCTGACTAAAGAATCCAGCATTTTAGGTAAGGTAGATTGCATGCAGATACCTCTGTAATTTTTTATATCTTGGTTACAACCAGACTTGTGAAACATTCTTAAATAACTAGTCTTCCAGAAGTCAGGAACTACACCCTGATTAAGGGACATGTTGAAAATTAAATATATGGGGAAACTAACAGAATAAGTGGGGTATTTGTATAAAGAAATTAAAATATGCCTAAATCGTAATCCATTGTAGGTCTTTATTTCATATTTTTATCTTGAAATCGTTTTTTATCAAACTATTTCTATATTAAAATCCAGTATAGCTTTTTATTTCTACAAAAAAAAGTATGACATTTATTCGCCTATAAATTCATTGGCGGATAGATCCCTGCTACTGTCGCTGTCACTGTTATCTTCAATGCTAACGGTATTATCTACGGTAACATTGTCAGTTGATATTTCTGGCTGAATAATTATGTCCTCCACGAATCGCAGGATTTGCTCTCCTTCGAACCAGAGGAACATATAGTTTCCATTCTTTTCAAGCCATCTGCAATTGGTGAGGCACGTTGGTATTTTTAACAATGCATTACACCAAATATTTGCGATGTACCTTGCTTGCAAAACTTGCTGTCAGAGCTCTGATGCACACGTAAGAATGGTCTATGTGTCAAAATTGGTTGCGCTTTTCATGAAATTCGTCTGACAAAAATGTCGCTGTTATAATAGCCCTTGGACTATAACAGATGTTGCAAAGACTGGAGTTTTTAATTGGCCGGATCGTCGTGGTGTTTAGGGCACTCGAGAGAAGCGAGTATTGTACAGTAAATAAGATTTTGTATAGTTTTGGCAGTAATTTAATTTTGAGTCTGATGTGGGTAAAACAAGTGTTCCGGAAATTGAAAGGCCAAAGGAGACGTCTATAGATTCAGCAGCGAAGTCGATTCGCATGAGATTTTTTACCTAACTGAGAAGAGTAGTTTGAAACTATAAGGTGGTTGTGAATGTTTTGATCCTTACAAAGATGAATTCAGCCGTACCTATGTATTTTGGATTTAATTTTACTCAGGTAAGATTTAAATGGTTTATATTTTAAAACTTTCACTGGTAACGTTGTTTTCGAAGCTGAAACAATTTGTAGTTATCAGTATATAAATGTGAGCTGCAGGGGCTATAGATGAAGAATTCAATTCTAGATAAACATAAACAGTGATAATTAAAAAATTGTCAAGATATTTTGTAACGAATAATTATTTTAGTTGGGGGTGTGGTCCCTTAGCCTGGTCGTTCTCTTGATTGATCGACGCGTGACTTAGCTATTGGACTCCTAGAGGCTGGCTCCACGTGCCTGTCGGCAATGGGAATAACGCCCAGGGCTGATGGTCTACTAAAGTCTCGCTCCCTCTCTTCGCAGGTGGTAGTGGAATTTTCCTTTACGTGATAGTAAAGGTTTTCCACGCCCGAGGAGGTACCACCCCATGCATCAAGGGGCCGGTGAAGTCCCAAAGGACGTTTCCGGTTCTGGTGTATGAGTCGGTTTCCCTTATAAACAAAAATGATGATGATGACTCCTCCTTGTACAAAACATTCCGGAGGTAAAATACCCCTCCATTCGGATCTCCGGGGGAGGGGTGTACAGGGGGCGTTAGCATCAAGATTCAACATATCCTTCTCGAATATATGTGGCCTAAATTCTAACCTGAACTCCGTCCACCATTTCCTGCAGGCTAATAGGCCCCAACTCCTCTTCATCGCCGAAACCCAAATCAGTGCCAAAACAGCCACTAATCACCTTAATTTCCCGGTGTTCGAGCTCCTTACTTCCTTTAGATTGCATGGAGGTGTGTGCGCATACGTCCATAGCAATGTACCCTGCACCAGACTCCCCAATTTAGAAGCTGGAAGAAAAGAGACACTATGGTTAAACTCTCTCTCAGAGCTGCAACTAAATTCATCTGTTGAATTTACCGGTCACCTTCTGACAACAACTTTGTCCAGCTCTTTGACTACCTTTCTGAAAAAACCGACCATCTGATTTCTGAATATCCTTCCTCCGAGGTCACTATTCTTGGTGACTTCAATGCCCATAATAAGGACTGGCTAGGATCTTCAAAAACAGATCCACAAGGGAGAGCAGCAGAACCTTTGCAGTCAGCAACTCTTTAGCCAATATATGGTTCAACAACCTACTTACTTTCCTCGCATCCCAACACACAGCTCAAATCCCTTGGATCTCCTTCTTACTACAACCCCTGAATGCTATAAAATATCAGTCACCGCCCCCCTCGGTCGCTCAGACCATGGCATGGTCACCGCTTCCCGTGCAATGCAACCCAAGGTCACAGAGTCATCACACCCACGTATCGTTTGGCACTACAACTCCGCGTACTGGGACGAAATGCGAGATTACTCTTCCTCATTTCCATGGGCGTCTGTCTGCTTCTCTCATCCTAACCCCTCTGATATCTCACAAAACGTCACCGAAATTATCCAAGCTGGTATGAAATTATTTATTCCACGTACACAGAAAACCTCTTCAGCCACTCAAAAGCCCTGGTTCTCTAAATCTTGTGACAAGGCCAGACTTGAAAAGGTCAAAGCTCACAAAACGCTTCTACACAATCCCAGTCAAGAAAACCGTCAAGCATTTACCGACGCAAGAAACCGCTATGTCCGCATTCTTTCTGAGGCAAAAAACTCGTTTAATAACCACATCAAAAACAAAGTCCTCTTAAGCTCCAAGGGCAGCAAACCCTTCTGGACTCTTACTAAATCTATTGGGAATAATTTCTGCAATAGCACGTTCCCACCTCTTGTCTCAGGTGATGAAATTGTTTCTACCGCCCTGGGCAAGGCTGAACTTTTTGCCTCGTTGTTCGCCACCAAAGGGCCTAGCATGCTACACCACTGACTACACTTTAATCATACAAATTGCCTTTAAAACTATGCCTGTGGATATCTAGTTTTCTGGAGGAGTGCTCATCCTTGCATTTTGTGGATGGTGTTTTTTATCATAAATAAATGTTTTTAGGTTATCACCATGTTCCTCAAGTATAGATTTTCACCGGATAGACCAGAAAATAATGATGGCTTTGCTTCCCATTCTGTTGTAGTTAAGATGGCAGGTGATGATGTTGAGGTTTTAAATAGTAAAGACACATATATTTGTCCAGGCAACAAAAAGGTGACTCAGTCATCAAAGTTTGTCTTCCTAATGCAAGTGGTAGTGAAAAATGTGTTTTAGGAAAAATATTGTAAGCTAAGCCTGAAATATAACTCAATTAAGTGCTAGATGAAATTTTTCAAATAGTTTACAGTTGTAAAAGATAATACATCCTCTGATGACGCTAACCTTGTTGGTGGAACGATCGTCAAATCGTAAAAAATGTGAAGTTTATGCGAGTTATGTGCTCAGTACACATGGATATTCAGACCATAAGAAAGTATATAGGTACCCACTTAAATATTAATATATTCACTTATATTGTTAATTAAATGGATTCTCAGATTAGTGTTTCATTTATGAGTTTGTTTATTGATATTTTATTTGGCATTGTTAATTTTGACACATTTGTAGTTTATTTATTGTTAATTGTAAAGTGATTATTTTATTTTTATGACATTATAAAACGTCTAATACACATATAGGTACTTGGTTTTTATTTCATTTTTTCCATGTCCTGTAATATATGAAAACCGTGAAATGTTGCAAGATTCTGGATTATTTTATGCAATAATCTAATCTAATCTAGCTTTACGAAATTGAATATCGATGAAAATAATGGTCTGTATTGATGGGTTATATTTATAAATTACCAAAAGCGTTTATCAATTTGATAATTTCTTATGTATACTGATTCCTAAATCATGTTGAGTAATCTTTCAATGGAGAGTACCTAGTGTTGGTCCTTCATAGTAGAAGTATAGTGGGCCACCTAAAATTGAGTACTTGATACAAGTGCCTGAGAAATGCAGATTTGATATTGAAATCAAGTAACTCTGCAACATTGGTAAAGTGCCTGACCTGTAATGTATGTGCTGGCTAACAGACCGTTGGCCGGCTGCCGGCCGGAGTTTCCTATAGTTACCGGCCCCGCATTGTATTCAAGCACTTTTCCAGCAATGCAATGCTATGCCGCCAATACTGGACCAGCATTAAAGGTTAGCTGGGACACTAGCAATTGCTGGTGTTTAACTGTGTCTAATTAAGTCTGAGCTGTGTTTTTTACAATGAATGTTAGTGGTTGGGTGTGTGCATTCTATAATTGTTCGAATTATAACGTGCTAAATCTATCAAAGACATTTCATATGTTTCCAAAGGATGGCGAAAACGTGAATATGATTTGAAGCAGAAGACAAATTCAGAATCTCTTTTATGCCAATATGTACAGTTCGCAGAAGATAATTTATTGTGTAATATTTACCATCATGTACATATTATGTATAGATAAACTTCGTAAACGGATGGTTGAAAGGCTTCAATCATAACTTGTCTTCCAGTGCATCAAAAAAAAAAAAAGAAATATGAAGGCAAAAAAGTTTTGCATTAATAATAAATGATATAAGAAAACGGTTTTTTCTATATTCTTCTGTGTCCTTTTTTATTTCAGTATGGCATAAATTGTCACATTTTTTCACATTTGAACTTATTTTACTTGGTAAAGACTTTGAATTATCTTCCCAAGGCAAGTTTTTAAAGAGACAAGTAGAAATAGCAGATTCGGCCCTATAATGATTTATTCACGGAAGTAAGAGTTAGTCTCACCTTTCATTTGCACATTTCTTAATTATGTACTAAGTATATCAGTTACATATTTTAAAATATTAGATTAATAAGACAGTTTTCATGCAGAGATATAGCAAATTGAGTATTGTGCTACCATTTATACCTATAGAACAATTATTTATAGGTAAGTACAGATTGTAACTTGATATCATCAGAAACAGCTTTCAGTATAATCATATACTTACCCTTGAAATAGTATTTTAACGACGGTTTCAAGGTAGTACTTTAAATTATGATGAAATAAGATTATGGGTAAGAGAAATTTGCAGAATTATTCATGGTGAATTCATTTAGGTTTCAAGCTGATTGTTGATACAAATTCTATTTATAACTATATAATCAGAACATGTTCACTGTTTTGTCATGTGCAAGTTTTTATATTCATCTATAATAAACCATGTGTCTAAATTAAGAATATGCAGGTAAATATACAATTCAAATTACCCGGTCAGTTGTCAGTACTTCACGCGAGGTGGCGCTAGTGTACTTGTCACAAATATCACCAAAGCTAAAGCATAGGGATGTCCCGTATTGTCATTATGTAGTATCTGGTTTAGTATTTCTCCTTATCCATAGAGAAACTATTCTCTATAAAATCATAAAATGTTGTGGTTTTGGGTGTTTGCAGGTTAGGTTGTTTATTGTAAATTGTCAGTCGTCCTAAATTTTTATTGTGCAACTAAATCTGTTATATATGGTCGAAACGTTTGCTAGGTTTTATTATTATAGCATTAAAATTATGCGCTATAATTTTTAGGAAATAATGAATCAATCATGAGAATATTTGTCTCTTTGTTTGTAGTATTGATAAGTTGATGCACTGATTACATTATAATGGAAAACATTCTTGAAGAACTAGGAATTCCAAAAAAGTACCTGAAGCAAACAGATAAAGAAGACAGATACATAGCTTTAGTACACAAATCATGGATTAAGTAAGTAGTTTCAGTTCCAATGGAACTGAACATTTTTTAGATTTTTTTTTTGTGTTTACTTATCAATTGTTTTTTTGTTATTTTGATTGTACAGATCGCTCATAAAACATTCCAAGCTATCAGATTTTGTAGAAAAAGCACGCTTAGAAGCATGGCCTACCACAGAGGAAGAAGTCGGGCCTGCTTGGATGAAAATATTTGTAAGGGTCTTAAAAAAACGTGATATCAAGGTAATACCTTTACCACGCATGAGAAGTTCTGCAAAAGAGGATCATCCCTTAACGTTTGCCCAATTGATGCAATATATTTCACAGTCAAATTATAAAAATTTATGGAAAGAAGCATACAAAAAATACATTTCAATTACAGAAGTCAATAAAGAGAGCCAAATTACCTTAGTAAATTATGACATTGTCTTACGAGAGATAATAACTAGAATTTATGGCTGTCAAATAATAAATACTAATAATCCAAAACTAAGCACAGTATCACTGACTGAATTTAGCCCTCAGTTTAATTTGTTACCCAGCATTTGTGCAGTGGAAACGTTGAACGCAATATTTTTATTACACATTCCATTTGTTGAACATAACCTTAATGACTGTGTGAATTTCAGTCCAGCACTGTTAGATAAGTGCTACACAAAGCCGCTTTTTATTATTTATCAATTATTAAATACTCTTAAGTCTCTACATGACCGAAGTTTAACTTTAGGTGATATTAATTTAAGTGATATATATCTTAGTGAAGACTTATGGGTATATATTTTTCCACAATTAAACTCCAATATTTACATTCAAGATGATGCCAAAAAAACCACAGCTCAAGATTGTAAAATTGTAGGTCACAAGCTGGACATTAATTCAAGAAAATGTGAGCACTGTGAAATAAGATCATATGATAAGTACCATGTTAGTGGAACTGAAAACTTAGACAGGCTATGTGACTTGTGGATAAATGGAGAAATATCTAACTTTACATATTTAACAGCATTAAATAACTTCTCAGGAAGAAAAATTAGTGATCCGAACTGTCATCATGTTTTTCCTTGGGTAACTGACTTTACATCACCATGTGGCAAAAATTGGCGGGATTTAAAAAAATCTAAATACAGGTTAAACAAAGGTGATCGTCAGTTAGATTTAACTTATGATAATGCACTAACTCAGGTTCCTCATCATGTCTCTGATGTCTTATCTTCGATTACATATTATGTTTACAAGGCCAGATGTACACCAAAGTCAGTATTATGTAAAAATGTTAGAACTGTGTGGGTTCCTGCAGAATATCCAAGTTCCATTCAACGCATGCAAGAATGGACACCTGATGAGTGTATACCAGAATTTTTTGATGATCCTTCAGTATTTAGAAGCAACCATGATGATCTTGATGACCTAGAAGTACCACCTTGGGCTACGAGTCCTGAAGATTTTGTAGAGAAGCATCGGGAAATCCTTGAAAGTCAGCATGTATCTGAAAGACTTCATCATTGGATTGATCTTACATTTGGTTACAAGTAAGTTAATTTTACTTTTTTAATTTCATTTTATACAAAGACGACAATAATAATACAGTCTTTCTTGTACAAAATAAAAATAATAAATTAATAGTAAATGGCATATTATACAGGGTGTGTGGAAAATATGTGTACAATGATCTACCACTTATTCCTTGCATAAAAAAAAGATCTGACCCGCTTTAACTGTATGCAAGTGTTGCCCTAATGAGCTACAGCCCCTATAGGGAGACTTTAAAAATATTTTTTTTTATTAACTCCAATTTGGCTTAACTTTTTGATTTCAATATTAACACAGGTATTTTCCTTTGGGTATTGCATAATTTCACTAAGTTTCATAAAAAATGAAGTACAGGGTCTTATTTTTGAAGGCCTTAGACTCTTTTTTTATATTAAAAAAAAGAGTGTGTACGCCAATGACTTTTTTGTAAGTAGTACATTTGATTCGGAAGGTTTCTTTTCTTTTATGATATTTCTGTTAGTTCAGCGGCTTAGTCAGAAAAAATAAAATGCAAATAACATTCCACTGTTGATTTGATTGGAGTTAATAAAAAACATTAAATAAATTGCTTTTAGTAAAATTTAACAATATGGTAACAGTAAAGGGATATTACAGTAAATGTTCAACATGACTTTTATTTTCTTGAAATAACAAATTAATTCTTCGTAACAAATTAAACTGGATTTTTTTCAATATTTGTGGATTCCTTCTTAGAGAATTCGTTGAAGTGACAATTTTTCTATTCAGGTCTTCATTCTCAACTGGAGACAAATAAAGTTTTGATTTCAAGACACCCCATAAACAAAAATCACAAGGTGTCAGGTCTGGTGATTGCGATGGCCAATTTATAGGAGCATCCTGCCCTCTTCCAATCCATTGGTTTGATAATTCTCGGTGCAAATCTTGTCGAACTGCTAGAGTCAAATGGGGAGGACCACCATCGTACATGAACCACATGTCTATGCATAGATCCAGTGAAAATCATCCGGTAGCGTTTGTTGCAGGAACTGCAAATAATTTCCTCCTTTAAGTTGAGTTGGTATTACAACAGGCCCAATATTATTAATTATTCCAGCCCATACATTGATTTTTTTTTCGTGTTGATAATGTGAAACTTTAGTTGCATGTGGATTTGCATCAGCGTTGGCTTAAACATGTTCACTATTCCAGATTGTGATACGAGATCTTGTAAATGTAGTGTCATCTGCAAATACAATTTTTTTGGTGAAATTTGCTTTTTGAATTCTATTATTTTGAATGCTCCTACAGAAAGCTAAATGCAAAGTAGGATCAATAGGCAGTAGGTGTTGTAATTTTTGCACATGAAACAGGTATATTAGTTGTTCCTTCAAAAGTTTGTGTACAATACTTTTAGAAACCTCTAAATTAAGTCCCAAGTGCCTAGTACTAATTTTCGGATCATCTACCAAATCCAAGATTTCTTCCTCAAGTTCCACAGTTTTTGTAGTACATTGACGTCCTCCATCCATATTTCTGGACTGAAGATTACCATTTTACCTGAGTCTTCTTTCAATACCAGCAAACGTTAGGTGGCTTGGTACTAACCGATTAGGAAATCGTACCCTGTAGACTCTTAACACCTTCACGACCATTGCCTTGACAAAACCCATAAACTAAAATCTTATTTACCTGTTCGTCATATGTGTATGAACTCATTTTTAAACTATTAAAATCTTAACTAAAACATTATATGTATATAAGTACAGTTCTAAAGTGTAAACAAGCGATTTTACTAAATATAGTTTGTTAGATTAACAAACACTTGATATACAAATCTTGCTTTCATGGCATACTTTTTTTTCCAGTTCTATCAAATTAGTTGGCACATGTTGTTATTTGCAATTTATTTTTTTCGACTAAATCACATACAAAAAAGTTTCTAAATCAAATGTACTACTTACAAAAAATCTCAAAGCCATTTGACGTACAGGCCGTCAAAAATAAGACAATTCTTATTCTTCAATTTTTGAGAAACTCGGTGAAATTGTGCAGTACACAAAAGCTCGTTAGGGCAAAACTTTTGGATATAGGTAAACTGGGTCAGGCCCATTTTAAATGAATTTTCTTTAAAAAAAATTCACCAATGAGATCCCGACTTTTGAAAACAATTCTTCAAATGAGCGCTATTTGGAACGCCAATCCGAGGTCGGTTTCAGACTATATATATATATATATATATATATATATATATATATATATATATATATATATATATATATATATATATATATATATATATATATATATATATGTGTGTGTCGCACCGCTAACTCAAAAAATAATGCGCCAATTTTGATAAAATTTGGTGGGTACCTTCCTTTTGCAAGTCGCTTGGATAAGTTCGTTAGCCAGGAAAATCGGACTAGTTTTTTCCGGAAAATTTTTATATCTCTGGAAATAAAGTTGGGGCAACCATATTGGGTGCGAAGGTTTATATCATAAAAAGAAAACCACACACCAAAATTTGAATCTCTACATTAAAATAAAACAAAGTTATAAGTTTTTAAGTTTTTATTCTTAAAACGTCAAAAAATCGAGATTCTAAACGTCAAAATTGACATGTTCTAGATAGAGAACTTATATGAATGGCTATACAGCGTAAATGTCATAAAATAAGTTAAAAAGCCTTAAGTTTCAGCTACAATCTTCGTTGTTCTTTATTTTATTAAATTAATTGCAGAAAATTAATTTAAAATATACCCTTTATGTGATGCTTTGGTAGCAGTTTCAGTTATTTATTTAATTTTAAGGAATCAGATTATGCTTATTATGTAGCGTTTTTTTCAATTGTGCAATGTGGAAGTTTTTTATGGAGAAACGGTGTTGGTAAGTAGTTTCTCCTTTCTATGGACCTCTGCAAGGTTAGTTTTTTCCAGTTTGCATTTCTAGCTCCGTTGTAGCATGTTTACCTTGCACAGAACCTCAAACTGACTTTAGGTCTCTTAATTGTATTGTGGAGTTGATATCACAGCATTTGTCCGATGGTTAATGCATAAAGGGGTTCCTCTAATCATGTTTCTGAAATTTTTTTTCAAAAAAACAAACAATAGGCTAATCTGCTAGTTTACCTATAAATGTTATTAATATTTAAAAAAAATGGAAACAACGTGCGTGCCTGGAATAAAGTTCTCTTCATCATTTTAATTTAAATGAAATTTCCTTCTCCCGTTTCGCATCCGTTCAACACATTGGGCACAGAAAATATAGGAATTAACTTAAAATTATCATTTATAATTAAAGGAAAATATAATTTGTTCTAGGTATGTAACAAAAAAATTCACACAATATAGAATAATTTCTAGATTCTAAAACCTACTGTGACGCTATAAAAGGAAACAACGTTAAATGAAACGAAAACCATTTCAGGTTAAGGGATGGAAAAATGTTTTTACAGTAAAATAAGCTTTCGTATTCCAAAAAACAAGATTTAAGGCGTAATACAATAGTGCATAATGATAGTCCATGGCAACAGTACATGTATTCAACTGACAAATTATAGATCTACTTTCAAAGTGACATGTAAATAAGTATTGTGTTTTCTGGCATTTGTAATACAAATGTAGACATCTCTTCTTCTTACAATCATATTTATTTTTGGCCATCACAATTTTACTCATAGAGTTGGATACAATTTTAGTGACTTTTGAATTTTGAAAAGATTTCTTTAAATGAGCGTGAAGTAGGCCCCACAGAACCCATATCCGGGTTAGTTTCAGTTTTTATCTGTTTCCATATATACAGGGTGACGCTCAAAATATCCATTATACAAGATATGATAAAAAAAATTATATGTTAATTATACGATGTTTGGAGCTGCATTTTATAAAATTATTTTTACAATCACAGGTGGCCCATAAGTCGCTGCTGATGCAATTTTTTCCTAATCGAACACACCTTATAGTATTACAATTTTTACATTTTCCATCGAAAGATAATGCATGTTTGTAAGAAAATAAATTCGGGACTCAGCAACTGTGTTATGGTAGCGACTTTTCATAAAATGTTTCTTTCGATAGCTTAATTTACCTAAGGTTCGTTGGCCAGGAAACCAGTTTTTTGGGCACATTTTAGGTTTATTTTCAGAAGATTTTTGTATATTGTCAAACAATAAACTTATTTTGATGAAATATGGTACATTGTTTCTCCTATATAGGTTATACTGGTAACCAAATTTGATGCAAGCTTTCTTAAAAAAAAACTTATTTCCTATTAAAAACATTTTTATGAAAATTCACTACTATAACGCCCTTGCTCCGTCCAGAGATTTATTTTTATGCAAGGAATAAGTGTTAGAGCGTTGTACACGTATTTTCTGGAAACCCTATATATAACACTATTGTTTCTGCTGATGTATAACGAACAGTAAAAAAATATTGTGTTTACATTAATTCTTAAGTATTTTTCATAATACACCATCCATCCAAAAATAATATGGTATATTACAAGTACAATGTAATATGTCTTCAGTTATTTCTCATAAATATTACTGTAATGTTGAAGTATTTATTTTAGTAATGAATAATTTTATGTATACTACAAGGACATATTGGAAAGTTTATAGCCTGCTATAAAAGCAAACCAGATTTGAAACTCAAATATACTTTATTCTTTAGCATAATATCCTCTTAGTTGAATATATTTATTACAATTACAATGTAACGAAATTCCTGTTTTGTTCCGATAAACTTAATTTCTGTTTCGTAAAACAACACTCTGGAAATATTCATAATTAACATTTTTGTCCAAATACCATTTTATAACACCTGTATATAAGAAAAAAGCCATATAAAATATATTTTCAAGTATATAAAATCAACATTGCAATGTTATCACTCTGATACCCATCACAGAGTAAATGTGTAAATTCGCAAAATTCTCAGTCATGAATATTTTAATCGATTCATAAGATAAACAAAGACCCCTGAAACTTCTAGAACTAAGAGAGGATGCATATATTATACCATGTATAAGCCAATACGCTGGCTAGTTTAATTCATTCAAGTTTCCGATTTAGTCTTGAATAGTATCAATATTAGCATCTGAAATTCCGTTGCAAAATACGTCCCGCTATTCAAACCGCCTCAGATAAACAAACAAACAAAAAACCGTATATCTACCGTCACGACGCCAAACTGGATCCTGTGGTGAGAAATATTTTTACTATTTATTTTTAATATATATATAAACCGTTGCGCAAAATTGCATTGATTTAATAACTTTATTCTTCGTTTCATTAACAATCCATTTATACAGATGTTCCCCTTTATTTAAAGAGTTTCCCTTAGAAAATTTACAGAGTTTTGTCAACAGAATTATTATATTTGTTTCCGTAACTTGCCCACACAATTGTTAAACGAACCGAAAGATTTTTTCTTTTTAAATTACATCTCGTTCCCAACTATATTTCCATTATCTGTTGGATAAATAAATAGTATATTAAGCTATCCGATATACTCTAATTTTCAAAGTTAAAATACTCTTTAAAAAAACCATTAGGTGGCCATACTTAAGGAAATGACTTGGAGCTTGGAGCTTTACAAATAGTTTACAATATCTCATCCCCCAATATGACCCCAAGGGCGGTCAGAGGGACAGGACATTGTAGAGTATTGACCTTTCTGTGTCGCGATAACTTAGTCAGACCTCCCATCAAATCAAGGGAGCAAATCCGTTGGAATGAGAGTGATACTGAAACAAAGGAGCAATACGCCCAGTTTTACTTTCATACATTTTATTTATTAATCATTCTAGCTCTTTCTTAATATATATTTTTTGTCCCCTGTAGGTCTGGGGACTAACTAAAAGAATAGGCCCAAGGCAACTCCTGCCTGTCGTAAGAGACGACTAATCTGAATCAAACACTGGCGGGGGCGTTGTCCGGGTGGGCCTGGAGGGAGGCGGATATTTCTGGAGAGCGATGTGCACCCGGATTTTGAGGCCCCCACTCTGCGCCTAGAGACCGACAATTGACCTCGCATGGGTGTTACTCAGTAGCGGGGTTCCAGATGATACCGCCTTGGGTTGAGTGCTGGCGGGTGTCGTGTGTCCAGACGACCCGGAGGGGGCTGAGATCTCTGATGAGTGGTATACACCCGGGTGAGGCCCTCACTGAGTGCTTCGGAACGGACGGACGGCCTCGCTCGGGCGATGCTCAGCGGCGGGACTGGATGGGATGTCGCCTTGAGTCTAGCATTGGTGGGTGTCGGGTCTAGACGAACCCGGAGGAGAGCTGAGATCTCTAGGGGTGGATTACAACTAGGGGTTGAGGCCTCTTCTGTGAGCTCCGAAACAGACAAACGACCTCACTTGGATGCTGCTCGGATGTGGGACTTCATGATACTGCTTCGAGTCAAACACTGAAGGATGTCTGGTCCAGACGAACTCGGAGAGAGGTTATCTCTCTTTGAGCTTTAAAATGCGCAAGTGTCTTCGCTCAGATGGCAGTACATCTGTCAAACAAAGTTTCACCTCGCAAATATCGTCTCCTGCCGGGCGCTCGAATTGTTGGGTGGAATTTAAGCAAACGCTGGCGGTCGTTGGCCTGGATGGGCCCGGAGGTGGCTGGGGTCTCTAGGGGTGAATTTCACCTGGAGACTGGGGCCTGCTCTGGGGGCTTCGGGTCGGGCTGGCGACCCCACTTGGATGCTACTCGAGGGCGGGACTTCATGATACTGCCTCGAGACAATGAACACTGGCGGGGGTCTGGTGCAGGTAAGCCTGGAGGGAGGCGGAAATCTCTGGGGAGCGAATACACCCGGATTTTGACGCCTCCACTGTGGGCTCAAAAATGTACAATTGGCGTCACTTGGTTGTTACTCGGGTGCAGGGTTCCAGATGATACCGCCCTGTGTTGAGCCGTGGCGTGTGTAATCTCTGATGAGCGGTAAACACCCGGAGTTTGGGGCCTCCACTGTGTGTCACGAAACGGACGGACAGCCTCGCTTGGGTGATGCTCGGGATCTGGACTCGATGGGAGTCTAACGCTGCTGGGTGTCGGGTTTAGACGAACCTGGGGAGGAGCTGAGATCTCTAGGGGTGGATTACAACTGGAGATTGGAAGCTGCTCGAGAGCGGGACTTCATGATACCACCTCGAGGCAAACACTGACGGAAGTCGGGTCCAGACGAACTCGGAGAGAGGTTATCTCTCTTTGAGCCTTGAAACGGGCAAACGACTTCACTCAGATGGCAGCACACCTGCCAAACAAACTTTCACCCTCAAGAAAAGATCGACTCCCGCCAGGAGCTGGAATTGATGGGTGAAACTTAGATAATTAGACGTGAGCCACAATAGACCTAAAGTCGCGGTGGAGGGACTGGAATAGCCCACTCACGATAAACCTAATCCTAATTCTAATATATATTTTCCCTATTTCAACCAATATCAGTCAAAATTAAATCAAATTTAAGTAAATGAATAGAATATGTGAGTAGATTATTTTGTAATTGTAAAAATTAATCTGTTTATTATTTTAGGCTAGCAGGCCATGCAGCTGTTAAAGCTAAGAACGTTTGTTTACATTTGGCTGACGACCACAAAAATCTTACTCAGTCTGGAATTGTACAGTTGTTTACACAACCACACCCATCGAAACATGTTACCTCACCATTCTTCGCAAAAACTCCACCAAAAATTTATGTCAACAAGCCTACTAAAGATAGTAAGTATTTTTCCATATAATATCTAAAGAAAACATCTGTGTAAAAGTATTATTTTATGTTATCTTTTCTGGTTACGTTAAATTGTTATGGGCCATAACAGTCCCTCCACTGCGACCTTAAGGTCTATTGTGGCTTTTCGGGTTAGATAGATTTTCTAATCTTTCCTCTTACCATATTGGCCACACAAAATAAGGGTAATTATCTAGTAGATTCGAATATGGGCGATTTTGATTAAATTTTGCATAGCCACATAATTTTGTAGGGCTAGATGTGTGCTCACTGTAATTAGAAACGCAGGCCGGTTTTGCTCTAATTAGAGCTCATCAGTGTGCTATACTAATCACAGCGAGAACACGCCTATAAAGTAATACGGCTATGGTAGCCAGCCTCCTAGAACATTGTGAGATGTTCAACAGGGTCGCCATCTCGGTGTGAAACCAGGTAGTATGTTGTCACGACAGCTCTAGTTAGCACAAAATGTTATAAATTGAGACTGTGTATAACCAACTAACAATTTTGTAAATTGTCAGCCCTGGCCCATTTCTTCCCTAATACAGAGACAATATATGTAATGCTAGATGTATTCTCACTGTAATTAGAAACGCAGACTGGTTTTGCTCTAATTAGAGCTCGTCAGTGCACTATACTAATCACAGCGAGAACACACTTATAAAGTAAAATTGTTAGTTGGTGGTATACAGTCTCTATCTATAACATTTTGTGTTAAGCAGAGCTGTCGTGACGAACGTACGCACCGATATGGCGACCCTGTCTCAATGTTCTAGAAGGGTGGCTAACATAGTTGTATTACTTTATAGGGGTGTTCTTTGTGTGATTAGTATAGCGCACTGGCGAGCTCTAATTAGAGCGAAACGGGTCTGTGTTTCTAATTATGGTGAGAAGAGATCTAACCTTACATACATTGTGTCAGTATTAGGGAAGAAATGGGTCAGGGATGACAATTTACAAAATTGTACACAGCCTCTATCTATAACATTTTGTGTCAACTAAAGCTGTCGTGACAACATACTACCTGGTTCTGTACTGAGATGGCGACCCTGTCGTACATCTCGCAATGTTCACGTAATTTTGTGCGTAGATGACAAAAGTGACGAAGAAAATTAGTACCCACTCGTATTTTTCGAGATGCTAAGGAAATTTTCATCATTTTTATGATCATGTTTTTTGCATTTTGGCATCATATTCATCGCTCATTATCACCGTAAACAGTATATTACCCAACTGTAACGTATCTGTATGAAATTTTCCATTTTTTTGTACCTAATTTTCTCTAAAATGCAGAAATACCACATGAAAGTGCACTTTGTATGCAATGTTACATTTAACCAAAACGAAGTTGTCGGTATGTCAAGTGCATCCTTATTAGTTCCATTTTCGCGTTTCAGCTGGGGACTTTACTAGTTTCTGGTAACTAAAATTGAATTTGAAAATATTTTCATCTTGAGTGAAATCATTTCAGGTACGTCAGTTTTAACTTTAATTTAGTTGAAAGCCAAGAATTTATTTATTTATTCAAATTTGCACCTACAGAATTAAACAATTCCAAATGGTACTTAAAAATAAAACAAAAAAATAACTCAAAGTAACAAAATCACTGTCTTAAGACAGTTTTCATCCTAGACATAGCAATATAAAAGATATCACAATTAGAAAAAATAGCATTATAATTATGCGACAATCTGTCCATGAAACTGTTACATCCATAGTTGGTCCTGTGTGTTTGCTCAAAAAAAAGTTTCTGTTGGCGAGTTGAGCATGGTGGAACATGGAAAAGGACCAACTCAAGCAGATCATTACAATCAATGTGACCATTAATTAACTTATATATAAACATCAATGAAAGATACTCATGTCACGCTTTGAGACTGACCATACCACAAAGAAGCAATCTCACATCATACCCAATATCTTGGCAAGGAAAGTGATGCTTATAAAGAAGGTACTTAACAAATTTGTTTTGTACCCTTTCAATACGATTAATGTGGCAAGCATAGGATGGAAACCATGCAACACAATACTCAATATTACTTCGCACCAAGGATGTATACAAACTAGTGATTGTCCTTGTGTCAGTCATATGTTTAGTGTGTCTTTTAACAAACCCCAAAAGCCTGCAACATTTCACAACCACAGCATGAATATGCAGATTAAATGACAAATCATTTTTGAAAATTATACCAAGATCTGCAACTGAAGTGACAATGTCCAACACCGTGTTATTAATGGTATAGCTATGAACAATCCGATTCTGACCCCTAAAATAGCTCACAACCTTACATTTACCCACATTAAGCGACAACAAGTTTGAACTGCACCAACGAGTCAAGTTGTCGAGATCATGTTGCAAAGTGTTGACACCATGGACAACTTCCAAAAAAAACTTCAAGTCATCTGCATACAATAAACATTTCGATGACTCAAAACAACTCACAACATCATTAATAAAAAGATTTCAGAGAACGGGACCTATATGTGATCCCTGTGGTACCCCAGACAAGACGAGGACCTCATTTGATAGAGCACCACCAATGCTAACAAATTGCTTTCTGTCAGACAGGTAAGATCGAATCCACGAAAGATAACAACCACAGATGCCAATTGCAAACAATTTTTGCAGAAGAAGGGTATGACACACACTGTCAAAAGCCTTTGATACATCAGTGTATACATCAACTTGTTTACCAGCCTCCAATGCATCTGTCGCGTAAGATTGAAAAATGGCGAGATTAGTGACCGTTGACCTTCTACTACAGAAACCATGCTGCTCTCCAACAATACTGCGTTTCAAGGTATTGGAAATCTCATCCGCAATGATAGATTCAAATAGTTTCGGTATTACAGGTTCAATTGAAACACCTCTAAATTAACAACTTGTGTCTTATCACCTGATTTGTGAATGGGGATCAGAGTAGACAACTTCCAGAGTGAGGGGCAAAAACCGGCATTGAAAAACCTTTGAACGATACTACACAAAGGGCCGCTCAAAGAGTGTCGACAAATTTTCAAGAATGAAGAAGGAATACTATCCAAACCAGCTCGTTTTTTGCCATCTAGTGAGTCAATTTTATCCTCGATTTCCTCAATTGTAAAAATATGCATAGAAAGGTTATGTGCGGACCGTATATTAGATACATCACAAAAGTCCACATCAATGGAACCATGGTCAGAATAACAGGATTGAAAATGTGCAGCAAAAGCGTCTGCTATATCAGACTCATTATTATATATTACATTATTAAAACTCATTCTATTCGGAATCCCAGAGTCCTTCCTCAAGGAATTAAAGAAAGACCAGAACTGTCTGACATCAGACTGAATTTAAATAGCAGAATAAATTCTTGCTCAAAATGGAGTCTCTGTCCATTAGATTAGCGCAAGTTTACACAAGCAATTATGAAGCAAGCAAGTGACAACTCACACAATGTATTATTTATATCTGAATATGTTAAATTTGAAAAATATGACGTTGTTTTGCAGACAATCCATTATGGATCATGCAGGACATAATAGGCCCATATTGCACGTGACCAGAATATATAAAAAAATTAATTCCGATGCGCCACTTTTGTCATGCAGATCGGGTGAAAATTCTCACAATTTTTTACGTTAATGGAGTGGATGATCCAATGTTGATGTGAACTTGTCTGGAAAGTGTAAAGGGGCACCAAACTTTTTGTTGCATACTGCAATACCTATAAGAGTGATATGTCTTTTAAATGTTTTTGTTAGAACTATTTTATCCTAAAATTGTTCTCTAATATTATGAAAGTAATATAAGTACTAAAATATGATGGCGTAAGAAATAATGTTAGTATGGTGTGAAAATTAAACTCAAAAAGTCACCTTTTGGCTACCAGAAAGATGGATTTTCGCTGCGAAGAAAAATTTTATGTGTAAAATATGCTACATATATGATAAATTTTGAAGGGCCCTCGAAATAATGAATATTTCTTTAATTTGTAAAAATCACCTCGAAATAAAATTTTTGGTTTTTTTCATTTTATTGACCTAAACCCATTCTGTTACACACTTCGCATGTTTTCTATTCATAATATATTGTGAAAATTGTCAGGTCACAAATATTTCTATATTTATTAATTGATTTTTTTTTTCGTTTAAGATGGCTACCAAACAAATACAGGAATTGCATAAAAACATGGCGTCTGCTTTATAAATCACTTTTATCATGACTGCAACCATTACAGAACTATTTTATCTCCTAAGACACTGCTATAAAACATACGATATATTAAAACTTGTAATATGAACAGAGACGTATTTAAACAAAAATAAAGTAGGCTTGGCATTGACTTTTATTGTCAATTTTAAACTTTGGCTTTTACAGTAAAAGTAGACTAGCGCCACCGATATTTGCCAAGTCTCTATGTATGCTTTACATTATTACTACATTTTTTTCTCCCCATTCCTACAAGGGATCAAAAAGTTTTAGGATTTTGATATTTTCAATTTACTATAATCCCCTGCAGTTAATAATAACAAAGCCAATTTCTTCACTTTAATTAATTTTAAGTCAGAAAATAATTTCGGATCTTAATGCGTGCACGTGTGTGTGTGAGGATGTGTATGACTATGTAATATGTAATGTGATGTGTATGTAATATATCTACTTGTTGTATCATGATCATGGGTAACTAATCATTAACAACTATTTATGGCTAAGTACAGTCCTGTGCCCTAATATTTGGGAAAACTGATGATCATATTGACAGTGTGGCTTCAGATGGCGCAGTAAGCAGATTGTTACACAAACAGCACTTATGGAGCTTCAGAATAATATGTTTCCCATTGCTGCACTGAGAAAGACCTGCGCGTAGCTCTATAACACATATGGTGTATTTAATTGTTCCATAAAAGCATTTTCGGCAACACTTACACATCAGTATAGTGCTAAATTCGCGTTAGCTGCGATATTTATGCAACATAAATGTAGTAGCAATATTTGACTTAACCTCAAACCTAAATTGCTGTTTGTTGTGCTGCTTACTATGTAAAACACTACTAACATGTGTATTAACAAATTTGCCACTTTCTAAAATATTTTTATATTTATTAGCTTTCCTTCGAAAAGCACTGCTTCTTTTTACCTGTCTCCATTTATTTATTGATCGCAAATCGGACATGTTGCACAACTTGCCACAAGATAAAAAGTATATAACTGTGCTTCTTACAAAAGCTATAATATGTTTTATAAAGATCCCAGCGAACGCACTTTTATGCAAAGGAATAATTTTGTACTATAATTGTTTTCTAAGCGTTCTATTACAGTCGCGTTTCATCCAACAATAAAATGTAAGCTAATATATTCTATAACAATTGTTGTATAGACGTTTACAAAACAATGAAAAACGAAATCTCTAAAACGTTTTATAATTCTGCTCTAAGAACATTCTAACAATAAGTTTAAAGAAGCATTTTTCTGCGAGAAGCTAAATACTCACCTTGGCAGTCTTAATAGAACAAAACTGCTTTCGAAGAGCAGTAATATAACAGTAACACAACAAATTTGCACTATTATTTAAAAATTATAGAACATTTTTGTTAGTTGGGATGGGAATCAATGAATGCTCCTTCTTCATATAGATGTCATGACGTTTATTATGAAGAAAAGCATGCGCTGTGACTTATTTTGCCGACACTATGTTCCAAGTATATAGCAAAGCATGGAAATCAATGTATGCTCCTTCATCACGCAGATGTTATGCCGTTCCTTCTGAAGAAGATGCATCCGCAGTGAGTTGCATTGCTGGCAATACGTTCCATGTAAGGAACAAACCATGGAAATCAATGGGTGCTCCTTTTTCATGTAGATGTCATGCCATTCCATCTGAGGAAGGTACATCCACTGTGACTTGCATTGCTGACACTACGTTGCACGTAGATAACAAAGCATAGAAATCAGTGGATGCACACACAAACACCTATTATAATGGTAATGACTGATTCCTATATATAATCTAATTACAACTAACTAATAACTAACTCTACTAATAACTAACTTCTATATCTAATATATTGAATAAGAAATTAACAAATATCCAAACAAAAAATTAAATTAGTTGTTCATCAAACTTGCTGTCTCAAAAAATGTGCCTATTCTCTCATCGTAGGGAACACTCCTTTCTGCTATATACGATTTTTAATTCAAATTGTTTTCTGAGCCGTACCAACCATAATCAAATGTCACTATTGCAGAATTCCACAACACAATAATTTGTTGCTTGTTCTGTGACACAGCAAACTTTGTGTTAGTTAAATTTGACATTTACATACAAAGTGCACTTTCAAAATGTAATATACTGTGTGTACAATTGTAGTGAGCGATGAATATAGTGTCAAAATGCGAAAAACACGATCATGAAAATGATGAAAATTTCGTTAGAAAAATGACAATAACTCGGAAAATACATTGGGCCTTAATTAATTTCATTGATTGTTGTTGCCCTTACTTGGTGAAACTTGTCGTTACTATATACAGATTTAGAGTCTACTTCTCTGGCTTCACTGTTGGTTTTCTTTTTTGTAGGTGAAGGACGTAGCCAGCGTGTAAGCTAACTGGAGCAAATGGCCTTTACGAATTCTGGATGTTCTAGGATGTTCTTCAACGTTTCTGTGACTATAGTTTCGCTGCTTGACAGAATTCTCAGACAGATAAAAATTGAATTAGTACGAAATCATGACAACTACAAATAAAGATCTGTTGCTATGTTATGATATGATGTCTTGATCAAAAAATTTATCAAATTGAAAATGAAATGAAACACAGATGACAGATGAGGCTTTCAAAACGTCTTATGTTATGTATGTCAATATTTAACATAAAAATAGAACTAGCCTATAATAACTATGATAACAGTTACAACAATAAAATAACTAAACAATAACAGTATAAAAGCAGTATCTATACAACGAAAATATCGACATACATCAACTAATTATCTTATTACAACTTTTTTGAAAGAATGGTAAAAATTTTTTTTTGGCTTATTTAATTAGAAAGAAGAATATCCAAGAAAGGGGAATTCATTAAATCAGTTTGCTCGTTTAAAACAAGGTAGTTATTGTCGTGTGTGTGTTTTTTGACTTCTAAAGCTTCAAAAAAGCCTAGTGTGCGTTTGTCATTATAAAAATGTAGTAGTTGTATGCGATTATTTACTGTAGGTCTATGTTTGGTATCAATAATATGTTTTGCAAATGTAGATTTGTCAGCGTGTTTTTTTTTAAATGCAGAAAAATGTTCTTTGTATCGGGTGTTAAAATTTCTAGAAGTTTGACCTATGTAGATTGCGTTACAATGTGTACAAGCTAATTTATAAAGTCCAGCTTTTGTCAGGAGACAAGATTTTTCTTTCGCGTTAAATAACAAATCACACATCGTGTTGTAAGATTTAAAAGCTACCCTTGTATTTGTACAGGTATTTAAAATTTTTGAAATATGTTCTGAAATGGTTCCAAAATAAGTTATCGAAACGTATCTGTTCTTTGTCTCTAATATTTGGATAAATTAAATTGATCGCTAATTTGTATTCTTTTCTCTCTATCATTTTATCTTATTTTAACAGAGTAGCTATTATTAAATGCTGTTTGCTTAATTATTGAAATTTCTTTTTCAAAATTGTTTTGTGACATAGGTATAATAGAATGGTAGGCTGACAGCTTTTGTGAAAAAGGGTGACATGAATCGTATGGTATGGTTGTGTCAGTGTAAGTTGGTTTCCTATATATTGAAAAGTCAAATGAATTATTTTCTAACTTTCTAATTGTTAAGTCTAAAAAATTTATGCAACCATTAGATTCTTTTTAAAGTAAACTTAATATTTGTGTGAAAGTTATTAATAAAATTCAAAAATTCATTTAATTCTGTATGACTACCTTGAAAACATGCTAAAATATCATCTACGTATCTGTACCAAAAGACAATATTATGCGAAAGTACCCATAGGTAGACCTTTATTTTGTTGTATAGAGACTGCTTTTATACTTATTGTTTAGTTATTTTATTGTTATAACTGTTATCATAGTTATTATAGGCTAGTTCTATTTTTATTTTAAATATTGACATACATCACATAGACATTTTGAAAGCCTCATCTGTCATCTGTGTTTCATTTTATTTTCAATTTGATAAATTTTTTGATTAAAACATATCATCACATAGCAAGAGATCTTTATTTGTAGTTGTCATGATTTTGTATGAATTCAATTTTTATCTGTCTGAGAATGCTGTCAAGCAGCGAAACTATAGTCACAGAAACGTTGAAGAACATCCAGAATTCGTAAGGGTCACTTGCTCCAGTTAGCTTACGCGCTGGCTACGTCCTTCACCTACAAAAAAGAAAACCAACAGTGAAGCCAGAGAAGTAGTCTCCAAGTCTGTATGTACTGAATTATTTATGTCATCAAAATCGCAAAATCGCCCATATGACAAGGTACTAGACAACTACCGAAATAAGTGGTAATAATTACTAATTAATCTTATATTATGTTAGTACAATATGTAATATAACTTTTTTTTTCATGAAGAATCAAGAGACCCAAGTGTAACCGGTGTGGCTGGTTCATCTAAGAGTGATGAAGAATCAAATGTTGATGATTTAAGTGCAGCTGCGACAGGAAAGTCACCTTTAGCATTATCAAAGTTATTATCAAGATCTCGTTCGTCTTTAAATGAGGAACCGGTTCAAAAATCTACAAAAGGTCAACGTAGTGCAAGTCTAGGTCCTAAAAATCCTTCATTTACGTCACATGTCAACCCAAAAACTAAAAGCCAGCTATCAGTTCCTAGCTCGTCAATGAGTAGTGGAATCATACATCTTCCTAAAGAATATAAACCAGATGCTGCATTAGATTTACTCGAAAGGAGACATTCATTTTTCTCAAGAACTTTTCATGTAGAACACCAAGAGAACTTAACTGGGTTGGAGGATAACTTACAAGAAGAGAATAGTCTAGGAGAATATAAAATACAAAATGCTTTTACCAACTTGATCTTTTCTCAAAATTATGAGGCAAATTTGACCAAACTGGGAACATCAAAATCCTTGTCATTTCCATTCGATAACCATCAAAAACTGTATCAGTATTGCAGCTTCAAACAAAGCAGTTACCATAGTAGAAATGAAAACCAAATTGTATTAAATTATTCCAATATAATATCTACAAGAAGAATCAGGGAACTGCAAGTCTTGGGTTGCTTGATTGTTGAGATTTTTATGTACAAACAATTGAGAACTTTGTCAGGTAGGAACATTACATTTAGTCAGCGCCTAAAAAACTGCCTAACTGTTATTCGTAGTAGCAAAAATGAAATTCCACCTGTAGTAAAACATGTTGTTAATCTACTGTTGCAACCAGATATTACAAATCTCAATGATTTTAAATACCCTGCTGTTACTGATTTTGGATTACCACCACCAAGTCCCCATTTATTGTTAGAACCATTACTGCATTGTATTATACCATTTCCAAAGCATTTTTATAATTTATATAGAATTATAACAAATCTGAAAGAGTTTCAAGGGGTTTCTGAAGAGTTAAATATACTTTATCATTTTGACTGTGATGGTTATATGTGTGCTGACTTCGAAAGCTTGGAGAGGACAAAAATCTTGCTTGCACAAAATATTGGCGAATGCAAAGTTAAAATGTGTGCTAGAAACTTAGAGACCTTGCTAAATCATCTGAATACAACTGCCGATATAGAAATAATAGAAATTTTACTACCTCATGTAAAAGAACTGATTGAAAATCCACCGACTTCAATACTAGCTGCGTGGTATCTCTTCGACCCAATCTCACGAGTTTTAGGACCTCGAAAGACAATAGAATACCTACTAGATTCAATATTGAAACTGTATGAAAATGAACCAAATGAAAATACTATCCCATACTATGGAAAAATTGCAAAACTCTATCATCATAGCTTTCTGTTAAGATTGATTGTTAGATTAGGTTTGCACTGTTTCCTCGATTATTTTACTGCACCCTTGGTAGAAGCAGTAGGAGGTTATAAAGACTATGAAAAAGTGGATTTTGTCTTGCATACCCATTCTGAAAAAGTCGTTAAAAAGATGTCGCATCTAAAAACAATGGACAGAGACAGTGAACAAGTAGAAAATTCACCCAGTGATGACTCCAGCATATGCTCTGAGAAACAGGAAAAAACGTTCACTAAAAAAGATAAAGAAAAACATGCATTAAACATATCAGAACCTGAAGTTTTTGAAATGGAAGATGAAAAAGAGAATGAAGATCAATTAAAATCACTAATTGAACAACTGGAATTGAATGTATCATCAGATCTACCATTTAATCATTCCACAGCTGAAGAAGCGTTAGATGCTACTCTACCAGAGAACATTGAACAACTGCGTAACATTGAACTTAATTCAACTTTAGATGATGAATTTGTGGGACATAATTCCAGTCCGAGTTCTCCTCTTATCCCCATACCTTCCACTAGCCGTCAAGGTGAACTGATACATATAAGCTGTGAAGTTGGTAGTAAGAAGAGTGAATCTGATTCAATACAAGATAACAAATCTAATGAATCTCCGAATTCCTCTGGTTATGACACCAAGAAGGTATTTTCAACAAGCAATGTATCTGTTAGTAACAGGAAGTCTAGAAGACAAAATGTGAAGATATCTGATATGTCAGCAGACAGCTTGGTTTGGCTGTCACATAGATTAGGTCCAGTATTAACAGCCAGATATTTATCCAGAAATTTGCTGAAAATGTTAACCCTTTGCTATGTAGGTAGCGAGAACCTTGTGTCCTTGTCAACTGATGAAACTGAACTAATATCCGTTGCCTCTGGTAAAGTCACAGGCGATCTTAACGCTTTGAAGGTTCTGGAATGTTTGGCCAGCATTGCAGGTAAGTTCTGCTATATGTAATTAGAGCTTTCTGTTTGTTTAATCATTGAAGGATTTTGAGTACAAATTATATAGTTAATTTTACATAGAACAACAGTTTTTTTTTCCTTATAGCAAAGTTGCACTATTTAACTGAAGTATCTTTTGTTCATAGTTGAGGAGATGCAGGGTGTTATACGAGGTATATTTATAAAGTATAGGCCGTTTGGTCATTAAAAAAATAAACTCGTGAGAAAACGTTTTTATTGACAGTTTGAGTTTACTACTTCACTTTTCCACATAATCACAATTCAGTTATAAGCACTTTTCGTAATGCTGCACCATTTTCTTTAACCCATCTGCATATAAGTTCACCACCTGGGAGTTGAACCAGTGGACAGCGGCAATCTTGAGTTCCTCGTCGTTTTCAAACCGTTTTCCACCAAGCCACGGTTTCAAACTCAAGAAGAGGAAGTAGTCGCTAGGTGCAAGGTCAGGACTATATGAAGGGAGGCCAATAAGTTCCCAACAAAAATCTGAACTCTTCTTTTTGGTTACAGCAGCGGTGTGCCGACGTGTATTGTCGTGAAGGAGGATTATGCCGGACGACAGTTTCACGTGTTGGATCACACGTCTCAATTTAGTGAGCGTTTCGCAGTACACGTCAGCTGTAATTGTTGACCCACGTTCCGTGAAATCAACCAAAATGACGCCCTTTTTGACACAAAAAACGGTAACCATCATTTTTCGACTCTAGTACGAAGATTGCTTAACTTTATTTATTTACGTATTATGGGTACACCCCATTATAAAAAAAGTATAAAATATACATGCTAAACAGTACATAGTTACTATGTTACGCAGTATTCACAATATATCACAAAGCAAATAAACACGCTAAGAAAATACTTTAAAACTACCAACAGTTATATACTATAGACACTTATAACATCTCCATCCTCCATACTCAGTCCATTACTGTTTAATATATTTATTGACCCAGTTAAACATGTTTTACATGTTCCTTTTTTAATGTATGCAGATGATATTAAGATTTTCGCAAATATTTCGAGTGTTGATGACTGTTTGCAGCTCCAGAACTGTCTTCAGATCCTTGATGAATGGTGTTGTCGGAGTGGTCTTTCTATGAATGTTTCCAAGTGTTGTGTGATGTCCTTTACTCGAAACAAGCACGCAGTTACTTTCGGGTACAATATAAGAGGGCTTCCACTTGATCGCCCCGGGACAGTTAAGGACACTGGAATTGTTTTTGATGGTACTCTATCTTTTAAACCACACCATGAGCAGACTGTTAGTTCCGCTTACAAAACTCTGGGTTTCTGATAAGAAACAGCAAAAATTTCTCACAGACTGACACCCTCCTCCTGCTCTTTAGTTGTTTGGTTAGGTCCCGACTTAAATATGGCTCAGTTGTGTGGGCTCTTACTTATGAGATACATGTGGCAAGTCTAGAATCAGTGCAAGGGAAATTTCTAAAATTTCTTAGTTTTCGTGAGGATGGTCGATATCCGTCTATTGGTTTTGCTCAGGAAAGTTTACTTGTTCGCTTTAGTCTGCAGAGTCTGTTGATGCGCAGGCAGTGCAGTTTCATGATATTTTTATACAAACTGGTTAATTCTGTGTTCGACTGCCCTAGTCTGCTTCAGCAATTCAATTTCAATGTGCCTCGTATTGCAGCACGTTTTCCAGGCACATTCTATCTCCCGACTGCTCTTACGCGATTGCTGTGATCGTCTCCAATTTACCAGATGTGCAATGATTAATTACTCTGTACTGCAAGACCGCCTAGATATCTTTTCATGTAATATATCAGAGATAAAAATGTTTTTCAAAGCGATCTAATTTGTGACTCTTTTGTATAGTTTGTTTGATTATTGTTTGTTATTATGTTTTGTGTATTGGTCCATCCTTAATTTGCCTTTTAAGCTGTTGGATGGTGTATGAATAAATAAATAAAATAAATAAAAACCATTCACTTCTCTTTTTAATAACCTGAATTGTGCAATTGAAAATATCTATCTCTCTTTCATTTACTTCTCTCAGACAATGTGTCAAGAGGTGAATTGAAACCATATTTCTGTGATGGTATGCAATGTGGAACAGTTTCCTTCTGTGCAGATTTCTGTAAGGCACATTAATTCCGATGATGTCTAAAATTTGCGGCTACTCAACCTCACTTCTGAACAACTTAGCTATGAAGCAGAATATATTATTATTGTCACATATAGCTTCATAGTCATTCTTCCACATAGCTTTCATGCTATTTTCTGACCATCTTATTGAGCTGTTTGCTTCTTGTTTTTCTGATAGGACGGCTTTTCTAGAGTGCCATGGTTTTAAGTCAAATCACTTTTTCATCAGTTCTGGCGTGTCTCAGGGTTCGGTTCTTCGGCCCGTCTTTCTCAACATTTTTATTAATGACATTGTGCAGTTGCTTGATGTCCCATATCTTCTCCACGCTGATGACTTGAAGATTTACTCATCCACTGATTCTACAGCCAACTTTATTCATTTGCAAAGGAATCTCTGTCATCTCTATAATTGGTATATATATAATTGTTTAAATGTTAATGCAGTTAGGTGCTGTGTTGTTTGTTACAGCCATTGGCATTCTATTGTTGAGTTTGATTATTCTCTACAAGAAACTCTTTTAAGAAGGAAACCTGTCTTCAGAGACCTAGGTGTTCTGTTCGATAACAAACTTAGTTTTAATTTGCATGTTGAGAGTTTGGTAGCAGCATCACTCCGAATTTTAGGATTTGTAATAAGGTTACCAGAGATTTTGTGGACACACAAATGCTAGAGGTGCTTTTTGATTCTCTGGTTAGAAGTAGACTCGAGTATGCATCAATTGTGTGGTCGCCTGACCATTACATGCATGTCTTAAGCATCGAGAAGGTGCAGCAAAGTAAAGTACCTTATGTTCAAACGGAGATGCACCTATCTAGAAGTTGGCTATTCCCATGGTGTCTTGTTGTCCACAACAGCTTATTGCTTGGTTACTGCCAGACGCAGTCAGTACATCCTGCTCTTTCTTTATAAGCTGCTAAATAACGTTGTTGACTCTCCTGTGCTTCTCTCTGGTTGGACATTGCATGTTCCGAGGTTTGGTAGTCGTGAGGGTTGACTTCTTTTGGATGGCTTGACCTCGCACTAATTTGCTGCAGTTTTCTCCCATATATAATTTTTGTAAGCTATATAATCTATTGAGCATTCATGTGAATATATTTTCATCTACTTTTAAGAACTTTAAAACAGTGTGTTGCCAGCATTTAATGTCTCCCTGTCAAGTTTTTTTTTTTTAGTTGTTTATTACATATTGTAATTTTTGGTTTGTTTTGTATCCCATTCTGTAATTGGATTTTCTTTAGGATGGTTGTAAATAAATAAGTAAATTAGTGTCGTGTTACCAGATGTGTAGTCTTAGTTCATACAATTTATCGTTGTAGCTATGACCAATCAAATCCATACCATACCCACAGTACCTGACAAACCTCATCTGTATTTTTTCAATTCCATCGACTGAAGATTATAAAAAGGTGACCAAAAAATAGACAAGAGAGCAATAAACTGAACTAATTGCACAGAGGGAAAGATCCTTACAAGCTTTAAATACAAAACCCAACATCTTGTTAGCTGTACAAATGGTATGAACAATATATAAATTGATATCAAGCTTGGAATCCAATTAAACCCCCCAAGTCTGTGACGTGAATTTCAATTTTTTTATGTTGTATTCTGATTACTAAAGACTATATTTAATAATACACTTTATTCAAACAAAACAAAGAAACATTACAATGATTACACATGCATTTACATATTTTAGCAGAGCTATCATTACACGCTATACAACATTATTCCACATACTTTTTCAACCTCTTAACTAAACTGTCACTGTCACTTCTTCTTCCTTTTATATTGTTTCTGTCCTCGAAAACATTATTCCACAACACCCTCTCTTAATGTTTTCGGTTAACCACTTAATTACTAAAACGTTCACAAATTTGCATCTTATGCATTAGCCTATTTACAGGTTTTTAAACATCTTACAAATCTATCTGAAAATCAAAGAAGGAAATTACAGCACCATAAAATTTCCCGACCTAGTTTTCATCCAAACCTATCCCCTTGCAGTTTCTATAAAATTTTTTCTTGGGTAAACCCTTGGTTAATATGTCTGCCTGCTGATCTGTGGTATTTATGTAGCTTATATTTACAAGCTTATTTCTGACATAATCACAAACAAATTTAAACCTTAGGTCCATATGTTTTACTCGACGATTATTTTCTGGGTTCTTTGTTAACGCAATACATCCCTGATTATCTTTGAACATTTGTATTTTCTCTATCTTAATATTTAAATCTGCCAATAATTTTTTATACCAAATACTCTCTTCCACACAACTGCAAAGTGCAATTAGTTCTGCCTCTGACGTAGATAACGCAATACAATTTTGTTTCTTAGTTACCCATGATATAGTATTCCCAAAAAATTTTATGAGATAACCAGATACTGACTTTCTATCATACAAGTCGCTTCCCCAATCTGAGTCAACATAACAAACTAGTGGCAACTCATTTTCATTTATTTTATAAACGAGATTCATATCAATTGACCCTTTTAAGTATCTTAATACCCTTTTGAGATGATTCCATAGTTCCTCTGTAGCTCTATCTTGATCTCTACTGAAATAGTTTACACAAAAGCTTAAATCCGGTCGTGATCCAAGCATCAAATACATTAGACTACCTACTAACTCTCTAACTGGTTTGTCTGTTCTTATATTTTCATCCACCTTCAAATTTAATTTTGGATCCATTGGTACAGCTGACAGGTTGCAATTTTCAAAGTTAAATATTTTCAAAATTTTCGTTAAATACCTTTTTTGATTTATTTTCATGACACCATTTGTTTTGTCGTAATCTATTTCCAATCCTAGAAAAATTTTCAACTCTCCCTTGTCCTTTATGTCAAAATTAGCAATTTAATCATCCTTACACAAATTCAAAAAATTTAAACTGGAGCCAGCCAAAATTATATCATCTACATACAACAACAACCAAACAACTTCCCGATCAAAATTCTTGAAATATAAACAATAGTCATTTTCTGATCTTATAAATCCAGAATCTAACAAAAACATATTAATTTTGTCATTCCAACATCTCGATAAATGTTTCAATCAATAGAGTGACTTATTCAATTTTAAAATATATCCTGGTTTACTTTTAATGCCTTCAGGTGGATATATAAAAACATTTTGTTTCAATTCACAATTTAAAAATGGTGTCTTAACATCTAATTGGAAAAACCAAAAATTAAATTGAATACCTATAGCCAACAATGTTCTAATAGTTGACATTTTTGCGACTGGTGAATATATCTCATCGTAATTAAAGGAATTTTGTTGAGCAAACCCTCTCACAACTAACCTTGCTTTGTATTGATCGTCTTTGTCTTTTTATAAAGGCTTATAGCTATATACCCACTTGGTATGTAATATCTCAGTGTCCTGTGGTACTTTTACTTGTTCCCAAGTTTCATTTTTCTCTATAGACTCTTATTTCTCTATTCATAGCTTCTCTCCAAAATTCTCCATCCTTTCTTTCTTTTATTTCACCAACAGTTCTTGGGACCTGTTCAACAAATGACACTGCATCAAAGGCCATATATAATTCATAGTCTTGTAATTTTGTTGGCCATTTTTTAATCCTCTTATTTTGAGTTTCATTCTCTATAATATCTTCCCTCTCTAGATTTTTATTTTCCTCATCTTGCTCTTCAATAACGTTACTACTATCATTACCATGTTCTAGATCGTCAATTTTTTTAGCACCTTTATCATCATTTTCACAATCTCCATCATCACCATTTTCAATATCACTATATACCTGAGTACTATTATAATAAAATGAATTTTCATCAAAAATTACATCCCTTGCAATAATAACCCGTTGTTTTTCTACATTCCACAATCTATATCCGTTGACCGCATAAACTATAATAATAAATTTTTCAGCCTTCTTATCAAATTTTGTTCTTAATTCTCTTGGAACATGCGCATAAGCCACAGAGCCAAAAACTCTAAGGTTACTTATGTTAGGCTTCTTACCAAACCAAATTTGTGCAGGTTTAACTCTATCTAGGCTTGCACTGGGACTTCTGTTTATAATATACACTGCTGCCCTGATTGCTTCATTCCAGAATTCTTTTGGTAAGCAAGCATCGTTCATCATTGCTGTTGCCTTGTCCATAAGGCTTCTGTTAAATCTTTCAGCCTTTCCATTCTGTTGAGGTGTGTACGGGACTGTATAGTCAATCATTGTGCCATTTTCCTCACAACATTTTTTAAATTCGTTAGATATGTATTCCCTGCCATTGTCACATCTCAGTACTGAAATTCGTTGATTAAATTTTGCCTGTACCATATGCATGTACTCTTTAAAACAAGAAAATACTTCGCTCTTTTGCTTAATTATGTAAACACAAACAAAACTTGAAAAGTCGTCAATAAAACTGACAAAATACCTGCAGTCGTCATAAGAATATGGTGTGATAGGCCCAACAACTTCAGAATGTACTATCTCTAATACTCTTTTAGCTCTAGTTCTAGTTCCAAACCTCAATCTAGAGATTTTTCCCGTAATACATGACTCACAGAATTCTACTTTTTCCAATTTTAAATTATCTATCCCATCAACCATTTTATCTTGTATTAATTTATTTAAACCTGAATGACAAATATGTCCATATCTTCTTTGCCATAATTTCACTCTTTCATCTTCCAATTCTACATTTAAACATTCATTATTCAAGACTTTAAATGAAATTTCATACAAATTATTTCTAATCCCAACACCAATTAAATCATTATGTAAAAACAACTTGACTTTTCCATATTGAAAAACTACCTCAATATTTGACATTTCTAATTTCTTTACTGATAAGATATTTCTCCTCAGTTTTGGTACCAAGAATGCATTTTTAATCGTACATTTTATAACTTTATTATTTACATAACTTTCTATCTCAATATTACCTATTCCTACAGCTACAAGATCATTATCATTTTTGGCAACAGCTATTTTTATTGGCTTTTTCAACATAATTAAACTAGAAAAATATGTATCACTATTAACCAAATGGTCTGTGCATCCTGAGTCTATATAAAATGTTAAATTATCACTACTTACAGTTTCTCCAGTATAGTCCTTTAAGCTAGTCATCAAACAAACCTTTCTGTCATCACTTGTTTCACAATTTTCAGCAAAATTTCCTCTTCTTTCATTGTGATAATACTGTTGATAGTTTCCTCGCCCTCTCTGGTTATAAACACCTCTACCTCTGTGTGTTCTATTTCCTGAATTACTTCTTGACCGATTGCATCTGAACTGACAATGAAATTGACCTCGGCCTCGTTGATTCATAAATTCCCTTGCGTTGTGACCTTCTTGACCACACCTGTAGCACAGATTCCTTTGACCCATAAAAGCTGCCTGTATTCTGTTACCACTGTGGCGTTGATCCTGACATCTTCTTTCTATTTCTGAACGAAGTTTGGCCTTTACAAAGTCTAGCGTAACTTCCTTTGATGGAATATTTTCTATAACAATCACAATAGTCTCAAACGACCTTGGTAAAGCTAACAACAAGCTACATACAGCATATTCTTCCCTAATGTCGACACCAGCTGCTCTCAACTGACCCAACGTTGTTTCAAATTTAATTAGAAAATGTTGAAATTTCTCATTTTCTTGAAATTTCATTGACATTAGTTTCTTCCTTAAAAACATTTGCCCTGGTATGCCCCTTTTCTCATACATTTCTTCTAAACTCTTCCACATAGCTTATGCAGTTTCTTCATTTCTAATTATATCAATCTGGGAATCCTCAATACATTGAACAATAATTGACTTACATTTATTATCCTTCTCTTTCCCTTCTTGTTTCTTCTTCTCATCAGCATAATCTTCACCTTTATATTCTGCAACGATCATTTCATCAACGTTTTGCTCTGTTAAAATGGTTAATACTCTAAATTTCCATGCTTGATAGTTATTTCCATTCAACAAATCTATGTTGAAAGTATTTTTCACGCTTACAGTATTCATTATACCAATACCAGCATCGGCCATTTTCATCTGCTTAATTTTTTTCTTTTCTTATCTTATTGTTATAGAACAAAACCCAGGACCAATAAAAAAAAACACAGACAAAACCTCCAAACTCCATTTCACTTTACAACAACTGTTACTCAGCGGAATTGCGATCTGGGTCCATAACCTGTTGTATTCTGATTACTAAAGACTCTATTTAATAATACACTTTATTCAAACAAAACAACAAAGCCACATTACAATGATTACACATCCATTTACATATTTTAGCAGAGCTATCATTACACGCTATACAACATTATTCCACATACTTTTTCAACCTCTTAACTAAACTGTCACTGTCGCTTCTTCTTCCTTTTATATTGTTTGTGTCCTCGAAAACATTATTCCACAACATTTTAGTTTTGGTGACCTTGAATGGCACCGCTGCATTGACTGTTGTTTCGATTCTGCGTTGGTGTAGGATATCCACGTTTCGTCGCCAATAATAACATGGCAAAACAAATTAACTCCATTTTGTCGATAATGATTCAAAAACGCTTGTTTGCTGCACATTCTTTGCTCTTTGTGCTGGTCGGTGAGCCTTTTTGGTTACCCACCTTGCACACAATTTGTGATATACGAGCTATTCTATGACAATCGTGTAGATAGAGGTGCGTCCAACTTGCGGAAATTCATGAGCCAGAGCATTTATCGTCAATCGCTGATTACTTCGCATTTTTCGGTTTCAACGATTTCGTAGGTCTGAATACTGGGCCTGCCACTATGCTCTTCATCATGCACATTTGTGCAGCCATTTTTAAAGTCTCGACACCACTTTCTAACTTTTCCACCACTTATAACTGTAGGTCCATACCCAAGACGCATTTCCCGATAAATTTCAGTAGATGAAGAGCCTTCTGCACACACAAATTGAATCACAGCGTGCACTTCACAACTGGCGGGAGAAACGATTGTCGTGGACATTCCTATCTGCATTCGCCAACAGGAAAACGGCTACTAAAACAAATAACAACTAAGTAGCTTTGTATATAGCTGATAGATGGCCATGCATGCATGAAACTGTATGCAAACCCCCTAACATTTAGATATAAGCCGACAGTCCTTACTTTATGAATATGCCTCATATATGTAACTATTATACCGAACCTATTATTTACAATAGATACATCCATGATGATTGATATCAAAGAGTCTTACAGTTCCCTGTGTTAACTGAATTCTCTGACGGGTTCATACAGCATGGCCCAACGTAGCGTAACTGGGAAATAATTCTGTTATTTATAGAGATATGAAAATATTATCTGCACAAGAATTGTAAAGAACTATGTGCTGCATAACTTGGTAATACTATTATAAATACAGGTAACGCATATTAAGGTGACAAATCAAATTTATATTGTTTCTTATGGAAAACCTGTGTATTATTACATAATTTGATATAACTTTTTTTAATAGACTTTATTTATGAACTCAAAGTAGTACTTTGTTCTGGTAACAAGTTCTACAATTAATTACAATATATAAAATTTTCCTGAGGTTTGTGGTAATTACAATAATATACTAACACTAAGTAATTGATGAATTCAAAGTAGTACTTTATACTGGTAACAAGTTCCACAATTAATTAACCTTCAAGTCCAGAATTAATAAGCTGCCTCTTTCCTCTTTGTCGACACCCACGGTACGATAGTATTTGTTTTAAATAATATTTACAGCTATACTCCATGAAATTTCAACAGCAAAATTCGCATCACGCTACCTAACCTAACCTCAGTTTATGTTACTTGTTAACATAAATAAAAAAATATTAGGTTATATTCCTCAAAAACTAAATAAACGAGTTCTGTGCAGAAATGCAACAAATAATGTTGGTGAAACCTGTTTTAGCCCTAAAAAGGACTGTTTTAAATGTTTACGTTTAATAATTATGTGATTTTGCAATGTCCTGAAGGGTTGCCAGCTTATAGGAGTAAAATTTTTATTTCTTCTATAATGTAATATAAGAATTTTCTTTGAGAAATTGGATGTGTGTGTTGCCTATCTTTAATTACTAAAAATGATATCATTCCATTCTTATCGTTAAAATAGTATATCTAACTGTTTTTTTAGGTTTATATGGTGAACAGTTAATTTTGTTCCAATACATTCCACATATGAGTGAATTGATTGCACTCTGCAAAAGAAAACTAACAGCTAATCTAGAAGGAGGTCTTATTTCATGCTTGGCTTTGTTAAAACACATCATCCCATACTTGTCAGACTCTACATTGATGGATCAGTTACAGGTAATTACAGAAACAATCTACAGAGCATTCGGTAACTGGAGGACCCAAATGAAATGTCATATGTAAAATCGAATTATAAGCACCAAAACTTTTTTGCAGAGGGCATGTTGCTAATGAGGTATTACACTTAGAAAAGAAACATCAACCAAATCTTCATTTTATTCCAAACTTTATAACAATAAATAAAATTACTGTAAAAAAATATAATTAATGTTCAATAATGCCACTATATATTCACCATGTGAAAACTGGAACCTGTGATAAGCACTAATAAGTACACTTGGAGAATCCAAATCACCACAACACATATTTCAAAGACCTTACGATCGTTTCGTTGACCATGTCAACGTCTTCAGAGGAAGAAAAAATGTTATTCCTCTGAAGACGTTGACATGGTCAATGAAACGATCGTAAGGTCTCTGAAATATCTGTTGGGGTGATTTGGGTTTTCCAAGTGTATTTATTGCCACCATATATGTTGACGCATGACTGGCAATGTACAACAGTTGAAATGCACACTTGTGCAAAATTTACTGAATTAATATTGTGATTTAATTTACAATACTTAATTAGGTAATAATGCTAGGTAATATTATGTGAAACAGTTTAATAACGAAACCCAGCAATAACAAATAGAAACTTAAACTCCACAAAACAACACAATTAGAAACACGGAACTCAACAAATAATAAAATAGAAACTGAAAAATACACTAAATAGAAAATTGTTCAATATGGCCACCGTTTTGTTCAATGCACTTTGTACACCTTTTTGAAACATGCCTACAAACTCTGGTGAGGGTGTTTTGGTTAATATGATTTATAGCTTCCGTGATTCTGTTTCGTAATTCATTGATATTTTGTGGTGGATCGAATTTATACACATCATTCTTCAGAGTACCCCACAAATAAAAATCCATGGGTGGTATATTAGGACTTTGAGCACACCAGTGAACCGGCCCATTGTTACAAATGACACGATTATTAAAATTTTGGTACAAAATTTCTTTAACGATCCTAGCATTGTGAGCTGGACAACCGTCTTGTTGGTACCAAATCTTGTCTAAATTATCATGAACTCTTCTAATTGTTTGTAAGATATCATTTCTCAATAGATTAAGATACCTTTCCTCAGTTAAATTATTTTCAAAAAAGAACAGACCAACAATGAAGTTACCTGAATTTTTTTTAAATTAACTGTCTAATCTACAAATAAAAATAACAGTTTTTTAGCTAATAAGCTGCACCAAACATTAATACCAAATCTGTCTTGCAATCGTAGTTCTTCCTTTAGATGGGGATTTTCATCTGCCCAATAATGGGGATTATACACACCACAATTTGTAAATCTGGAATCATCAGTCCATATTATTTTCTTGCTGATAGCCGTGCATAAAAACCTTGATTCTACTAGAATTGCTGGTGATATTTCACTCAATGAAGTTTATGTGATGGTGAGGATAGGAAGGCGGAGCCTCATTTTTGGTGTTTGTTACATTCCACCTAATTCAGAAGTTGATATATATGGACATCATTGTGATTCAGTCGATCGTGTTTTGTCTGATCATCCCAATTCTGAGGTCATTGTCTGTGGGGACTACAACCTCCCAAACGTTACCTGGACAAGCAGTGCTGAGAGTGCTCCAGTTATTAGTGGTTACAGTCCATCAGCCTCACTTGTTTTTAACAGTTTTGGCTTTTGGGGCTTGTTCCAAAAAAAAATTGTACTTAATAAATTGAATAGATCTTTAGACTTAGTTTTTAGTAATATAGATAACATATGTGTTGGTGCGTCTTTGGATCCGGTTTTTCCTGCTACTGCAGATCATGTGTCCCTGGACATTTCTTTTTCACTTGAGACTCCTCCAACGGAACCCTATGAAGAGTATTTTTATGACTTTCGTAATGCCGATTATTGTGCCATGAATTATTTTCTTTCCGAATTTGACTGGGAATATCTTGAGTCATTGGAGATAAATGATGCTGTGAAATGCTTTTATGACATTCTGTTTAATGCTGTGGATCAGTTTGTTCCAGTTAAGAGATGTAAAAAATCATGTTTCCCTCCTTGGTTTAGTGTCAAGCTTAGAGGCATGATAACTGAGAAGAAGAGGGTACACAGTCAAAAGAAATATGGTAGAATAGATGATTATATTAGGTTTTCTGGTCTCCGAGAGGAATGTAGGAATCTTCGTGATACTTGTTACAGAAATTTTATTGCTTATACTGAGAATAATTTTGAAAACAATCCGGTTTCTTTCTGGTCTTACATTAATAAGTTAAGGATGGTTTATGAGGCTTCCTGAGGCTATGTATTATGATGATGTTAGGAGTGATTCTTTGCATGATTCAGTGGGTCTTTTTGCTAGTTTTTTCTCATCTGTGTATAAGGTACAAGCTGGGAGTGTCGGTCCCGATCCTTTTTTGCGTGAGTCGGTAAATATGACTGTGCCTAGTGTTACTTCTGCTGATATCATGGATCGTATCTGTAGCTTGAAAGATAAACTTACTTATGGTCCAGATGGAATCCCCCCAACAATAATAAGGCGTGATTAACCTTATCAAACGCTTTGGAGAAATCTGTATACACCGAATCAACCTGTAACCTATCCTCCAAAGCTGAGACCAATACATTCTGGTAAAGAAGAAGGTTGGTTGTTGTAGATCTTCCTTTAAGAAAACCATGCTGCTGTTCGACGAAAACATGTCTGGAGTCCCAAGTTATATGTCTAGAGACAAAAAAGTCAAGAAGTTTGGGTATCTCTGACTGAATACAAACAGTTCTATAATTAGTAACCAAATGCTTTGGTCCCTGCTTATGAATCGGCATCAAATAAGAATGTTTCCAAACATGTGGAAACTCACCAGACAACAATCTTGTGCCTTCACCTTGGCAATTCCACTGAGGATTCTCTTTAACAGGTCTTTGTTGTCTGGTGAGTTTCCACATGTTTGGAAAACATCAGCTTTGGAGGATAGGTTACAGATTGATTCAGTGTATACAGATTTCTCCAAAGCATTTGATAAGGTTAATCACGCCTTATTATTGTCAAAACTTGCATTGTTGGGTTTTAATGCCAATTTGTTGTCTTGGGTGCACAGCTTCCTTACGGGTAGGTCCCAGAGTGTAAAGATCAGAAACTTCATTTCTGATAGTATTACTGTTTCTTCAGGAGTTCCTCAGGGTTCACATTGTGGACCAGTCCTCTTTAATATTTTTATCAATGATGTCATACATTCACTTAAGCATAGTCAGATTTTGATGTTTGCTGATGATATTAAAATTTTCAAGATTGTTCGTTCCAGACAGGACGCTTTACTTTTACAGGAAGACTTAAATCATTTTTCTCGGTGGTGTGGTGGCAATCTTCTGACTCCGAATGTTGATAAGTGTTTCTGCATTACATTAACTAGAGCTCAGTTTCCCATTGACTTTGTGTACTTCATGGGCTCTAGTGCTTTACAGAGGAAGGAAATGATTAAAGACTTGGGCATTGTGTTGGTTAGGGAATTATCTTTTAAGGATCACATAGAATACATAGTATCTAAGGCATATAAAATGTTAGGATTTATTCATAGATCAACTCTGGATTTTTCATGCAATAGCTTGAGAAGGCTGTATTGTGGTCTGGTTCGCTCTTTGTTGGAATGCTTTTCTGTAGTCTGGAGTCCGAATTACAATATTTATATCAATCAGATTGAGGCCATACAAAATAGATTCTTAAGAATTTGTGCTTATAGAATGGGCTTGCAGAGAAATGATCTTAACCTTTCTTTTTTGCGGAATCGGCTGCACTTGCAGTCACTCAGTGGTAAAAGGATTGTCAGTGATGTTTGTTTTTTGCATAAATTATTAGTGAATAAAATTGATAGTCCTTCTTTGCTTGAGTTAGTCTCTCTAAGGATTCCGGACCGCATGAGAGCAAGGGATGTTTTTGTGGTTCCCTTCCATCGAACTAATCATGGCTTTTTCAGTCCGATGTCGAGAGTGGCGAGAACTGCAAATGAGTATTCGGAGCTCTTGGATATGTTTGATGATTCTGACCGCTCAATTAGAGGCATTTTCAGAGGTGTTATTGATTGAATTGTCATACATATGGTGTACAGGTTATGTTTTGCTTTTTTGTTATGTTCTCATATTGAGATAGGTTATTTAAGACTAATGTAGTTTTAGATGTTCTTATTATTATTGTAAATGGTTGATCTGTTGAATAAATAAATAAATAAAAAATAAATTTTAAGCAACGTTTAAATACACCTCAAATTGTTCAGATAATTAAAAATGACAGTATTCTTAATTGTCGCGATAGTGTTATATCCATAGCAACCTTTCTTATGTTGTTTTTCAGTTGACTTACGTTAAAAATCAAACAATTTTCAAAGGCGTCTTCGTTAATCATTAATCTGCTTTTTATTGAGTTCTGTTAGTACATTTAGTTATCTACTAGGTTAACCTATTTAATTAAATTATAAAATTTTTTTAGGATAATGTAAAATATCATTTGTAATAATGGGCAGATTCATTGGTGTGCTCAAAGTTCCTATTTTTTATCGTGAATCATTACGGAAAATTATGTTAAAAGTAGAAGTCTATTGTTAGACTCCATGGCTTTTCGAACATGTTTTTTTTGTCATTTGTTTTCTGGTATCCTCAAAACGGGTTTTCTCAAAATTCACTTTTTTTGTCGACTGACAGACCTATAATTTTTTGGGGGGTGCTTCTCCTTTATGCCTCCATTCCATCGACTCCCTTTTGCATAAAGGACTCTAGTAGAGAACCATAGTTTGATTCCCTGTCACAATTGTCATGCACTAATTTTATTCATGCCTACATGTTCGTGGAGGATTCGGCGGACACTTGTATCTGAAGGCCCCGACATTTTTGATAATTCTTAAACTTTCAAGTGTCGATCACTTAATAAGAGATCCTCAAGGGCAATCTTGTTGTCCATTACCACTTCCACCATCCTTCCTATTCTTGCGTCATCTTCCAAGAATTCCTGTCCCATTCGAAACCGTTTTTACCAATCTCTTACCACAGAATAAGACGGAACATTTTCCCTGTACGCCCCATCCAGCCGATCTTTGATGCTTTAACGTGGAAGACCTTCTGGGGTACGGAATTTAATAACAGCTCTGTACTCAATCTTCGTGATTTCTGACATCGTGATGAACAAGTGTCAGTTATAAGAATTGACATAAAATCCATTTTTGTTTTTTCCAAGGCTAATAAGACTTGAACCAATCAATGCCTTACCAAATTTTGACACGCCTAGATACCCTGGATGTATGTAAGACCGGGAAATTTTGAAGATTACCTCGTATTTGAACATTTTCTGTTATTATGATCACACACCCTTATTTTCAGTTTTGTAAGTCTGTATGCAGGGTGTGGCGTCAAGACCTTTAGTTTGCCGTTTTTCAATAACTACTCCGATTTGAAATTTGAAAATTTACACACATATGATTGAGACGATCCAGTTCAGTGAAAATAGTTTACTTTATGTCAAACTTCCGGTTTAACCGGAAGTGAGCATCAACTTGCTTATTTTAAATACAACATGGTAGTTTTCATTATAATTTCGAATTATACATTGAATTTGAGATAAATTATTACTGATACACCATATGTCAAAATCAACCGTTTTCGAAATTTTTCGATTTTTTTTAAAATTCTCGCGAAAACCAAGGTGAACGTTGCACGCTCTCTTTCTGTGGAAATACAACTGAGAAGAACTCAGTTTTTGTACAGATTACCCTTAGATTGGCACCTAAATGACACGTTTGATAGCGTTTCTTTTAAGTATACAGGGTGATGAGATTAGCTGTGCCATTTGGTAAAATTGAAATCAGAATTACCCGCTTATTTCAAATGGAACACCCTATATTTTATGAGCTATTTCGGTTCGCATCCGGTTTCCCTTTCAATGTATTAGCATTCCCTATACCTAAATTCCACCGTTTCCCGAATATTTCAATTTTATTGGATTCACTTGATTCAAATTGTCACAATAGATTTAAAGCAGGCTTTGGAACGTGATAATACGCTTGTTGACGTCTACATGTCAAGTCGCACCCCTTACAAATGAGAACATAACATTTGTTTGGCCTTCTCGCGTAAAAAAAGAGAACACTTTGTATTTGCATCCAAATTGCTGCATTTCCCTTGTTTTCGTTCTGTAAAATCAATGTGTTGTTAACTAACTTGTAAAACCAAAATACAACTCAACAATATAGGTAATATTTATTATAAATGAGTACAGAACTTAACTAATAGCTAGTGGAAAGCTAAAACACACTTAACTAATAGCTAGTGGAAAGCTAAAACACAAAAACAAATAAAAAAATTGTGGAACTTATAACAAAGGCTCAAAATTACTCCCACTGACATGGAGGCATTTTGTTATTTGTCTTATAATGTTTTGATTCGTAGCCTTTCTGATTTGTCTCGAATTCAGTGAATTGAAGGCACGTAAAACTCTGCCTACCATGTCTTCTTTTGTGCTGGCAGGTTCGTGGCAAACTTTATTTTTGATGTAGCCCCAGATGCTTGCATCCAGAGGTGTTAACTAAGGGGACCGTGGTGGCCATCTATGTGGGCCATTATTGGCAATCCACCTGTCTTCAAAATGTTGTTGCAATAAAATCATGAGCTAAATGGAAACTGTGGGGCGGTGCTCCGTTTTGCTGATACCAGCTTGTTCTAGCTTCTTCTAAACTTAATGTGTTGAGAGAAACTAGAATCACAAAATATCATTATAACTCATACCAGCGAGATTTTCATCGTATATTTTAATCCAAAAAATCTTATCGTTCTTAATTGCAAAAAACACATTCAATGACCACCTGTCTTGGAAATAGTTGATCCTGGTAACATGGGGATTCTCATCTGACCAGAAGTGACTATTGTGGCGATTGTGCATGCCATTTTTGGAGAACTTCGCCTCATCGCACCAAATAATTCTCTTGCAGAAATTCTCATCTTCTTGTGTTTTCAATAGGAACCATTCACAGAACTCAACACGTCTAGGAAGATCGTTTGGTTGCAAACCATGTATCGGGTGGTAAAAAAAGGGTCTCCAATGATGCTTTTTCAAAATTCTGTGAATCGTTCTCGCTGACAAGTGTAATTCTTTTTCGTAATCATTGATAGATGCCTTGGGATCAGCAACAAAAAATGCCAATAAGTTCACTTCGTTTACCTCGTTATCGACGAGTGGCTTACGCTTCTATACTTTTGGGCGAAAACTTCCATGCTGTGAACAATTTTGCAGCAACCTCTTTATCATGTCGTGACTGGGTTTCGGTTTATTCGGGTACTTTTCTGCAAATACACGACATGTTCGGCCCACAATTCGTTGACACTCACCATAAATAATTAGAAGCTCCAAAAAATCGTTGTTTGTGTACTGCAAATTTGCCATTTTTGCACCGCGTTGACTCGTATCTCGATTTTTATGACAATAAGCTTCGCTTGACGCTGTTTTGACATGTAGATGTCAACAAGCATATTATCAAGTTCCAAAGCCTGCCTTAAATCTATTGTGGCAATTTGAATTATGTGAATACAATAAAATTGAAATATTCAGGAAACGGTGGAATTTTGGTATAGGGAATGCTAATACACGTTGAAAGGGAAACCGGATGCGAACCGAAATAGCCTATAAAATATAGGGTGTTCCGATTGAAATAAGCGAGTAATTGTGATTTCAATGTTACCAAATGACACGGCTAATTCTCATCACCCTGTATACTTAAAAGAAACGCTATCAAACGTGTCGTTTAGGTGCCAATCTGAGGGTAATCTGTACAAAAACTGAGTTTTCTCAGTTGTATTTCCACAAAGAGAGAGCGTGCAACGTTCACCTGGTTTTTGCGAGAATTTTCAAAAAAATCGAAAAATTTCGCAAACGGTTGATTTTTGACATATGGTGTATTAGTAATAATTTATCTCAAATTCAATGTAGAATTCAAAAATATAATGAAAATTACCATGTATTTAAAATAAGCAAGTTAATGGTCCCTTACGGTTAAACCGGAAGTTTGACATAAAGTAAAACTATTTTCACTGAACTGGAATTCGTCTCGATCGTATGTGTGTAAATTTTCAAATTTCAAATCGGTTATTGATAAACGGTCTTAGCACCACACCCTGTATATGTATATAAATTAAGTGCACCACAGTAATGACACCCTCCTATTCAGAAAAGCTCTGATCAGCGGGGGTGGGGGCGTGGGTTACATGGAAAAGACAATGGTACACACAATGACAGACACTGCCGCCTCCGGGGCCCATGTAGCAGCTGATCACTCGTTCCACCACTACACCATGGAAGTGTGTGTGTGTATTAAATCTCACACTGTCAAATTACGTTTAATACTTTCATTTCAATTTATTTTTTTGGGTTGCTCTATTTTCCCCTGCAGTTACCGAACACTCTATATAGTAACTCTGGAAATATCACATTTATTTCAGAAGAAATTGTATTTGCTTATTTACATATTAGAACTAGTAATGATAGAGAATAGTGTTTGCTAATGCCAATTAAAAAAATATTGTTTGTGTATAACTGATTATTATTATTGTTATTATTATTTCCAGGATGTAATTTTAAGAGATATTTTGCATCCTACAGTGAGGTTATTAGGATCAACAAAATACACTTTCCCTAGTGGTTTGATAGCCCGCAATGTCTTGGCAAGAAAGTATATTGACGCGCTCTATATTCTTTCAGTTAGAATTGGAGCAGATATGACCAGGACTCATGTAGCTGTTCCAGCATTACAGCGCTTCTTCTTAATCTTTGATAAAGTTCATAAATCTGATTGTTATAACTATATATCACCTTTGAAGGGTAGTGGTGCAAAGGTAAGTCATTATGGAAATGCAAAATGTTTTGCTTATTTTTGTTTTAATGCTTTGTATTTTAAGGACCAAGAGAATTCACCTAAGCCAGATAAATCTCATTATATAGAGGTCTGCCGAGATGGGACTGTAGCTGAGTGGATGGTAGGTGGTAAACCAATTCAGATATCACATGTGCGTGTAAAAGATACAGAATCAGTCGATAGCTTATCACCACCAGTTTCAACACAAATCCAAGCATCTCTTGGTGAAGACAGTACTATTAACCTTGCTTTTGAAGAGTTACGTTGTGTGTTCACTCTGGAACTTGCTTACACTGCATACATACCTTTTTTGAAACATATTGGGCAAAGCTCATTGGAAATCTCATTGAAAAACCATGACAGTATCAGAGAACTGTGCCAGCTATATGAGCACGATCTCCGAACAAACTATCCCAACCTCGATACAAAGTTACACTTATCAGAGCACAGTAGGACCACAATGATTTCAAGTTCTGGTAGCCTTGGAAGTAATATATCCGTGGTAGGTAATAGGATTGATGTTCAGACTGAAAATTTAGAACATCAGCTGGATCTATTAAGTCTAGTAAGTAGCAGAATAGAAAATAACAATAGGCACTTGAGGGGTAATTGGCTGGCATATTGGGAACATGAAATAGGACGTTCAGAGAAAGACATGATGTTCAATTTCAAACAGATTAAGCTACAGACATTCGCTGGGCACACCCATGGGGTTAAATGCTTGCATGTTCTGGATAACGAGAACAGTTTTATGTCGGGAAGTAGAGACAAAACTGTCAAATTGTGGTCTTTGAGAAGTCAGGGAGATGGTACAAGTGTTTCCAATTGTCAGTGGACCTACACTGCCCATAAAAAGTCCATATTAGCAATTACGTTCATAGAAAGTGTACGGTTAGTAGCATCATGTGATAGTATTGTACATCTCTGGGATCCGTTCTTGGGTGTCAATGTCTGTAATTTGGAATCGCCGAAGTTTGCACCTGTTAATGTTTTAAAAAGTATGCCCGCACCTTCGACATTGTTGTTTGCTGCTACAACAGAAGGCACTGTTAAAGTGATCGATTCAAGACTTTGCAAATATATTTATGAATTAAAGGTAAGAATAATTCTTTATTTCTATGTATTTTAATTAGAGATATGCGAACCCATGTTTATCTTGAACCGAACTATGCATGAACCCAAGCAAATATGTTGCTTCAAACTTCGAACCTCTGAAATAGTATATCTAGGGTTCACACTCGAACTTCGAACTTCTTAAAAATTCAAAATCGAACATCCAACTAATCAAAATTCTTCAATGTTCATATATCATTTTCTTAAATACAAAATTTAGGTATTTTGTAGGATACAATATTTGGTATGTAGAAGATATATTTATATTCTTTTTGCAAAAAGCAAAGTTTCAACAATATTTACAGGTTGATTGGGTGAAAATGCCTTCCGGTGCTAATGCTAGTTGTGAAAATAGGTCAACATTGAATAAAAAACACAAAAAGGTATATTGAAAACTTTTTTAGACTTCTACATCTCAATTATATAAACTTTTTGTCGTTTGGTATCATCTAGGCAGTTTTAACAGCCTTTTAGATTCATAGAGTTAATTACGCATGATAGTATAATATATATACAGGGTGTTTCCTCTAAAGCGCACATTATAATTTATTCTAGTTCTGAAAATGTCACTGATTTGAAAATTTGTATACAGGGGTTATCGCTTAATTCCTCTTCAATGAAAATATTTTCAAGATCGCAGCACATCCGGTTATACCCGAAGTAAGTATCAACTTCGTTATTTTGAATGGAAACCTATATTTTTTTATTGCATTTTGAGGTTCATAGAGTCTTTTTAAAAGGAATCATGTCAACTTTCCACTTACCTAAGTTCAGTCGTTTTCGAAATATTTAGACTTTTTTGAAAATGTTCAAGTTTGCGTATTCTTTTTCAAAAATCGATAATAATAGTTGTTTAATATTTTCGAATACTATTTGGCCATTTTGAAGAAGAAGGTTGGATCTTTCTTTTGGTGTAATCAGAGCTGCACAAAAATTAATGTAGGCACCAAAATTTTAACATACATGTAGGAACCTTCAAATACTTTAACTCAATTATTTTAAATGAAATGTCCCAATTTTTTCATCACCAAATGTGACAAAATTGTGGAGAGAACATGCCGTTCTGTTAACGAGAAATATCCTCACTTGCCACCCTTGAATAGATGAAAGTTCGAAAGATGAAATCGAATTTGGTACAGTTTGGACAGGCAAAAGCAACAAGAAAGAGAAATAAACCTGTAACTGGCGAAGAGAACATTAAAATTACTGTGCCGAGCTATTTTCATGTACATACACATGGGTCAATCCGAACCGCTGCAATAGATCTGAGTCTGCCAGGGAATCTATGCACAGTATTTTGACGAACAGTAAAATGCATCCCTGTTCCATTATAACAGTACATTCACTAGTACCTGGAGATTATAATCGAATATTGTGAAACTATTGTAATAAGAATTCAGGAAGATCTTTGTTTCCTACAGAAAATTATCTGGACAGACGAATAAAAATTTAGTAGAGAAGGAATCATCAATCAACGGAATCTACATTTTTGGGCACATAATTATCCACGATTTACCATAGAAGGACATTTTTAACATACATTTAATTTCAATGTGTTCTGTATGGTGATGGGTAATCGGACTGCCTTCCAAATTGACGATGAAGATTTATTAGGTGAGAGATATTTGAGATTGCTGAGAGGAGTGGTGTCTGCGTTTTGCGATAATTTTCTATTGAATGTGCTGAGTAACTGTTGGTATCAAATGGATGGCGCGCCAGCACATTCAGCGTATCAAGTCGCCTAGCAATTAACGGAGCTTTTTGAAGATCGTTGGTTTGGACGATATGGTTCCTCAACATGGCAATAAAAAAATATAGGTTCCCATTCAAAATAACGAAGTTGATACTCACTTCTGGTATAACTGAAAGTGCTTTCGGTATAACCGAAAGTGCTGTTATCTTAAAAATATTTTTATTGAATAGGAATTAATTGATAACCCCTGTATACAAATTTTCAAATTAGTGACATTTTCAGAACTTGAAAAAATTCTAATGTGCGCTTTAGAGGAAACACCTTGTGTACAGACACGCGGGCGCGCGCGTGTGTGTTTTTTTTTTTTTTTAACGTCAGTCTATTTCCACGACTATGGCCAATCACCGACCTCATGCAGCAGTTTCACCTTACTACCCTGGAAATTTTTATTGCATGTTGATTGAGAATATTCAATTTTGTCTTGGCTCGTTGTGAAATAAAGCATGTTCAACCTACAATTTCCGGAAGGCATTCTGCAATTAGCGTCATAAATTCTGAAAAACTATGTTACCAATCGCTCCTTAACATTGCCACCATAATGTTTTGACCAACGAATGCGATGGAATGGTAGGATATATGAAAAAATTATATCTATGATTGTTAAATGGCTCTGTCAGGTGTCAGTATGTCCCACCAACTGTCAAAAATATCCATTAGTGAAATCTCCTCAAATTATGCTACCGACTCCACAGGGCCAATACAGAGTTTAAAGCGCTGCTACTGAGTTAACGGGGCCGCTCTTGGGTAACAACTTCACTATCTTTGGCAGCTTTCAGTGCGTGTAATGTTCAATTTTGAAGTATTTTTGCACAACGAACTTCGAACTACTTTAGAGTATTACGTATTTCAAACTACTTTAACATCACCTGGTTAAATAACGTTGCTTTTCTTGTTATTAAATTATTCTGAATTTAAAAAACTAGATACCTGGGTCACTAATATAAGATTTTATCGCTCTTAGCTTTTTTTACCTTTAGAGTTGCGCAAAAATGGTAAATACAAGAGAGGTTTGGCATTTATTTTTGCGTTTAATATAGTTTTTAGAAAAGCAAATGAAAGTACATAGTAAGCCCGTTTTTTAATGGAACACCTATTTAATTAATTTAATTATTTAATAAACCAAAACTTGATGGAAAAGCATATTAAATTTTAAAACAAAAACATGTTTTTGTTTCCCACATTTTTTTTTATTAACTTGAGACTCATTTTGTACATTTTGTAGCTTCATCTAACTGTGACTTATAAGTGTATAAAAAAAGATATATCATCTGAAAGAGGTCACATAATACATTTGTTTGATTTGCAGTTAAACATGAACCTAGCTGGTCTAATTCGTTGCCTGGTAATTTCACCATCAGGCGCCTGGTTGGCAGCAGGTCAGTCTTCAGGTAATATTACTGTACTTGACACCAGAACAGGCCTAGTGCTTTCTACATGGAGGGCACATGAAAACGAAGTATTGCAAATTGTTGCACTAGACAATAACACTCTGATCTCCAGCAGTCTCGATCAGAACATTTCAGTGTGGAATGTGTCGGATGGCAAATTAAAGTTTCATTTGAGGTAAGTCAACATCTAAAATTAGTTATGTTACAAAGATAAATGAGTTATGTATTAAAAGTGAGAAGGGAAACTAGTCGCAGGCAAATTCTGCAGTGTATTGTATTTTTATCGCCGAACAAGGTTTTTGTACTGTCTTTATTACCTTATCTAAAAGGTGTCCATCTCTAATAATTTTGGGAAGGTTCAACTACAACTAAATTAACATAGTTTCCTTTGGCGGGAATATCTGTATTCTTATGTTATCTCGAGGACGTGTTGAAACGTGAAAATTTATTTTACGAAGCAATCGATCAGGTGATTCGTAATTGGCGGTGGTGAAACGTTCATACATTTTTTGTTCTAACTATATTTCACAATATATATACTCTCGAACTTATTTAGCTGTCCTGGTTGTCTTAACATTTTTTATTAATTTTAGATTATCTTCATTAACGTGATGATTATTATCCCAAATATGTCGGGCGACGGAAGATCTATGTATAGTACCGTAACGTAATTGGGCTAAGTGTTCTTTGAATCTAATTCCAATCGATCTTTTTGTTTGTCCGACGTACTTAAGATTACAATTTTTACAACTTAGTGAAACGATTGTCAGGTCTTTTAAAAGGTGTTGTGGTGATTTGGGTTCTCCAAGTGTACTTATCAGTGCTCATCACAGGTTCCAATCTTCACTTAGTATATTATGTCAGGTCTAAGTGGTGAAAATTATTTTAGTTTTTTTTTATATTGACACTAGAGATGTGAAACTAATAAGCTATACTGCCGTCGGACAGAAAAACAATGTATATACTGTAATGGCGCCTTTATTTGCAGACCATTTCTTGGTTTATCGGAGTGGTGGTATTGCTTGTAGGGTCTCTGCCGCCAGATTTTAGGGTCTTTACTCCCTATCAAGAATGTCGGCGACCTCATCACTATACTCTGAGTACTGACATCATCAGCGTGCCTGAGCAACTCCGTGGAGAAGGGTTCGGTAGCCTTTAGCATGAGAGGCTGGTTACGTTATCACCTAGTCAGTGGTCTGTAGTTGCTCCCTCAGTATTCTGGCTGTGTATCTAGTTCGAGCAGATTTATCTAAGTGGGGTAGGCTATGAATGTTACACTCTATTGTTAATAAAAACCATGTTTGTTTTGCATTCTACAGGGTGATTCACGTAACCGTCCGTTAAAAAAAAATATTTCCCGAAATCGTATTATCAGATTTGGTATCCAGCCACAATCGACTGTTGGAAGTCTAGATAAAGTAGTTCCAAAATGGCAGCAATTACGGAAATTTTAATGGAAATAGCCCATTTTGATTACACACCTGGATACTACATTCCTAAATACTTTCCATGTAACAATCAGGTCTCTTACAACTCTCGAAAGGTCAATTACCTTGCACTGTATGCTGCAATACTTGATCAAAATTGGTCTCAACTGGAGTCCTTTGCTACCGCCGATGAGGCTTGTACTTACTTTTATGGCAGACTTTACAATATCTTTGAATAACACGTTCCTCAGTGCAAGAGGTCATCTAAAAAATTTTTATCCTGGTTTATTAATGATATAAAGAATAAGGAGAGGCGCTATGCAAGATATAGGAGGCATGAACGTGACAATGATCATGCGGAATATAGTCTTCTTAGATCGATAGTTAAAAACAAGTTGCCAGAGGCATATGCTGAGTATGTCCATGGAACTGAAGAGTCTCTTAAGGTTGATCCCTCTAGATTTTGGTCTCACATACAGGAAAGGAGGCGAGCAAGTAACATTCCAAGTACTGTGTCTGACGAAAATGGCATGGTTTATAATAAGCCTCAAACAATTGTTAATTATTTTGGAAACTATTTTAAAAGTGTGTACAGTCCTCAATACATCACTGAACCAGTGGATACCTCCGGACCATCGCATATGGCAGTCAGTGTGGCAGTGATTGGTGATAAAGAAATTCTTAAAGCCATCAGGAAGCTCAGGAACAAGTTTACTACTGGACCAGATTTGGTGCCATCCTTTTTGATTAGGGACTGTGTGCATGCTCTTCTCAAACCCCTTACAACCCTATTTAACTTGTCGCTGCACACACATTGCTTCCTTGAGGTTTGGAAGGTTGTTCGGATCTGTCCTGTTTTCAAGTCTGGGGACCGTTCTAAAATCAGCAACTACAGGCCTATAGCTATCCTATGTACTTTTGCGAGGATTTTTGAGGCAGTTGTGTATGGTCGTATTTATCCTGCCGTGAAGTATCACTTGTCACAATACCAGCATGGGTTTGTGGAGGGGAGCTCAACACTGACGAATTTATCCCTGTTCACACAGTATGTAAGTGAAGCTTTGGATGGACGGGGTCAGGTGGATGTCATTTATACAGACTTCTCCAAAGCGTTCGATCGTGTTGACCACTCAAACTTCTGTACAAGCTGCATTTGGCGGGCCTTGATGGACAGCTTGATGGTCACTGTTCTAGACTACAGGTGGACCTTGACAACTTACAGCTGTGGTGTGTTGAGAACAGACTTGAATTAAATGTCTCGAAGTGCAAAGTGATGACATACACTAGAAAAACCAGCCATATAGATTTTCCCTACAAAGTGGGTGGTGTACCATTGGCTAGGACTGAAACGCACAGAGATCTTGGCATTGTATATGATGAACAACAGTTTCACTGGACATATTCAAACAATTACATCATCCTATTTGAGGTTGATGGGTTTCATTATGAGGAATGGCAGATCATTTTCCAATTTGGATAGCTTGAAAATTCTCTATTTTGCTTACATTCGATTGAGGCTTGAATATTGTAGCTTGGTTTTTTATCCATTTTATAGTGTTCAGATTGGTGCTCTAGAAGATGTTCAGCGTAAGTTTTTAAGACACCTTGTATATAGGGAATCTGGTACTTACCCACAGAGGGGATGCGATCATGGCCAATTGCCGATGCAAGCTGGCATACACAGTTTGTATTCAAGCGGAAAAGTTGCATCTGTGATGTTCCTGCATAACTTGTTTCATAGTAAAGTTGATTGTCCAGACTTATTGATGCAATTAAGTTTCTCAGTTCCACGGGCTGTATCTAGAGTGGTGGGAGTGTTTAAGCCTCTAATACCGAGGACTAACTTGTATATGAAATCACCTGTGTATACAATGAACTCTGACTTTAATGACATTGCAAACTTGTGCGACTTCTATTCGGATAATGCTGCGGTTATTCGTGGGTGGCTATATCTTACTTTGCCGGTTATTAGGACCATTATAGTACTGTTTTGTGTAATTTCTGCCTTGTGATGTTTTGCACAGTATTTTAGTTTTGTTTTTGGAAGTAATTTTTGTTCATATTGTTGCATATTGTTCTTTTTGTTTGTTGCCCTATTAATGAAATTATCCTATTGGGCAGGTATTCAATAAGTTAATTAATTAATTAATTAATTAAATTCTGAGTTCAGAACGTCCAAGTTGTCAACACATATTGGTCATAGTTTTGACATATGTCACATTTTTCGCAAAAAATCGTGATTGCATGGGTCTATTAAGGAATTCGTTACTCCTGAACCATTGGAAATAAATAAATGATTTTTTAAAATTCTATTCTTAAAGGCTTGGCCAACATTTTGCATCAACTGACATCTTTGCTACGTTTCATACGCCCACTGCGATGTTTCAGAAATATTATATTTTTTTCCTCACGGGTAGTTTAGGCATAAGGGGCTTTGGAAAAAATCGGTTCAATTCAATTTTTATTCAAGATTGTATTACAATAACAAATAGTAACAACAGAATAACAACAAATTTACAGATTAACGAAATAATTATTTCAATACAAATGCTCAATGTGTGCATCGTTTTCATAGATACAGTGTATGTACAATATCCTTTATTCAATTCTTAAAGGCTTGGCCAACATTTTTCATCAACTGGCATCTTTCCTATGTTTCATACGCCTACCGCGATGTTTCAAATTTGACAATCAAAAAATGTCAAAAACTTAATTTTTTCAAATGGCACCTCTACCATTTCTGACACAATAAATCGAAGTATAATTAAATATAAGGCCCACTTTTATTTCAATTATACATGCCTATCTTTATTCGTTTTTGAGTTAGTGTCATTTTTTAAAGAAATATAATTTTTTTCCTCAAGGATAGGTTGGGCACAAGGGGCTTTGGAAAAAATCGATTCAATTGAATTTTAATTCAAAAATTGTATTACAATAACAAATAGTAACAATAAAATAACAAAATAATTATTTCAATACAAATGCTCAATGTATGCACCGTTTTCATTGAGACAGTGTATGTACAATACGCTCCTGAAGAGAATGCGTTGCTCTCAGAGTTTCGAACTGTTCCAAATGATCAAAAGCTCCAACTATTCTTCTTCTCAAGCCTTCGTAATTTAAAATCGGATTTGTGTACACTGATTCTTCGACACAACCCCCACAAATAACAATCTAAAGGGGTACGTTCCGAAGATTAGGTGGGCCAAATTGACGGGCCCCTATTTCTCCACCAACGATCTTCAAAGAGTACAGCTAATTTGGCATCTACGGCTCTAGTCGAATTTGCTGTAGTTCTGTCCATTTGACACCACCAGCAGACAGAAAACATTCCACCTCCGTTACCATACGATAATTTTCGTCAGCCCAAAAATGCTGATTTTCTCGATTAATTATCTCTTGTTAACAAATATTTGCTTTGTCTGTCCACATAAGTTTTTGTAAAAAATTACGATCTTAATGATTTCTTACCAAAGATTCTTCGCAAAACTTGATCCTGCATACATAGTCTCCAGGGTGTAGTTTATGTAGCCTTATAAATTTATAGGAATGTCACTTATGATGACAAACAATTTTTTGAAACGAGGAATAAAAGATTTCTAAATCAGTGGATGCTGTTCTGATTGAAGCACGTGGATATGCTTGAAAATATCGCAAGGCGTTGATTGCAACCTCTTCATTTCTTGTTATAGGTTTAGTTCTCACAACAGGCTTAGCTACCTTCCCATGATAAAAAAAAAAGATTTTTAAGTCTAAGAAATTTTCCATTCGTCATTTGTGGTAGATGTGGATAATTGAAGTTAAAGGTGGGGCATGTTAGGTCAACTGTTCTGTTATTTTCCGCTTAAATTACAAATAAATCAGAGACAACACCATTCGGATAATGTTCCACAGTGAAAATTGCACGAATTAATTGAAACAGTAAGATAGTAATAACAGTTACTAGGTTTGACATATGAAATTTTTTTCCAAAGCCTACTACCCTCAAGGAAAAAATAATATTTCTTTAAAAAATGACAATAACTCAAAAACGATTAAAGATAGGCATGCATAATGTTAACAAAAGTGGGCATTAAATTTAATTATGCATTGATCTCTGGCATTAAAAATGAAGTTTTTTAAATTTTGTGATTGTCAAATTCAACCATAATTGTTCATTTTACTAAAATATTTCCAGAAAATTCATTTTAAATAGACCCTTTCTCTGATGCTTTGATAGTAGTTTTAGTTAAGTTTATGGTTTAATGGTCTATAATTTTCATTAAAAAAAACATTAATGAGGAGACCGTGACTTGTGAATTATAAAAAGATTTCTTCAAATGAGTGCAAAGTAGGCCCCCTAGAATCCATATCCGAGTTTAGTTTCAGTTTTTATCCGTTTACATATATACAGTGTGACACATTTCTTTGGCAAAACTCAATATAATTGTTATTATACAAGATACGAGAAAAAAATGTATATGTTAATTATAGGGTGTTTTGAGCTGCTGCATCTTATAAAATTATTTTGACACTCACAGGATCGCCCATAAGTCGTTGGTGATACCTAAAATATATTTTTTCAAATGTTCCTTTTGCATTTTTTATCGAAATATGATGCATGTTCGTAAGAAGAAAAATCGAAACGTAGAAAGTGCGTTCTGGTAGCGAATTTTCATTAACCTTCGTCTGCATGACAGGGTACCTGGGTACCCATTCTGTTTTAAAAGTGATGTTTTTATTTGTTAATGTTAATCTTTATGCCTAAGGTGTTGTGACATCTCAGAATTCGTTATAAAAAACCATTTTCTGCCAATTTAGTATTTTTTATAACTTTTGAAAATTATATAATGGACATTGAAATTTTTAATACTTATTCCTCACATCAGGGGTACCCCGGTACCTACTAAAATAAAAATTTATTTTGTTGCAAATCTTTAACTTTGGGGCACAGTAATAAAAAAATTAACACTCTTTATTTGAAAAAGTATATTCATTTTATAATATTTTTTTATTACAATAATTCTTTTACAGTTTACAATTGTAACACTTATTTATTTTCTCACAATGTTCGTCGCATATTGGGCGGCTACAAACGTCACACGATTTTCTGGTTTTTCTCTGTCTTTTTGTAGCAGCTCGACACACATAACATTTACCTGTTATGAAGGTGCCCGGTTTTATCTCTGGGATGATTCTTTTCTACAACCGGCGGTGGCAGTTGGTATGCTAATGGACCTCCTAACATGCACTCAATTCCCGATTTGGTACTAAAATGTTGTAACACCTTTGGTGGTTTGGCTCTCAACTCTATGCTCGGTCTAGATAATTGCTTTCCAAGTTCTTGAAGAAATTTTCTACGATATTTTTTTTTCTTCTGAAGAGGGTTATTTTCAGTATAAATAATATATTCTGCTAATCTTGCTATATCAAGCATGTTATAAAACATTGCAAGAGACCAACGGTTTGTTCGACGTTTGACAGAGTAGTGCGACACCATCTTGTCCATAGTATCAACACCACCTTTCCCTGAATTGTAATAATGGATTATTTCAGGTTTTTTCTTTGGACCAGATACATTTACAGTGTCATGCATTGTGGATCAGAATATTACAGCTTTTCCCTATTTTTGTACGTATGAAACCAGTGTGATATTATCCTCAGAAAATCCAAACTTAGAAGAACGTTCTTCCCTACTTTTATTTGGCAACATCTCTGGCAGTATATAAGGTTTTTTTTTTTTTTTTAGCGTACCCACAACAGAAAGTTTCCATGACATTAGAAACCAAGCTAAGGGAAGTGTGGTGAAAAAATTATCCATCACATTTCTCCCACTATTTTTATAATGAATGCATAAATCTTTTACCACACGCTCACCTTGATTTTGTTCATGACCTTGCGATGATTTCCTTGTATAAATTTGCCCCACAAGAGGGTAAGAATTAGCTGCATCGCACACCCACCAAATTTTTATTCCATATTTGGCAGATTTGGCTGGCATATACTGCGTGAACCTGGTCCTGCCTCTATATGGAAATAGTTGTTCGTCTACTGTTAGGCATTCAGACGGTGTATAATTCAATTTCAAATTTTGCATCAATAGAAGCCAAAGTTCTGAGAATGCAGCTGCTTTATCAGTTTTCAATCTATCGGTTCTGGTATTCATATTGTCAAAACGTACAAATCTTTGAATGGAATAAAATCTGTTGACTGACATTGTCGCACCGTACAATGGGTAAGCATCACTTTTCCACAAGTGTCTCAGATTTTCTTTCTTAGAGTGTCGCACTCCAGCAGTAATCAGTATCCCGAGATAACCATCAAATTGTTCTTGTGTGAGAGGTTTCCAAATTTTTTGTGGTTTGTTGGAATGCTGTTTATTCCACTCCGTGTGGATGGTTTTGGCTTTGCGGTTTGTTTCTCGAATTATAATGTTGCACATTTCTGGGGTAAAAATGCGTGCGAAAGTTTCCCGAACTGAGAGGGAATTTGTTGTCTTCAAAAGTCCAGATTTTTTTCGCAAAATATTTTGTGACAGCGTTTGACAACCAGGCATTGGGGGACTGAATTGCCAGATAGTTCCATATTTAGAACGCAAAACTAGGTCATCACAATTATCAACCTGAACCTCTAGCTGCTTATCTTCAGAATTGTCTTCCTCGGCAATTTCAATTTCATTCTTAGTGTCAAGCAAAACATCTTCTATGTCTGATTCTTCTGCTTGGTTATTTGTTGATGACAACAAAGGCAGTGAATATTCATCTTCTGATTCGGAGTCTTTAATTAGTTCATTGTCATTATCACTCTCTGAATCAGATTCCATAGCATTTAATTCCTGAAGATAATTTACTTGCTGTTCATAACTCATTCTGTAAATAATCAGGTACATAGGAAAAATGTCAAAAATTACAACAAAAATGTAGTTTATTATCATTTATCACTTTTATAATCTACGTACCGTTTGAATTCAGAGCTGGAAACTTCCCTAAATGTTTCTGCCATTCCGAAAATTCACTAGGACGATTTTTATTTCAAGTCAGTTTTTGTGGCTATTTTGAACTTCAATGTAGGCAATTTTACTTGGAAGATAATGAAGTGCTTTTAAGTGATATCATTTTCACAACTGAATTTATGTTAAACTTTATGTGGAAGTGTAAAATTTGCATATAAAAAATATTTTAAAACAAATCTACGGTTACATGATCCTTTTGACACCTAGTATGTGACGAATAGAGAAAAATTAATGCTTATACGGACATCATGTGTCTAATTTTTTATTACTTTTAGTGAAATTTCTTAGAAAAAAATCACTAATGGGGAGATCCCGACTTCTGAATTTTGAAAAAAAAAATTCAAATGAGTGCGAACTAGGACCCTGAGTGCCCATAACCGGGGTTAGTTTCAATTTATATATATATATATATATATATATATATATATATATATATATATATATATATATATATATATATATATATATAAATGTGTGTGTGTGTGTGTGTGTGTGTGTATTCGTTCGTTAGCCAGGAAAATCGAACCAGGTTTTCCCGGAAAATTTGCTATTTCTATAATGCACTTGCTGTGTTCAGACTTTTTTTTATTATATTTGCTTGCATTCGTGAACCTAATACACTAGAATATCGTTCTTTTGAGTCTCTTTCATCTGAGCTTCTGTTTGATTTGAGCCGAACAATAACTCCTCGTATTCCGTATCATTCAAATAAAATTTGTTGGGTTCCATTTTGTAAATATATGTACTTGCAAGTGATAAATAACCCACCTAATAAAAATGTCAATGCTAATACCCATAGAGCTGGACCTACGAGAGATTTAAATTAACCTAGACAAGATTTAACCCAAGAACATAGTATTTATTGCACTTATAACTGCGGAGGCTTTCTGGATATAGATTAGATTAGATTCAGTGCTGAATAGGCTATTTCACTCTGTCCACTGTGACTGTGGGTCTATTGTGGCTCTTCTTAATATGACACTAATGAATTGATATGCACTATGTAATGTATTTATTAACATGAAACCAAAAAACTGTACACAATTCATTAGATCTATGCTATGATGTTACAGAACCAATTCCAGCATTGATCGGTACATATGGATTCACTTTTGATTCATATAATCCGAGTTATCTCTGGTCCCATTTAACTCGAATAAATGAGACTACTGTATGTAATTTATAATGTCTTTGTCCAAACTTTATTTTATTTTAACTGTGTCTGATAAGCACACTTGGAGAACCCAAATCACCACAACACATTTTAAAAACCTGACTATCGTTTCATTAACCAAGTTAGCGTCATCAGAGGATGATAATTAGACCAGAATTATTCATCCTCTGATGACGCTAATTTGGTTAGTGAAACGATCGTCAGGTTCTTTTAACTGTGTTGTGGTGATTTGAGTTCTCCAGTGCTTATCAGTGCTCATCACAGGTTCCAATATTCACTTAGTTAACTGTCTGCTTTTTTGCTTGCTTGCCACCTTCAAATACTTTATTTTGCATTTAATTGATTTCTTTTAGTTGAAATTATTTTATTAATTGTTATTTAGCTCTATTATTGTTTAGAAACATTGTTATTTCTGATTAACAGCGTTTGCCTTCCTAGGGGGGTAATGGAGCCAGTTCACTGTCTCAACGTGTACAACAACGAGCTCATCTCAGCTACGACCGCCAATCGTATAGGCGTTCACACTTCGATAGATGCAGATGCTTCTTTCTCCAGTACTAAATTGCGAGCGGACGCCTTCAGGGGTCTAATAACCTCCACTGCTCTACTGCCGCTCAACCGTCTGTTGCTACTGGGAGCCGACTCTGGTAACATCAGTCTGTTGTGTTAAGTTAGGGTCTGTATGTGTCGATTTGTTGCTCATTGTAATGTCACATTCCAGTTTTATTTGGCGGATTAATATTTAATTAGTAAGTGACGATTATTTGATAAGTGATAATATTTAGTAATCTAGTATCGAAAGAAAGCTTGTCTCGAGTATTAAGGTTAAACGGTTAAAATGTATCTTACCTATAGAAACAGAAAGTTTAGTACCTCCCAATTTTTTATGACTAGACTGATAGTAAATGTGACGTTCTTCATGGATACTCACTGACTCAGTTGCTCTTGTGATTGTATACATTATTTTAGTGTGATTTTAACACAAAACTCTTACATAATCTCAAATTAATGTTTTATCTAAGTTGGATTCACTAGTTTTCGCTTTAAAAAAATTAGACGAAAACTGTAATTTATTAAATTTTTTTTCAAAACAAAAAACTAATTCAGATTTTCTTGAAGATAATTGAACACAATAAAAATGCGTAGTTTTGTCCTAATTCAAACTAATTCGTACCTCTTATAATTTATCAACATTCCCATATTTGGCTCGAAAATGTGCACCTGTATAAGATGGATCAATGTTAAGCGTTAAAATTTGCAAGGTGGTCTTTTTCAGAGAAGTAAATTAAAAAGCATCCATTTAGTTTATATCAATAATAATAATAATAAGGTTTATTGATAAGTTGTTACAAACATTTACAATTAGATACAAAAGGTTACCAAATACATATACACAATAAAAAAATATAGAATTAACATTCAATACAAAGAAGTAATTACCAAATCAATAAACGTGCATGTCGTACATTCTAAAGTAATCAGTTAACAATTATCCTAATAGTTATAAGCCTTAGACATCTTTACAGAAGCAAACTTGCTTGTTAGCAAAAATGTCTATGCGACATGATAAACAAACTGAAAAATACAACACAAAAAACTATCATAATATTAGTGTAGAGTATCATAAAGTAAACAATATTTGGTAGCGTTCTACAATTAATAAAAGTGAAAAACAGCAAAACTAACTACATATGCCCACACCATACAAAACACAACACACAACAGAATTATGACTGTCAGGGAAGTAAAACCCAGAGTAATTGACAGTCCGGAGATAAAATACCCTCGAGAAAAACAACAACAACTCAACCATGATAACCTAACATTTTAAAGCTGCAACCGACCGTCCCCGACCATCGATCAATAGACATCACCCCAAAACTCAACGACGCCCTCCGCAAAACGAGAGACAAAAAATAAAAAAGGTATAGGTACTTTAAAAACGCAGAAATACAGATTCACTCAGTAATCTGTGGTCAAATCATACTCAGTTATATTCCATCCATTCACATACATACTTGCTTGTGCGCTTGTTCGTAAACTTCACACCTTCATTCACACACACACGCACACAAACACACACGTAGTCTCAGACACATCCATACTCACACACATGCACACAATGATCGATTAAAATCAAGATCTACTAAAAGGGTCGACAATTAAGAGAAGGCAACCACCCGACCGATAACACTCCTCGGTGTATTAAGCAGCCATAGTTGAATCCTTTTTTTATAAAGCCTATAAGAATTCGTAGATCTTATATCAATGGGCAGGGTATGAAAGAGTCTCAAACCAATATACACAAAACTACGCTGACCAATCCTTTTTTCCGCCCTGTACTTTTTCGTGACAATATTTTTGTACCTCGTAGAGTATGCATGTTCTGCAAAATTAATAGCACCTTTGTGTCTGTAAATATACAGTAAGATACCACGATAGTACAGTTTCCGCACATCCATCACTCCGGCCTCCGAATGCAGCGCATCACTGGGGTAGGTAATGTTTCTGCCATATATAATTTTTAATATCCACCTCTGAGTTGTTCCTACCTTTCTCAAGTATGTTTCTGATGCGCTTCCCCACGCCAATATGCCGTATAAAAGCTGTGACTGAATGAGAGCAAAGTAAATAGTCTTAAGGTAAGTGATTTCCAGAAATTGCTTTAATCTCTTAAACTTCGAAAGGAAGCTCCTCAGTTTCTGGATTACTTGATTTGTCTGCCTGTCCAATCTCAGATGACAGTCAATATTCAAACCAAGATAATGTATATTCCTTGTTTCACTTATCTGATCAGAACCTACAGACAAGTTCCCTAGTCTTAGCATTCCACTGGCATATGAACTGAATGGCATGTACTTAGTTTTGTCCCAGTTTATGGACAATAGGTTTTGGTTAAACCATGTTTTTAATGCTTTTAAATCTGTCTCTGCTTCCTGTTTCAGAGATAACCAATCCGGGGCGGTGTACAAAATAGCCGTATCGTCAGCATAACTGACGATCTCTCCTTCTGACGGTAAGCGAAGCATGTCATTTATGTATATGTTGAATAGCAAAGGCCCCAATACTGTGCCCTGCGGAACTCCACACTCCACCTGTTCATAGCAGCTAAAGTTATTTCCTATTGTCACACATTGTTTGCGGTCGGTTATGTACCTCTTAAGCAAATCAAATATTTTCCTCCGAAATCCAGTCCTATGAAGTTTAGCTAGCAATTTTGGGTGGGACACCGTATCGAACGCCTTCGCTAGGTCCAGAAACACACACAAGGTTGGCCGGCTCTTATCCAGACTGTCATAGAGTTTTGAAGTAAGAAATGCCATTTTCGAGTTTTCCGTTTCATAATCATACAACTAGCAATGTGCACCCGCAGTCGGTCGACAAACGATTTGGCCGCATCGTCGGCACTGATATGCTAACGCATATCGGTCCACTCCTCCTTGATTAAATCCGCTTTAAGTTTCTTATAATCTATTATCTTCACATAATTTGCTTCACATTCCTGTGGTGTCCTTATATCTGATTTTTTAACTCTAAAAAGGACATTATGGGATAATGATCGGTTATCAGGTTTTCAAAAACCACAGACTCTGTCACACTCTGCAGCGGGACACCTGATGAATATGTGGTCCAGGCATGAACTCGAGTTTCCCCGTACCCTGGTAATGGTGTTCTCATAAGACACGTATCCAAACTCATACAGTGTGTTCAAATACACATTCGATATATCGTCAGTGTCCAGTATATCCATGTTGATGTCACCCACAAACATACTGATGTTGTGTGTGCCCAAGTGGTCAGTGCAAAAAAAAACGTAAAGATCCCAAACAAAAGTGGTGGCGTCTGTAGCTGGTGACCTGTAACAGCCAATTATACTCACAGTTTGGCTTTTGCAACTTATGTCCACTCTCAGTAAGTTGGTACACCCTAGGGGTATAACTCTATGAGTGTATTTCAACGTGTCTCTAACGTATATAACCACACCATCATTTTGGTTTAAAGCACCATTGCTGTAAACCAGGTCGTAGTCCCGCAGCTTATAAGCGTTAACATCTGTAATTCGCCATGTTTCTGTAAGTACTATGATATCAAATTTGCAACTTATATTCGCAAGCATAATAGACAATTCATCAATATTCTTATCAAGGCTACGAATGTTATTGTGAAAAATGTTCAGGTCAAATCTCCCACTGCATATTCTTCTATTCAATTCGTTAAAATCTTCAACAAACTGTGTACTCACAATCTTTGCACCATAATCTGTTATATATTCATCCATGACAGATCCCTCCTTTCTCCTCTCTTCCTCGCACAGGATTTCAGAAACCGCAGCTCAACAGATATTCCCCACACACTCAACAGTCACACACAACATACACACAGCAAGAGAAACAAAAGACAAGGAAACAGAATCCCAAACCAACACAAAAGTCAGAAACAAAAAAAGTCAAGGCAAGAAACCCCCAACACAACCAGCAAGCCACGCCGTACAAGTCACAAAATTTTGCTCAAGAGCAACTTATATAATATCTACCCTAAATTGTCTCTAGATTAATAAAATAAAACAAATATTAGTTATTAATAATGATGTGCACAAATTTAAAAAATGTACTCAAAATCTGTCAGATATACTTAAAAATGTATTACTCTATCACCTTCTATAATCAGAAAATAAAAATAGACTCACAAAATGTTATACACAAATATATAGACACAAATCAGAACGCTTATTATGGCAAAAAACACACAGTTACTATAGATAAATAAAATTCCGCAATACAGTGACAGAAACGATTAAAGTGTCTTAAAAATTAACCACAGACGATAAAAATCAACAAATCTAACTAGATATATAAGCAAATAAATAATAAATTTATTCACGAAAAACGTTGCTTCAGAATACCACATTGGAAGAAGCATCAAAAAAGCAAAAAAGAACATCGCTAATTAAAAACAAGCAAAAAAAAAACTCATAAACGCACCTAATAAGCAAAAAGAAATATTTAAGCTATTTGTCACTACTAAAACTAAAAAGATATAAAATTTCCTGCATCAAAATATGAAATCTGTATAGAAATTAACTGGTGCATTCGTAGTCAACATATTTTTTACTGCGACCAGGTTTAAACTGTAACAGAGAGCTAATTTAAAGTCCCTTTAGCAAAACGAGTGCAGAATTGTGTTGCTTCAAAGAAGTGCAACTTAGAATTATTGTTGGGGTAAATGTCAACAAAATCAACAAATAAAAGGAAGACCAGACTTGTAGATTATTATTCTGTCCATGGTTCCATTAGTTTAGAAGTTGGTCCCTTGATCCCGTAGGTATACAGCTTGTGTAAGAGAATATCATGGTAAACTATATCCAAAGCTTTGCTTAGATCACATAATGCCTTCTCCACCACTCTGACCTCATCAAATACAGCTGTATTTTTTTTCCATGGCAAATATGGTGGACATGTCAGCCCTGGAGCCTGCCCTAAACCCTCTTTCTAAAGTAGTATCAAGATTATTTATGTCTAAGGAGCGGAGGATAATTGGGGATTAAGTTTTTTATAACTAGGATAATATGGACATGGTAACGATGTAATTTGTAATAAAAATTTTAATAATAATAAAAAGAATTAACAACTTTTTAAAACTAACTTAACCGAATAAATTGAAAACCAAATCTGTACACAATTAAATTAAAAATCTCGCGTCTTTACATTTTAAGAATCTAATAAAAAATCTTTCATATTAGTGTCTACATTTTCAAAGCAAAAGTTAAAAGTCAAAAGTTTCTACCTTATTCAAAGCAACTCTCTTATAATATCAACAAACATCTCTATATATAAACTTCTGTGTGAACTAGATTCTTAAAACTATGCAATCAATTAGTCAGCGTTTCTTATACTGTACGCTGCAATTCCAACTGGTTTATTATTTATGTAATATGAGCAATTCCAGGTCTATAATTATAATTTCTATGTGACCTACTTAATTATAAACGATATTACTTGGATTTATGCTAGCGAATGTTCGTATAACTATTGTAATATGAAATTAATATTAAATATATTTTCACGATTAGGAATGCCCTCTTGGATAGTTTTCTGTTCTATGAACAATTTACCCAAATAAAAACTTATTCAACAGTTTATCTGATAATTTAATGTGCATGTTAAAATTGAATAAGTGTAAACAAAGATTTTGTAGAGGTTTTTCCTGGTGTTATTTCCTTTGTTTATGTTTCTGAATGGTCTACAAAATGTAATTGTCCAAGTTGAAATATTTAAAGCGTTTAATGAAAATGGATACTTACTCTTTTTGGGCTGATTTTGACTAAAAGCTGATATTTATTAGACCCTTAGTGCAAAATTGTGACATTTTTTCCAGGTAACTGTATTAGTTCGACATCTAGGTATTCACAATTTATTATTTAATTTAATAGTTTTTATTATGTGGTTAAATATAACATAGGATGAAAATATCAGATCATCATTAATTGGTTGGTCACATATATCAAAATCGTGATGCAATTATGCATTTATATTCACAATAAAATCGGCTGTTATGATTGTCAATCAAGCTCGAAAATAACTTGTATATTGAAAGTTGTTATTTTTGTGATCTGGCCAGATTTATTATTTAGTGAGAAGTGCTGCATGCCATGCTTCAGCAATAAATTCGAGCCTAATGCTCGTTGGTTGACATTTACTTATACGATTTCATTTAAAAAAAAACTCTTATCAAAGACTTAAAGTGAATTGTTAAAATAGATATCAAAGTGATGGATTGAAAGTAGATTGGCAGCACTTCTAAGACCAATGTGATCAATCACAATATTTTAGTTGTAGTATTACGGTACACTAATTTCATTTCAGATCATTAAACCACAATGCACATTAAGTAAAAACAATTTCAAATATAATTATGTATCTTTATATTAGCACCGCCACAACAAAAATAAAAGAATTGTTCTGAACTGGCCTTTGTTGGCTCAGGTTGCCAAAAACAGTTTGAAAGGGTGAAAAGAAAAATATAACTAATTCAGTTCCAAAAGGTTGACACACATGATTCCGTGGCTATTGATAACCAGTTAATTTGCCTCTCAATAAAATTTCTCTCAAACTTTGTACTTCCTGTTCAAGACCAAAATTCAAGCGTCAAATACCAAGAGCCAAAATCTCGTACTCAAGCTCAAACAAAAATCCAAGAGTTATTTTATTTATGTTATATATTACTGAATTTAGACCCAAAACTAAAAACCTCATCGTTTTCATCTTAAACGGTTTGTTTCAAACAGAAATCACAGTCACAAATTTATTTACTTTGACTGCGAAACTCATTTACTACTTAAAAAAGTAATCACTACAATAGAATGAGATCTGAAACAGCTTACCTTAAATTTGTAACGACGTTATAGTTCTTATTGGTCCAGCAGAGTCACCAGCCGACTGACAGTTGTTTGCTCTCGCAGAGTGCACAGTCGACTCTCTGTGTGCTTGCATCCAGCCGGCTTGCCTGTGTTCGCTAGCATGCTTTTTTGTCTCCTTACAAAACGCAAAGCACCTCTGGTATTAAAAAGAGCACGCATATAGTCCATCTTCGACTCAGTGGCTTTAACTGTCCTGCTTTAACTGCTAGTTAAAAAATTGTTTATGAAAACTCTACCAACGGATTTTGTTGGCACTTCGATGACGAAATCTCATAAATCATCCCTATTTAAATGCGTATTTCTCTAAGGCACAAATTATTATGTACAAAGTATTATCTTTGTTATAAAGGAATATTTTGACAACGAATTTTACGCTGCTAGATATTATTGAAGCAATTTAATTTTTCTAAATACCTTCAGCGGAGAGTCAGAACAGTGTTTACTATGTAGCGAATTTTCATAATTCCGTATGACGATTTTTATCCCTATATTGTTTGTCTATTCCGAATCAAAAAAATAGTAGCATTTTAAGAAAATTGCAAGCAGCTGGTAAAGCATTTGCTTGGGTTATTGTGATGTGAGCTGACCCAAAAGTCGAGCGTAACAAGCCATGGTGAGTGACATGATGAGAAGAGCTATTGCTGAAATAGGCGCACTAACCGATCTGCAAGAATCATCTCAAATATCTTGGAGAATACCGGCAAGATTGAGATGGAGTGATAGCTACCCAGTGCAAAGGCCCATTCATCCTTAAAAACACCCACCACATCAAAAAATTTCAGGGAATTCGGAAAACAACCCTTAGAAAACACATATTAACAGGGTGTGTAAGCGAATCAACAATAAACAATATTGTTTCTTTTAGAGTTTTGACTGTCGTTCCATATCTGCCGTTCGTGTTTGTATCCTTGAGTGAGTATGTTGCTATCAGAAGTTTTTCACTGGTAACCTCCTCTGTAAAGAAGGAGTACCTTATATTATAACTTATGGATGGTATGGTTTACTGAGAGTTCATGCAGCTGCACTTTCCAATGTTCACAAAAAGTTATTTAGTTAATCCACAGTCAAGTCATTACACACTTCTTAGGCAGACCTCGTAGCTGGGGCCAGATCTTTCACAATTCTGAGCTGCTCTTTGTTTACTCGCAGGAATAATTATGTACTCCAGAGTGTATTGCCTCTTACATCAAGTAATGTCTTCATCATATGGCTTTCTACAGTTTCTATATGCTCCAGGTGATTCCTCATCATTTCTAACATTAGCTGTAATATTAAGTGCATCAAAACAATTTTTAAAACTTCACCCCATCAGCTTTTCACTTGACTACTGCTCTTTCAAAACTTAATCTTTTCATTTCTTGAGGGCATCAATGATCAAAAGGTTTTATGAAAATACTCAGCCAAAGGTTTTCAAATGGTGCAATACACTGTATGATTTGGTGCAGGGAAATCAATTTCTCATTGTGGTGTGAAAAAGATTTTAAACAAGTGTAATAAGTCTTTAAGGTTGCTATGCATCCCGAAAAAAATTTGAAGATGGACCCATAGGAACTGAAACGTAACATTTTATCATTTTGCAGGAGATAAAAAACAGATTATTTTGCTCATAAAAATTAATAATTTCTGAAAAACTAATCATCAAGTGAATTCTTAAACTCATCGATTATTAGTTAAAATTGCACATCTTTTGTGTTTCTGTTTCATGTATAACATAAGCGTCCTCCCGGCTATGACACCCGTGATGACTTTTTCCAAATTACTCGAATGTTTAATATTTGTATAAAAGGCCCTTATTGGTAATGAAGATGCATTCCTCATAAATGGTCATGTAAACCGTCAAATCTCCTGGTATCAGGCAATTGAAGATCCACCTGGACGCAGGGGTGTCACACTCAATACCCACAAAAGGTGAATGTTTGGCTCGAAGTAATAGGTAATAGGATTAACAGATCCTCAATATTTACAATTTCTGCAAGACGATTTTCTTCCTGAACTGAATCAGCTGTTTCCAGGCAGAAGTGATTTGTGGTTTCAACAAGATGGTGCGTCTTCACACTATGCTGTATTGGAAAACAAAAACTTGGACAATGTCTTTAAATATAGGTGGATAGGGCGAAGAGGTTGAATTGAGGCCCCCAAATTTAACTCATATAGTTTTTTTATAGGGATACTTAAAAAGTAAAGTATACTAAAATAGACGACAAAATCTTGATAAATTAGGAGATGGAATTTGGATGGAGATCGTACAAATAAATCTGGAAGCTATAGGTAAAGTTTGCGAAGAGTTTACTGCTCCTTTTTCTCACTGTATTACAACTAAAGATCAACGTTTTGAACATTTACTGTAATTTTAGGAAAAATTTTAATTAAAATACTAGTTTTTGTTGTAATTCCAAAAAGAAGTTTGACACCATTAAAATTCAATTAACGGAGAATTAAAAAACCTTTCAAAAGAGGTATCACATGACTCATATTTATGTTCAGAAAAATATTTGATGACATCATTACGCTCACACAGGTGAAATTCAATGAGGAAGTTGCATATAATTTACTTTTGATGAAAAACGTATTTAAAGTACAGCAAAATACTCTAAAAATATATGTCTACAAGTAAACCCCCCTTAAAGTGAACCACTAATTAGTAATTAATTATTGAAATATTGAATATAATTAAAAAAGACAGGGTGGGCGAAATGCGATCTGATTGGTGAAGAGGTTTGTAACGTCACGATCCGGTACATCTGCTTGTTTTCGTTTGTGTTTGCATCGAATTCTGAGCAGTTTTATCATAATTTTAAGTAGTTTTGGTGTTTAGTGTATAATATAGGTTCAAAGGTAGTAAGTTGTGTTTAATCTAGTTTAGTGTGTGACGACTTTAGCAGATTCAGAATTACAATACGAGAATGCGAAAGACATAACAGTGCCTGGACATAAATACATATTATACGTGCTGTATAGTGCCCAAATGTACTTCCACAACAATAACTACCCCCAACAAATTATTCTTTAATGTACCTAAGGATGAGAAAATCAGGAAGAAATGGTGTATATTTTTCTTGTAGATATTTGAATGGAGAACATTTTGAGGTTATGCTTTTATTTACATTATATTTTACAAGACATTACTACATAAAATCAAACAAAGATATTTATAGGGTAAAATAAGGTTCATATCAGGCACATACCTCTCAGCTTTCACTCCTTTTAGCTCAGCACCCATGAAATTCCTAAAAACGCACATTGCTAGTACATAAATTTTTGGTGAATTATAAGATTGTCCTTGGACAAATCCAACTTCTGTAGCTATACTATAAGACTGTACAGTTTTTAAAATAATTAATACGAGTATATAGATATTAACAATAACATAAGTTGATAACAATAACTATCCGTCACATGTAAGTCACATAAACACTAATGATATGAGGATCTCTGTGTGAGTAAGCGAGACTCGTTTGGCCGATACCGGATCGTGACGTCACAGTAGGCCGTCTTTGTTTACGGCTACGTTTTGGTGCAGAGACAATTATTTTGATTTTCTATATTTTTTTACAAGAAAACTATTAGTTAAAAATTTTATAATTTTATATGGCAATTGATTTTATATAATGTAGGGAATTGAATAAGAGGAGAATAAAAAATGTGCAAATTCCTCATTAACAGAGTCGCAAATGAAACATGTCTCATGGAATGCACTTTTACAAATAAAAATTGACCTATTTCAAGATTTTTCCTCAGGGTCACTGATTTACGAAATATATGTTTTTTTTTTTATTTGCATTATACTCTATATGTATATAAATACAGTTTGAAACATAATTTTTGAATGTGTTATTTACTTTTTTCAAGAAAAACGCTTGGGCAGGTCAATTTTATCGTGTCAATTGCCAACTTATGACGTAAAAATTACATTTATGACGTCATCTGTATCTGAAGGGTGACGTCATCATATTTTTTTTAATGACAGCCATATTTTTTTGCTGTTTTTCCATAGAACTGCTTGCTACTTAAATAATGATGAAAAAAAATTGATACCCAACAAAATTATTTTTTTAAATTGCATTATTTACTTTAAAAAATGGAAACATAAGTTTAATTGAAAAAATTGTGAAAGCAAGGAAAACAAACAGAATTCAGCGCAGATGTTCAAATTGTTCTCCACCTACCATTTGGCATTGACCATACGAGTGTAAATACTTTGTACACTACGCTCAAAAATGCCAGGACTAATTTCCACTTCAGCGGAGTTATGTGCTGTAGCTCCTCTAAATTATTTGGTTTGTTGAAGTAGACTTTCAATTTTAAATAACCCAACAGACAAAAAAAATCCAAGGGAGTCGAGTCTGGGGAACGCGGTGGCCACTCAATTGCTTCTCGACGCCCTATCCATCTGTCAGGAAATGTGGCATTTAGATATTGACGGACGTCTACACCAAGGTGAAGAGGCGCCCCGTCTCGCCAAAACAAAATATCTTGATGGGGCACATCTGCCTCGTGATTATTTGGAAAAATTACTGACAGAGCTGGCAGTAAATGCAATCGCAAGACATTTAGGTAATATGCTGCTGTAAGATTTTCTTGAAAAAAGTAAGGCCCTATGAAACACTTTGATTATTCCCATCCATACATTCACTTTGCCATGACGTTGACTGTGTGAGTCTTGAGTGCAATGAGGATTATCCTGTGACCAATAGATTGAGTTGTAACGATTTACTGTCCCATTCAGGCAAAAAGTGACTTTATCAGAAAAGATAATGTTTTAAAGAAAGAATCATCATCCTTTAACTTGTGTATCAAATGCACTTTGTAAGGATGATACTTCTCGTCATTGAATAATTTTACCACTAAAGATTGGTTCATGTTGTTATTTAAGGCTAGTTGCCTTGTATAATAGTGAGGATTTTCTTCAGATTCAAGCAATATATCCACTCTGACTTCTTCACTTACTCGAGGTCAACCCTGTTGAGGCAAATCTTTTGCGGATCTCTCTGTAAATTTGGCAATCAATTTACTTACCGTAGATCTTGAACTTGGCGGTCTATCAGGATGTTATTGGTTAAACAACCAACATGCTTCTTGATGACTTCTAAGTCTGTCGCCATATCCAATCATCGAGAATGTATCTATTCTTTCCCTTTCGGTTAAACATGCCATTTTTGTTGAATTCGAATTAGAACTGGTTACTTTTAGCACTTTTACACCTTTACAATAAGACTATTTATTAATTTAAACGACAGGTAAGAATTGAAATTAATTCACGATTTAACATGATTGTCTTTATTCACTGAATTCCAAATCCATACTATAGAAGTCCGATAACTAAATACTGATAACAGCAAATAATCAAGAAATTATCACGAGTGTTGTTAAAAATTGATTTTTACTTTACTTTTTGTTCCACCTGTCAAATAGTTACATGACAATATATTAAAAACCACAAAATCAAGTGTTTATTACTTCAGAAATGTGAAGGAAAACCCCCTTATTCTAAAGAAAACTCGTCCTAAAAAAATGGTGAGAAATATCTCTTATTTCTTATTAAATTTACGTTTCCATTTGTAACCTCCTTCAAATTAACGTTATTGCTAACACAATCTAATATAGTATACAATATAGTAAGCTGAAAAGCTGTTACGTAAAGATTGACCTCAAGTGGATCTAAATCCGGTCGGTAGTGAGGTCACCATTACCTGTTGAACCCTAACCTAATGTATCTATCTATCAGATTTTATTATTTGCAAGACAAGAAACACTGGTAAGGTCAGAAGATGTTAATAAAAAGCTTACTACTTACTCAGTTCTGGGTTGTTCTGTCTGAAGTCCCATATTTGTTGGATCCCCTGGTTACTTTTAAGTTGTAGATATCTCGGTAAGCGGTAATCAGAATTATTATCTGTGTTGCCATCAAATGTGGGAAATATTGGTTAGGAATTACTTTTCAATTAAACATATATGTTAATGTAACAATAATATTAAATTTATTCATATAAATAAATTTGTGATTGCAAACAAAATTAAATCAACATGGTTGGTAAATCTCAAATAAACATTAATTCATACCAAATAAACAGCAAGAGTTTTAAGAAAAAGAAATTATCATTTCACATGGCATATGACAAAATAATAAGAAAATGGTTGTATGTTACCAAAATATTAACATTACCTACTTGAGGTATATCAAAGGTCAAATGCTGTATTTTACAGCTCAAAAGCAAACACAAATTATTATGTAAATTACTTGACGTTTGTCAATCAATTTGGTTGATTTTTCAATGACTTGACTGGCCGGTCGTTTGAGTGAGGCTCCATTTAAGAAAAATATTCTTATGTGAAATTTCTACTTTAATGATCGAAAATGAAAGATATTAAAAAAGTACAGGTTAAATATTTTACAAACAAAATCTGCTAATTACAATTTCAAGAAGTATGTATTTGAATTCACAATATTGACAAAATTCTAAAGAGTAAATAGGAAATTTACAGTTGTCCTTACAGACACCTCACTGACACTATTGAAGTTAAAATTTGATTATGTTATTTTGAAAATTCAAATTGTAAAGGCTCAAATGTTAGATTGCTGCATGAAAAATTTTGCTGGTTCACAGAAATAAAGTTTGATCGACTCACCAAGTCCTGATACCTGGAGTTATCTGATGACCGTTTGAAGATGCTTTCCAAGTGGAGTCAACCATCAGTGCCTGACACAAGCTCACAAACTCCAATAAGAGAGGGGAGGCTGAAGAGAATGAGTGGTACTTCCCATTAACGGTTACTGGGCAGGTGGATTTTGTTGCTCCAATACTGGGTGAGACAACTTGTCCCCTATGTCGATATTCTGAATTAATTTGACGAACATTTTTCTACATCAATTAAAACGTAAATTGGCTCAAGTGAAATTTATTGCCAATTGACTCAAAATTCGGTAATAATCAGAAACTCTTTCTGATTAACATTAGGAATGCACCAGGTCGTGAACAAAGGATCACTACTTAACTCGCGTTTTTATGTCAAACACGTCGTTTATTTAAGTTCAAAAACAGCTTAAATGACTTTAAACAATCACTGATAACTGTTATTAGATAGTATCGATAGCGAAAAGGATTTTATCACCTATTTTAAGATAATTTTTAGCAACTGTAATTAAAAGATGTTTAGTCGGCAACCGCCCAGCTACGACTCTCCCTCGAGCCAACGCTTTTTTCGTTGAGATTCAACTTCTTCCCTCTTTACCACATGCGTCCCTTGCCTATCGTTCCGGGCTTTTAAGGTTAATTTAGTGACTGAATTGCAGATATAGTTCCGGCTTCCCCTTAACATTGAAAATGGACTGCTGCATGAAAGGTTTTGTTTGTTCCACGCAAATAAATAAGGTTTCATCGACTCACTAAGCGGCTTCCATCTGGGAGTTAGGATCCTAGACACCTGTTGGTTCTCTACAGATGTCAGACAGGTAGATGTTGACCAAGAGAGCCACACACACAGACTCTTACCTTCTTTCCAGAGAGATATCAGAAGGTAATGGAAACGTTTCAGTGAATGGAGAGCAGATAAAGTTACTACATACCATGAGAATGCAGAGGTAGTGTGACTAGCTTTTACTTTAAAGCCATAGCACCTGGTATAATGTCATCGACAGATTGATTTCAAAACTATGACTTTCACTGTTAATCTGTATCGGAAATTATGCAAAACTTATTAGCGTTGAAGATCAATTAATTAATGAGACAGGAAACTTTAAGGTCTACTTGAAACTGCTTGATAAGTTTCACCGTGTCGAGAATGAGGAAAACGTCAGTGTTTATGTTGTATTTTCTCGAAAACCAAACATTAAAAATTATATCAAACACTTGTTTGCACCCACGACAACTAAATAGAAAGATATTTTTCGGTAAAAGACAGATATTTCCACCCCTTATGGAGTTAAAAAGTAACAGCTTATTGCTTAAGATGTTTACTCATTGCTTGCTCGGGACCGACTCCCTCTTCGCGGGTAAATAAATATCCCTTCCTACTGATCTTATTGCGTATTATTTTTGTTCGTCCTTGTCGTTCAAAAGGAGACAGATAGAAGAAACCCACCCTAAAACAACAATGGACTCGTCCGCCTGTTATTTTATGGTGACTATTGCATGACATCAGCCTCTGTTATTCCGAGAGTTCCAGAACAATTAAGATGTTCTTTTTCCTCAAACAAAATATTCCGTCTTTTATGTTTGGGTTTCAACGTATATTAAAGGAACACAGTACGGCTTTTATGATAAGACAATTTTTAGCGACTTTTCAAAGAAAAATTTTGAAACTAAGATTTGCATTGCTTTACAGAAAGAAAGTCAGCTGGTATTATTTAAGCTTCTTGGGGGTTTCTTTAGGTGTTTAATCGTAGTAACGATGATAGATAAAAACATAATCGTTACACATTTTTTAAAGTATATAATGAAATTTTTTCAAAAAAATTCTTGTCGTGTACCAATTTTTTTTCATCATCATTTATGGTTGTCATTTAAAGAAACTTATGATGATGTCATCATTCAGAATTAGGTAACGTCATAAATGTAATTTTTACGTCATAAGTTGGCAATTGAAAAGATAAAATGAACCTGTCTGAGCGTTTTTCTTGAAAAAACACATTTACGAATTATGTTCCAAACTTCATCATGACACTGTATATCACAAAGCATGGGTAATTATATATTATGATGTTATTAAAAAATGTAAACAATTATAAGAGACAGTGTGAGTACCTGTGGCAGTAACGTTATTAAAATATTATATTGCTTAATTTTTTAAAATAAATTAACAGAAAATGCAAAACAACCATATCATCGATAGCAATATACAAAGTAATAATAATATAATAAACTAATGCTAATGACATACTTAGAAGCACTTTTCATTTCGCAGCTTATCCTTACAAAACGATTTTCACAAATTATTTTTTCAGCTTTGTTTATATCTTAACATGGTACCAACTACAACTGTGCAAATTCCAAATTATCTAAATCCAGTGATTATCCTCATTTGATATGAGTCTAAATTATATATAAACTGTTAGCATGTAAGCATTTTCGTAAGTTTTTTAAACAAAATTGACATCCCTGGTTGTAGTGAACCATATAATTTTTGTACCGCTTTCTTTTGTATCATTTCATTATTGTTTTTCTTTTAGCAATATCTTTTACTATAAGAATTTTCTTACAGTAAAGGAAAAAGTTTCAGGTATTGTAAATTAGTTTAGAAAGGAGATGTAATTGATATCTAACGTGCTCCGGTAATATTTTAGTTTGTTCTCTGTGAATTTCACAATATTAAAATTTTGAAATCATTGAACATTTTATGTTATAGTACTTTTTAAATACTGTAATTAGTTGTGCTTAACCCAGCATGTTAAAGGTCCATATAAGTTTTAAAATATAGTACTGTAAATATAACTCGGATAAAGAAAAAAGACTCACATAAAATTATGCTGAATTTTAATGTATACTCTTGAATATTTATTTATTTATTAGGTGACACAAAAATGTAGAGTACAGTTATTATTAAAGAGCGATTTACCACACTTGCCACTTTATAGTTTTGTAATAAGAAGATAAGATTTTAACAATAAAAGAAGTTAATTATAGTACAAACATTAACAATTATTAATGATTTAGAGGCCTGGGAACTTTGGATTTAAAGTAGTCGTGTTATACGTTCAACATAACATTTGTGCAATTTGCTGATTTAAAGTTTTATAAAGAAAACACAAACCAATCAGAATGTAGACTGTAAGAAATATAGACCAAAGTAACAAACGAGGTATTCATAATGGTAATCTTAGAAATGCAATAAACTTTTAAAGCAGAAGATTCTGATAATATATGTTAAACACTTTTCCATCGGTATGTACAGCATAGTAACAGGGCTAATTCAATTAATAGTAATCAAGCTAAGATCACACATGTAATATGTAAGGGATGATCAAGATCTGGATACTGCTAACATATTTAGTAATCCTGGTTATGATACCTAACATTGAAAACAGCTTTGAGTGTAGTGGTGTCAATATGAAAAGCCAATCAAAGTTTTGAATCTAACATCACATAGAGGATTAATATATATTTAAAAAGATATATTTTAATTGCTAATCAAATAACAAGTGGTGAACCAAGAGATCGACCTACGCAAAAGCTTCATAGCACTTATCATTATTTTAAAAAGGTTGTTACTTTGGAACCATAAAAATATGATTTGAATTTTATTATTAATATATAAAAATGTTCAAAAGAAGTGGTCCAAAATTTGAACCTTGAGGAACACCAGAAGTATTACATATTAAGTTAGAGAAAGGCCCGGTAGCCTTCATCCAGAGGAATCTGTCCTCAAAGTATAGCAGTAACATATATCTGATGCTAAACACATATAGTTTATGAATGAAATAATGATGGGTTACAGAATCAACAGCTCTGCTAAAATCAGTATAGACACTATTTTTTTAAAGCTGAAATTATAGTTGCTGCAAAGAATAAGTTTGTTAAATTTGATCTACTTGCAGAAAAAACATGTTGCTGGTAGCGTGGTAGCTGAGAATGTGACTTTGAAATAATAATAATAATTTATTGTCTGTACAAATATTTACCTAGCTTAAGGGCACTGAACAAAATAATCACAATGTGTATGTGAAAAACAACAAATAACAATAAAAGAATTTATGTAAAAAGAAAAAAAACTAGAAAACATTCCAAGCTACTTCAATCACATAGTCAAGACTATCAGAGTTTAAATCACACCGATGCCACACTCTGTTAAATGTACTACTTATAACATAGACTAAAGACTGCACCATGATGTTGGTTCTGGCAAGCATATTATAATATAATAAAGGGTCTCTAATCAACGGCAATTGCATCAATAATTTTGGGAAATCGTTCTGTCCATTGAGGGGTCTATGCAAAACTTTAATGACATTAATTCTCTTTATTTTGAAACTGTTTCCAATTAATTCAAATCTGCCCAGAATCTCTCTGTGGTCACATCTCCTGCCTGGACAAAATCCATCAACGTTAAAGGCCGGGAACTTGGGAAACTGCCTCCAAATTATGGTTATGGCTGTTATAGCAGGGACTAAACTAAAGCAGCATAGTTCAGCATCGAATATAATAGTGAGTAATAAAGCACTTTGAAAGCTAGCCCATTGTCGAAAGCCTGACAGTTAAGCCCAAATATTGCATTGACTAAAGTTATATCATCAATGTGATCCACGAAAGACATACTACTGTCAAAATAATCTCCAATCAGAGATAAACGTGATGAGAGCTTATCATCAATGTCATAAGTATACTGCATAAAATCAGTTTTATGTGTGTATGCAATGATTTTGCAATTTTTAATAATCTTCTTCTTTAGGTGCCATCTCCACTAATGGAGGTTAGCGACTACAACAGCAAACACCTATCTATCCTCTGCCGCTCTCATCAAGTCCTCAAAGCCCAGACCTGTCCAATATCTTATGTTCTTTCTGCCTACACTTCTTTCTGCTGTCTTCCTCCGCTTGACAACCTGAAGGAGCTCTCTATCTCTGTTCACTCTGCATAAGACCTCTTCATTTCGCACTCTTGCTGTCCATGGTATTTTTAGTTTGCGCCGATAGACCCACATCTCGAAAGCTTCCAGTTTATTCATGCTCGTTATTTTTAAGGTCCATGTCTCTACTCCATACAGAAGGACTGACCACATGTAGCATTTTGCTAACCTTAACCTTAGGTTTATGTCGAGATGCGAATCGCAAAGAAGGCTTCGTATTTTTGTAAAGTTGCTTTTGGCTTGTGCAATTCTGGAATTTATTTCTTTTTCTGGGTTTAATTGGCTGTCTATCCAGCATCGCAAGTATTTATAATGGTTAACCTGTTGTTATATGTTATTATTTATAATGAAGGGTATAGGTACATTCTGTCTCTTCTGCATTACCATTATTTTCGTTTTCCTCTCGTTGATCCGCATTCCAAATTCCGAACATGTCTCATTTAGCTGGTCTAGAATATTTTGTAAGCCGGTATCCGTATCTGCCATTAATACGGTGTCGTCGGCGTATCTAATAGTGTTTATCCGAACGCCATTTACTTTTATACCTTCATTAACTTTCTCAAGAGCCTTTTTGAACAGAAGCTCGGAATACAGATTAAACAACAGGGGTGACAATACGCATCCCTGTCTTACTCCTTTCCCAATATTTATGCTGTTAGAAGTTTCGCCCTCTATTCGAATTTTGGTCACTTGGTACCGGTATAAGTTTTTGATTAATGTTAAGCTCTTGCCATCTAGACCTATATTTCGTAGGGCGTCTATCAATTTCGGATGCTTCACTCGGTCGAAGGCCTTCTCAAAGTCGACAAAACAGACAAAGATATCCCTGTGCTGATCGTAACACATTTGGCACAACACTTGTAGGCTAAACAGCGCTTCTCTTGTTCCCATACCACTCCTAAAACCGAACTGATCATGTCCTATCTCTGCTTCGCATCTTCTAAACAACCTGTTATGTAATATCCTTAATAGTATCTTAAGGGCATGGCTCATAAGACTTATCAACCTACATTTTAATAATCAGGAATAGTTTATTCCAGGCACACCAATCCTGCACCCTGTTGACCTTCATCTGTAGGTAATATACATCCATCACAGCTTTGATAGTTCCACCCATTTTAAAATGTCTTTGTGTAGTTTAAACTCTATCTCCTCAGGTACAAAACATTTGATAAAATGATAAGCACTGAAAGTAAAATTGACCCAATATTTGAACCTCGAGGGACCCCAAAGGATGACTCGGAAACAGCACATCTATAACCAGCATACTGAACAAACTATCATCTATGTGTAAACTAAGATTTTAGGAGACTAAGTAGCTTGGAAGCCAATTCAATGTGGTCTAGCTTAGAGTGGAGGTGAGAATGATCAACAGTGTGGAGTAATTTTAGGAAATCTGTATAAGTAGCATCAACTTGACCACCCCCATTCACTATGTTGTACATATACTAAGAAAAAGCAATCAAATTTGTTCCTGTGGATCTACTGACATAAAACCAGGCTGATCGGGATATAACTGATCTATTTACTTGTCTAGTAATATTTTCACATGGGACCATCTGAACCAGCTTTGTGAATACTGATAGTACAGCAATTGGCCGATAATTGGATATTTCCACTCCTCACCTGACTTGAGAATCTGACATTCTAGCAAGCCTCCCAAAGTTGAAAACGATTCAGTATTTAAAGGCACATTAAAAATGTAGCACAACGGGATTGTAAGAACATCAAAACAGTGTCTGACAACAAAGGATGGAATCCCATTGGGACCAGACGTTCATTTATTTTTCAGTCATCAATCACTATGCTAGACACTATCTGACACTGACCAGGCTCAGATGTAATTGGTGAGTTGTTGTCACCAGAAGTTTGTGAAAGCCTGGAAAAAAATTCTGCCAAACTGCTTACAATGTCCATACTCAATACCATTAAAGGTCGTTTAACCTGGTATCCTTGTATACCCACCACTTTTTCTGCTGCATAAATCTTTAGAAGGTCTGTGGATCAGTGATCAACCTGATATGCTTCATGCCTGCAAACCTTGATTCGATCTCACTATCTTAATCCGGTGCCAGTAATAATCTGAGCCTGTCAGCTTGTATTTTTTTTTAGTACCTATACTTGAGCTGTATACTATTTCTGATGTCCAACCCAATCTAATGAGGGTACCGTGATCTGTCAGTTGTAAAGTGGCACATGCTTATCCATAACTGCATGAAGAACGTTATAGAAAGCAAAGCATGCATCATTTGCATTGTCAATCTTATAGAGAAAAGTCAACAGTAAAAAGTGGTTTATATTGTCCAGCAAAATCAGCTTTTCTGAACTTACAATACATTTTGAGTTCAGTATTTGCTGCAATAGTGTCTGGCTTCTTGGGTGCACGTAATGTAATGAATAAGGAGGAATGCTGAGGATCTTTCTGAATTAGTGGTGGACTTATTATGCATGACCTGGCAACCACTGTTTGACTAAACGAAGTCCAGCATATGATCACGAACATTAAGAACACAATTGCACTGCACAAATCATTAAAGATTTAAAACCTAGTGAGTATATTTAACTTTCTATCTAAATTGGCATTAAAATCACACAGAAACAATAGCTTTTCCTCGAAAATTCCTTCAAGTTCTTCAATACTATCGAAAAAAAGTTAACATACCGCAGGATATATATACCATATAAATGACAAGTAACCCAGGCTTGAGCACACATTTACACATAAGGAAGTAAATAAATAAAACAATATTTCCCAAGTCTTCATTTAATGGTGTACCGCTATTCCCAACATCTATGGCCAGAAGCACACTCCCAACCCTGGATACGCCCATGACGTCAGTATCTCAGTTGAAGCGGTGAACTATTTATGTATCTGGAAACCAGTCATAGCTATTCATATCAGGCAGAAACCATGTTTCAGTAGGTGCAATAATCCTAAATTTATTCTCGCTTACGAAACTGTCAAATAAGCCTTATTGTGAAGCCTGTGAACATTCTGATAACAATCATAAGTCCGGATCAATCAATATTGACATGTAACAGTTTGTGCAAGAAGTCTAGCATCTGTAAATTACAACTAGTGGTCATGTGGGAAACCAGTCTTGGAATGAAGCAGGTAGATGTTCTATTTAGACTGCTAAAGCTTTTGACAAATATCTCATTACGCTTCGTCAAAAACCTTCATCCTATGGGGTCTTTAACATTATCATGCATCCCAAAACTCTTTGTAATGACTAGTGATGGAGTCGGTTCCGGTTATCCAGCCAATCTGGCCAATTCGCTGGATATCCACATTGGCCTGATACATCCCACCGGAACCGGATACAGATCCAGTCTATCCGGCCTTCTAAAACCGGAACTAAGACCAGATTTAATAATTTTGTAAAAATAACATATGTGTGATTAGCCAATCATGATATGGGTAAGAGGTATTTATTTACAAGTCAAGTATAATAGGTAATTATGCAGAACAACAAATAAAATTAAAATGTTACATAATACATAACATACACATACCTAAACTAAATAAAATATTTGATTCTATATAAACTGATAATGAAAATAAAATAGTAGTAGAGTGGAACTATTAGTGTTTTGTATTATTCATTAATGTTATATTGTAATGAAGAAATATCAACAGTTTTCAGCTGATAGATGATTGTGTTTTTTTTTTTTTAATATGTACCTGTCTGAAAAGGTCATCTCACTGTGTACACTCATTGAGGACAAGCTTAAATATTTTTATGCAAAACTTGCTAAAATCAGCAAGGAATTTTCATATGCACTTCACCACTCAAAACGTGACTTATCCCTTTTAAGAAGATCACATTTTAAATAAAGTGCATTCATGTTAGTTTTATTGTTACTGTCAATTGCATTCTTCGAGGCCATGCAACTCTCAAAACAATCACATACTGAAGACAGATTTGCATGTGATAATGTTGCTTTTGTGTTCAGTTTGATTCACTTAAGTAGAGGCATTTCCTCGTCCTCATTGTTTAATGATGTTATTTCTGTTTCAAGTACGTTACTAATATCTGTGCTGGTAGAATGACCAACCTGTCACTGATGTGAAGGTGAAACATGTATCTGGGATTGAGAGAAATCAAACTCATTTTTATTTAAAAAATAATTGACCGCCTTTAGGATCCAGTTCCGGTTCCAGTATCAGGATGAGTGTTGGGTTCGGTTCTGGCATCCAGCATTTCTAAAAAAAGGATAACACTAATAATAACTGTACTCAAATTTTTGCATTAATTTGTTTATCAAATTTTTTATCTCAGTTTATTTTATTTCATCGGAAATTATTCTAGCAATATCTACTATATTTTATTTATATTTGAAAAATATATTACATTGGCTTATAAATCTTTATTCTTTATATCAGGTGTTTGAGATTTTTATGTGAATTTTCTATATGTCTGTCTTGAATACTAAATATTTCGTACATAACTAAAACATCCTGTATGTGCAATTACTGTTTCTTGTTAAAATTTATATATGTTTAAGTTTCATTTTTGATATTATTGTTTATGTGATAACTGTTAAGAGTAGTTTTGTTTTGTTTTTATTTAAATTTTTTGAATGTGATTTTATGGGCAAAAACTATATGTAAGTATAGAATGTTATATATTTTTCTGCGAAGTATTAGAATAACCCAAAGAAAGTAATAAAGGCAGTGTTTTGTCTGTTGAAAGATTTGTAAGTGAAAGTCTTTTTTATTCTCCCTTATGTTATAAAGTTCTATCCCAGAATTCCTTAGCAGAGCTACCCATATGCAGGCTGTAGTAGCTAACATGTCCACCCCCTCTAACTAGATTATTTTTCGAATTCCAAAAACAGTTTGTGGAATACCTACTTACTTATTTTATCCATAGATTGCAAATTTCTACTCATAAAAACAAAATAAAGTCGCATCCCGGAGATAATGACTACATTTACGTATTTTTTAAATGGAATAGCCTGTATATTTTTACACCATCGTAAATAGGAAGAAATTTTAGACAGAGTTCATGTATTATGTTTGACAAAAATTTTCCACTCAGCAGAGAAATAAACATTAAAATATGAATAAATGGAATTGTCAAGCAGGCTTTGCAAATGACATTTGTATCAAAATAAACTAACAAAACAATGAAATTGGAGTTGTCTAAGTTAATGTACATTTTTTTATAATCATTTACGTGTTTTGTAATAATACATTATTGGCAAATTTATTATACAGTTGAGCCGAATTGCTCAATTTTAAAGGGAAACTCCTATTTCTAAATGAGATAGGTGAAAACTGATGTCTGTGCCTGAGGCTCAATTTTCATTGCAATCTTAATGGTGGGAAGTGCATTACGATATATGTATCACTGTTTCAAAACTGTACATTTTTGGAAGTGGCTATAATTTTTTCCTATTGAAATTTTTTTATTTCAATGCAAATATTTCTGAAGCACTTTTTCACGTTAAATTTAATGGTGTAGATAACATTTTTCTTAAATTTATTTTTTTGTACTTACAAACAGAAAAATCAGTTTTTTAAATGGGACAGCCAGTATATTTTGACATATTTGAGTAAAGCTTAAAACTACTATTCCAAAAATATATGAATAAAGCGGTTAACAGGAGTAATTAGGTCTCATGTTTATAATAATAGCTTTTTTTTTTAATTTCAACAACACACTACGAGGGCTTACAGCCTAAATATTATAGTACCGTGGGTGTCGACAAGGAGGAAAGAGGCAACTTATTAATTCTGGACTTGAAGGTTTGGAGGTTCGGAGGAGAAGGGAAAACCTGTGCCGGCAAAGAATTTCACAACTTGGAAGTCGTCGGGACAAAAGAGCAGGCATAACAAGATGTTCTATGTCTGGTGATCTGGACAGTAAAATAGTGTATTCGCTCTGTTCCCCTGGTAGATCTGTAAGGGCAGCAGGTGGAGGAACTGTGGAAGAAAGCTCTTCTGAGCAGTGCCCGTGCAGATATCTATAAAAGAGAGAGAGGTCACCAACGGCACGTTGTTGGGCAAGGGATGGCAGCCTATGGGTGAGGGTAGGGTCACCGATGAGACGTATAGCTCTCTTCCGAATGGAGTCCAGGATAGCGAGTGTAGAAGCAGCAGCGGCACCCCAAATGTGGGAGCAGTATTCGAGGTTTGGCCTTATTTGTGAAGTATATAAGGTATAGAGATTAGCTGGTGAAAAGTATTTGCGAGCCCGGAAGAGGACACCTAATTTCTTAGCAGCCGCTTCTGCAATTGATGTGACATGTTGGTGCCAATTAAGATTTCGATCCACAGAAATGCGAACAAGAGAAAAGGACTCATTACTTTGAATAATTTGGTTGTTCATTGTGATGGGTCTAGGGCTGGTGTATCTCTTATGAGAAAGAAAGCAAGACTGAGATTTGGTGGGGTTGAATTGTACAAGATTTCTACTTCCCCAGTCTAATATTTTTTGGAGATTCACAGAGACAGAACCCTCCATGAGTCTGCGATCCTCATCTAATTGGGCTAAAGAGACAGGCTTAGAATATTGTATATTTGAGTGGAGGGTGCTGTCGTCCGCGTAACTGAACTGGGCTGGATGTGCTAGAGAGGAGATCATTGATGTGGAGAAGAAACAAAGTAGGGGCTAAAGCTGAACCTTGAGGAACTCCTGCATTAATTGGATACAGTTTAGAGGAATGGCCATGCACAACAACATCCTGTTGGAGAGGAAATTTGCTGTCCAGGTACAAAGTTTTGGTGGTAGGCCATAGGCCGGAAGTTTATTAAGCAGCGTTGCGTGCCAGACCTGGTCGAATGCTTTGGATATGGCTAGAGAGACAATCTGGGATTCACTGTGTAGTTCCATAGACTTGTTCCAAGAATGGGTGACAAAGGAAAGGAGGTCGGCAGAATGTCGTAAACTAAATATATTTCTTAAAGAATGTTTAAAATACAAATTAATTAACAAAACTAAACATCAACAATAAACAGGAAACAGGAAACTAGAATTTTAAGGAGAAAGCAATGGTGGTAATTATCTAATTCAAGTGTTTTTCAAAATGTCTACAGTTTTTGCTTATGCACAAACCGCATATTTTCTGAATATGTCTTGCCAAGCTAATCAGTTTGATGTGGGGTGGGGGGAAGAAGTGCAAAAGCTTGCAACACCGTGTGTTCTAAGTCTTGTCTAGAGTTTGCCGGAAATTTAAAAATCAGGTCTTTCAACATTCTCAAAGATAAAAGTCCGTAGGCGTTAAGTCCGGTGACCTCGCTGACCAACGGTTGGGACCTTGGTTAACTATCCAATTAATGCCAAAATTGATAACAGATATGCTTTGTAGGGTGGTGCTCCGTCTGGCAGAAAAAATACACGTCTGAGTTCAGTTAGCTGCATTCGTCAAGAAGAGGTTCTAGTTGTTCCCTTAAAATTTGCAAATATTTTGTTTGCAAGGTGTGCGTGCCATTGTAAATAACCGTACCAATGATTTTACACCTGAAAATGTCCGTCCACACACTAAACCCAAATCTTTCTTGATATCTCTGCTCCACAGTTGAATGAGGATTTTTTTGTGCTTAAGTATAACGGTCATAGCGGTTGAAAATACCAGCACTACTTACATAAGCTTCACAGTTCAACAGACTTGGTATCAATTTTCTAGGAGCCATTGGCGAAAATCCATCTGGCGTTCAAAATCTCCTTGTTTAATAGGTGAGCTTCTCTGATTCTTTTCAACAATTCCTAAAACTACTATTTCTTCTAACTCTCAATATCCCTACTTGATGCATACCTTTTATGTATTTTCTTCTCAAAGTGACCACTGTTAATTATACTGTGTCGCAATCTTGCGAAAATATCCTTGAAGGGTCGTCTCGGATACCGCTCTTGGTACAAATTGCTTGCAGCCTCTTCCTCCTTATTTGCATGTGTAAAACAGACAATCATGTCTCAACCTCTACAAAAACTAAGAAACAAGTAGGGGAGACCGGGGTACAGTGGACATAGGGGTACAGTGGTCAGATAGCCATAGTTTTGTGTACAGATCATGAACAAGTAGGTCCATCTATGTATGGGAAGCTAACACCAGAGCGGATGTATGCCTGTAATTTCACTACTACCAGTTTCCAGGTTTGAACAGTATTGAGCTGTTTGTGTTCCAGTGCACATGTTGTAAAATTTTGGTGAGTAGAATTTATTAATGTTATCAGATAATTTGACCCTAAATTCACATGATAAATAATGTTACGTCATTTAATACATACAGTTAGGAGTATGTTACAAAAACATATTTAAAATTATGTATTACCTTGGCTTATTTAAGAAAAATATATTAAAGTCACCACTGGGGCACAGCGGTCACTTGTTTACTGGGGCACAGTGACCACTGCTTAACTATTATTTGAGCGGTGACCACTGTACCCCGGTTCTAACCACATTCATTAAATGTTTCAATGTAACATGGTCAACTTTATGTGGTGTAGAAAAATTATTGTTATGTAGTACCTATGTTTTAATCTAAATTACAGACAATGGTATGTAACAGGCCAAGAAAAACACAAATTGGGCGTACTAAAGAGCATGTAATGCTAGAAGTGATCAGATGGGTCCTAAATGGCAGTCTTTCTATCAAAGCATCATCTGTTCAGCATTCTGTTCCTCGGACAACACTTGCGAGGTACAAAAAAAAAGTAAGAATCTAGAAATTGATTGGGATCATGCCTCCTTACAAGATGTGCCCAAACTGAAGCCAAATTATAGCATACAAAGGATATTTAATCATGAACTGGAGTCACAGTTATGCGATATTTACAAATGTGTGCAAAACTTCACCATGGATTACCACCAAAATCGGCTAGGAGTTTAGCCTATGATTTAGTTGTGGCTAACAACTTAAAAATACCCACGCCGTGGTCTGTTAATCGAATGGCCGGTGAGGATTGCCTCACATTATTTCTGAAAAGAAATCAGAACATATCTTTAAGAAGAGCAGAATCGATGTCCTTAGCAAGCGCCATGGGCTTGAATAAGCCAGTTGTGAACTTGTTTTTTGATAAATATGAACAGTTATTAGAAAGACGTAATTTTGCTCCTCAAAAAATTTATAATGCCTCTGAGACTGCATTAACTACAGTTCAGGATTCTATAAAAGTCCTCGCCATGAAGGGTGAAAGACAAGTTGGGCAGATAGCATCCGCAGAAAGAGGCACCTTGGTCATGATGTGTGGAGCAATAAATGCCATAGGAAATAGCATACCACCCATGTTGATCTTTCCAAGAGTGCATTATAAAGATTTTATGATAAAAAGTGCCCCTTGTGGAACTATTGGGGCTGCTACTCCTTCTGGCTGGATATCCACAGATGTCTTTTTAAAATATATGCAGCATTTTATTAAACATTCATCTCCAACAAAAGAAGCCCCTGTGTTACTGATCATGGATAATCATGATTCCCATATATCCTTGAAAACGATCGACTATGCAAAAACTAATCATGTGATTTTACTTACGTTCCCTCCTCACACAACCCCTCGATTGCAACCATTAGATCGATGCATTTATGGTCCCTTAAAAAAATATTATAATAATGGTTGTAGATCATGGCTGCTTCATCACCCAGGACAACAGATCACAATATACGACATTCCGGAAATACTTTGAGAAGTATATTCTATGGCATTTACAATAAAAAATATTTTAGCCGTCTTCAAGAAAACAGACCTTTACCCATTTAATCGAGATGTTTTATACCCCCACATATCATACAGCCTTTTCCAAAAGCTAGCATAACTGACAAAACAACAAAAGGGAGAAAGAAACGCACTTCGCAGATATTGACTGATACGCCTGTAAGGGATGAAATATCGAAAACTGAAGTTTCCAAAACTGATTTGCTACAAAAAAAAAAACAAATAAAATATTATGTAGAATTAGTTGTTATTTTCTAGAGAAAACATGGCGACAGATTTGTCTTTCCAGTTGTCAAAGATATTGCTACTGTTGATAAGGACGATATTCAACTCATTTTGCCTGATCCTTCCAATATAGGAGGAACTGCACGAATAAACAACTTGCTAAGATTTCCAATTGATTTTGATTCCTACAATGTTTGCTAGGCAAGTCTGTCGATAACTGAATCAATCAGTTTTCCTGAGTTTATTATGTTACTTTACAGATTTTTTTTAGTTTTTATGATCGATAGAGGTTTTTGATTTATTTTTATGTTATAAAAATTTGTTGTTTTGTTAATCTATTATGTCTAATTTATAATAATTGGAAGTATTTTTTTATTTTAACTATTTAAATTTTTATAACATTTATATGTTACTTTTTGAAGATTTTTTGCTTTTACTCACCAGTGCTGCAATTAAAAAAAAGATTTAAAATACTATTTTGTATCTATCTTGCCTTTATAACCTATAAATCCGTTATGTCCGGTAACAAAAAAGTAGTGACCGGTGTACCCCGGTAGTGTGACCAGCGTACTCCCTATCTGGGGCACAATGGTCACTTTGTGATCTTTTTAAAAAATTGTTAAAAAAAAACTGTTGTTGTTTTTTTAAGTTAATTAAGTCATTCAATAAAAAATAGTGTACTACAGCTTTGAAATAAAATTTTGTTCCATTGCGTAAATATTTTTTTTAAATACTCGACATTCTTTAAAAAAGTGACCACTGTGCCCCGGTCTCCCCAAGCATCTTTTTCGGTCGATTCAAAATTCGATAGCTAGCAGTGAAACACTGGCACTATTTTGTCGTCGCGTCGCCCAATTCTACTTTCAAATGGCGCCTTTTACAAATTACACGTAAAAAACTTTAATGCTCTATTTTTCAAAGAAAAGTTGTGCAAAACGTCAAGTGTGCTATGTTTTTGCAATGACAATTTCAAGCTTTTACTCAAATATGCCAAAATAAAATATACTGGCTGCATTTAAAAACTCTGGACGCAGCAAGTGCGTTATGGTAGTGAATTTTCTTTAAAATGTTTTTCATTGCAAATATGTGTGTTTCCTTTTTAAGAAAGCAGGCATCAAGTTTGGTTACCAGTATAACCTATATAGTAAAAACAATGTGCCATGTTTCATAAAAATAACTTTATTGTGTGAAAATGTACAAAAATTTCCAAAAGTAAACTTAAAGTGTTCCCGGAAAAACTCGTTTCTTGGTCAACCTTATAGGTTAATAGCAAATTGAGCTATTCAAATTTGAAGCATTTAATGGAAATTCGCTACCATAACGCACTTGCTGCGTCCCGAATTTCTTTTCTTACAAACATGCATCGCTGAAAATTCAAAAATGCAATAACATAAGGCGTGTTTGATTAAAAAAAAAAGAAAATTTGTATCATCAACGACTTATGGGCCAGCCTGTGATTGTAGAAATATTTTTTTAAGATGTAGCTCAAGACACCCTATAATTAATATATACAAATTTTCTTCATATCTTGTATAATAACGGATATATTGAGCTTTATTGACTTTTTACGAAAATTCTACAAAAATTATATACCATTAAACGATAAACTCTAAAGCTAAGGCTACTGCCAAGCATCAGAGAAAGAGTCTATTTGAAATGAATTTTCTGGAAACATTTTAGTACAATGAAGGACAATGACGGTTGAAACTAAGACTTCAGAGTTTGTAAAACATCCTTTTTGAGACATTTGATTTCCATATCCCGTATTAGATTCCAGTTCTTTGCCTAAATGTTGCCGATTTTGACGTTTTAAATCGCAACTTTGACGTTTTGAGGAAAACCCCAATTTATTTTTCTTTAAATGCCTATAACTTTTTTGTCTTTTGACCTACATAGCTAAATTTTGGTAGGTAGCTTACCTATAAGGATATTAACTAGCGTACCAAATTTGGTTGCCCTTACTTTGTTAATTCTGGAGATATAAATTTTTTTCAAAAGAAAACACAAAATTTTCCGGGAAAACCTGGGCAGATTTTCCTGGATAACGAACTTATCCAAGCCATTTGCAAAAGGAATTTTTCCACCAAATTTAGTCAAAATCGGACTATTATTTTTTGAGTTATCGGTGTGATACATATATATATATATATATATATATATATATATATATATATATATATATATATATATATATATATATATATATATATATATATATATATATATATATATATATATATATATAAACATATAAAAATTGAAACTGACCCCGGATATGTGTTCTAGGGGGCCTAGTTCGCGGTCATTTGAAGAAATTTTTTCAAAATTCAAAAGTCGGGATCTCCTCATTAGTGAATTTTTTTTAAGAAAATTCACTAAAAATTGAATCTTCGATTTATAACTTCAAAAAGTATAGTTAGTCAATGATTCCTTAACAACCAGCGCCGCTAGCTGTGAGATAATGAACCTTTGCACTTAGAATTTGTAATAAATCGCCGTGTTTACGAATTTACCATAGCTGATGCTAGAGAAATGATCAAACGCTGTATGCAATGGGATCTGTATTAATCCCCGAATTAAGCCGCCAGGGGTCTTTGATTGCGGTTGTGTGCCCGGTCGCTATAAGCGAATATCTGTACAGAAGTCACTCAAAATAATATTAGTTATACAGTCTCCTTTTTATTTAGGCTAGTAGCCAGTAGATGTCTCGCCATCTACTTTGGTAATTCTGTTAACAGCTTGTTATCTGCGATACGAGGGGCCACTACGGATAAGCAAAGAGCAACAGTTACGACCGTGTAAAAGATAGAAGAGTAACTGGTTGTTTCACAATCAGAAATAGCGAAACTGTCCAACACATTATTGTCAACATATTCATCGGTAAGTACCTACCTACTACTAAACATTCGCACACATTTTATCAGAATGCACACGTGTTTGACATTGTAGAGCGCAGGACGGCTTACTTATAATGTAAATAAAAATCGAACCGACTGCATTTGATATTGTATTAATGTTCTAGGACGTACCATAAAACATGCTTATTATATCGTTGATAGATATCCATGTAAAATATAGGTACTTATTTTAGTATTAACGACTTAAAACTATCGAGGAACAATTTTGGTTATTTTATAATAACAGTATTGTTAATTATTAGGCACCCATCTTATTTTAAATATTTTGATGTGATCTCTAGATGACAATTTTCATCTGTTTGTGGCTAATTATGCGAAAATGCAATGGAAATATAAGTACCCAGGTATACCTACCTATACTGAATAAATTTAGGAATGGGCACGAGCATTATAAAATTATTTAAAAGTACTGGGGTTGATTTTGATTATTGTTATAATTGTGTCTATATGCAATGTTTTAAGTACAAATTAAAGTTAATTATCATGACATAAAAATCTGTACTATGAACTTAAAATTCGAAATAAATGACAACGACACTATTATATTCAATTTAAATATGTAGGTCTAACGCAAATAATTATTTTTATGTGAAGAAAGAACAAAACTTTTATGTTGAAAGCAAATTTGGTTACTGCGATTTCTATATTATTGATTTGATAGTAAAATACAAAATTATTTGTTTAGTAGGTAGGTATGTGTAAATATTTTTTAAGTAGGCCACGTTCCTGGTTCGTTTTGTATAATGTCGCCTTTTATATTCTCTGGTGTGGTTTGTACAATAATAAAACTACGAATATGTATCTGTCAGCTGGTAATAGAATTTGTAAACTAAATTGCCCTAGAGTTCGCCAAGAAAACGATATTTTCACAATATTAAGTTCAAATTGGTCAATAAAGATTTCATAAAACGAAAATCTAAAACTTGATGTGTCATGTTCTTTATAGCACAGCAGACTGTAGGCGTGGTTTGTATGACGTCAATAGTACATTATTTAGTGCAACTCGAATGAAAAGCCCTTTCTAGCTTACAAAAAAAGCCATTTTCAAATTTTAGCCAGCGCGACTTTCAAACAAGCGAGGTAAAGCAAAGTCAGGTCGCATTTTGTATTTGTACACGCATCTCCGTGAGCTCTGTCCGGTTCATTGTTTTATTGTTATCCTTTACGTCATGCGTACCGCGTACCATCTCTTTGGAAACACATCGCAATAGTGAAAGCTCTGAGCGATTATACGTGTTCTAAAATTGTATTTGGTATTTATGCGAGCATTGAAAGCTTCAGCATTGCTAAGTAAAATGTTTGGGGATGTAGTTTGAAACTCTTGTCAGCTTATCCACGTTTGATTGTGAAAAGTTCCGAACGATGGAGCGCAGCGGAGTTTGTCCTCTATACCCGGCCCACTGTTGATTCTAGCGAAAACCGTCAAGTGAGCCATGGAAACAAACCAAGGTCGTGTATAAAAGGTTTGCTCATGGTACGAACGTTAATTTTGTACGATGTGGAAACAATGTTTGTGTTTTCTTGTGCTATGAAGAATATTTTCCTGGCGCTTTTGCAACAAAAAGTCCATCGTTTTAAACATAATTTTATGCGTTGAAAATCGCGGCAGGTGTTAGATTTCTTTATTATGGCTTGATGTAATATTCCGCATCGTGTGAGTGCACCTGCAGATTGCGTTGTATGTTATGTAGATGGGAACTTTGACAAACAAAATCCGAGTTGTATTTCTGATTAAAAGCCATAGGATTTTGTATTAGAAAACACATTTCCCTCGAACATGCTCATTTCTTACAGAAACAAGAGAATACTAAAAAAATCTGATATGGTTGTGTGGGTTACCCAGATTTAAAGCCTGCGTATTTATTTTTGCGACTATGAACACCAGCTTACGGCTTACGCCACGAAAAATGAAATTTTAAGCCATATGACATCAAAAGAATTGGCCTCTAAGGCCTTCTGTCTTTGAAGCGAAACGTCACTCCCGGCATATACGTAAACACCACTCTTGAATGGGAGAGCCTCATCAAATTATATCTTGGGCACAGTATATAGGGTGACACTGCGGAGATAATTTTCGGTTTCAGTTAGAACTAGGAGATGAGTTGATTGTCTTGGAGATGGTGATGAACAGCATTCAAATTAGCGTTCAATCCTCGAATCCACTTAATTCAATTGTACATTTTCTGTCTTTGGGGTTACCAGCAACCGTAGTGAAAGATTGTTCTTTTCTTGCCTTTGTCATGTTTGTGGTTTTGTAATTTTGATTGAGTGAGTTGTGGCTAGGGAATCAGCTTATGCAGATTTCATCTAGGCCATAGACAGCTGTCTCAGGAGACAGTGGTCTCGGCAATCCCCTTCGAAGACACAGATTCGAACCCGTTATAGGCGCGTCCTGGCAGAACTGGTGCCTCGGAATTTTTCGCCAGCTGATGTGGTAGCCTCCCAAAATGCTACCAATGGGTTCGGGCCACTGTACTCACTTGCCGTACACTCTTCGTTATTTTAGCTTCAATTTAATTTCCGTTAATATCTATTAGGCAACTTTGATTTTTGTATAGATTGAGAACAATGCGCCTATCTCTTCAACAAAATCCAGCTCTATTCATTATATGAAACAATATTTTCCAATCAACACTATCGAATACTTTTTCCAGGTCTACAAACGCAAACAGTGTATCTCTGTTTTAGCGAAAAATTCACTAATGAAGGGATCATATATATATATATATATATATATATATATATATATATATATATATATATATATATATATATATATATATATATATATATATATATATATAACACACAGATCTCCTCATTAGTGAATTTTTCGCTAAAACAGAGATACAATGTTTGCGTTTGTAGACCTGGAAAAAGTATTCGTTAGTGTTGATTGGAAAATATTGTGTCATATAATGAATAGAGCTGTTCTCAATCTATACAAAAATCAATATATATATATATATATATATATATATATATATATATATATATATATATATATATATATATATATATATATATATATATATATATATATATATATATATATATATATATATATATATATATATATGGGCAGATTTTGATGAAATTTGGTACGTATCTTTTCTTTGTGGGTGGCTTTTTTTTTTTTTTTTGTTCCCTCAGGGCTCGTCCGCGGCCTTGCCGCCCCGATAGCACCGCAACCCTTGGTTGATTGTGCATACCCCTAGTCTTACTCCACCCATTCCAAAATCACTGTGCCTTGAACTAGTCTGCACAGCGATTGGTAGGGTGAAGTTTTATATTGCTCTGTCTCCGGTCTAGAGTGACCGTAGATCAGTTGTCTTTTCCGGTCCAGAGCTATACACTCGCACAAGATGTGCTGGGCTGATTCCTCCCCCTCGCCGCAGAGTCTGCATGCGAGGTCCCCTTCGAACCGCCCCATTTTATGTAGGTGTTTCTTGACGGCCATGTGTCCCGTCAAGAGACCTGTTGTGTTTCTGAGCTGTCCTCTGCTAAGGTTTAGCAGCTCCACAGCTCTCTTTGAACTGGGTCCGTCAATTATTGACTTCCCATGTCTGAGCCCTGGACAGTCCGCCCAGTACACCTTGTGTTGGTTTCTGACCCAGGACTTAATGGCTCCCCTGGCAGTGCTCTTTGACACGCCCAGAGCCGGTTCTGGTCCCATAAATGGTTCTGCTGACCCCCTCTTTGCGAGACTGTCAGCTTCTTCATTGCCTTTGACCCCCGAGTGACCCGGCACCCAGATGAGGGTCACCTCATTCTGCCCAGCCAGGTCGCTCGTCTCGTCTCGGCACTCACTCACCAGCCAGGAATTTACCCGTGGGCTACTTAGTGCCTTAAGGGCTGCCTGGCTGTCTGTGGCTATGAGGATCCGCTTGTTGGTGTAGCCCCTCCTCTTGTTCTCCCGCACACAGTGCAGGATGGCGTACATCTCGGCCTGAAACACCGTTGCATGGGCTCCGAGGGAAATACTGTGACTTACCCTCGGTCCTTCCGAGTAAACACCTGCCCCCGTCCCACGCTCCCCGCCAGATCCGTCCGTGAACCAGACGAGCGCGTCCCGTGGTATGCCCGGTGTCTCCTCCCGCCATGCCCCGCGATCAGGGATTTCCACTGTGAAGTTGTTTTCCCTGCACATTCGCGGGCTCGCGAAGTCTGACCTCATTTCAAGCATGGGTTCCTTCACGATCTCCTGAATTTTGCAGTGGCCCCTGAAGCCTGGGTTGATCTTCAGTCTACCATTGCAGGCTAGTCTGTATAGTCCTAGCCTGGCCTCTCCCATAATAACGAAGTGTAGGGGGGGGTAGATCCAGCAACACCTCCATGGCGGCTGTTGGGGTTGAAGACATGGCCCCTGTGATGCCTAGGCAAGCCATCCTTTGGATCTTGCCTAGTTTTTGTTTGGCACTGGATTGTGTCACCTTAGGCCACCAGACCAGTGCCGCATATGTTAACGATGGTCTGACCACCCTTGTGTACAGCCAGTGGGCCATACTAGGTCTTAGTCCCCACGTTTTTCCATATAGCCGCCTAGTGACGGCTAAGGTCATGACTGCCTTACGCAGTATTTTTCCAATGTGACCATTCCAGGTTAGCTTAGAGTCCAATACGACCCCAAGATATTTTACCTCCCTGGCCATTGGAACGCTCCTACCGTATAGAGTGAGAGTTCTGTGGCTTTCACACTTCCTCCTCCTCGTAAACGGCACGACGGTTGCTTTCTCGGGGCTCACCCCGAGCCCTTGATCAACCGTCCACCCTTCCACCACTTTCAGTGCAGTCTGCATACGCTCCCACACTGCCTGTGTGACCTTTCCTCGGACTATGATGACAATGTCGTCCGCATAGCCCTGTACCTCATACCCCCCTCCCGAGAGCCTCCCCAGCAGGCCGTCCACGACTAGACACCAGAGCAAGGGAGACAGAACGCTCCCCTGCGGACACCCCGCCGCGACCCCCGCCAGCAGAGTCCCTCCCGCGAGTGAGGTGAACACCGCCCTGTCCCTGAGCATGGAACCGATCCACCTGCAGCAGGTCTCCTCTATTCCACGCTCCCGGGCAGCTGCCAGAACCGATCCGAACGAGGTGTTGCTAAAGGCCCCCTCTATGTCTAGGAAGGCCCCCAGCGCCACCTCCTTGTTCTCCAGCGTATTCTCCAGTTTCAGCACCAGTTGGTGCAGTGCTGTTTCTGTTGAGAATCCTGCTCTGTATGCATATTGTCCGCAGTGTAGAGGATATGCTTCCAGTACACCGCCCCTAATGTGCCGGTCGAGCAGTTTTTCCACTGTTTTCAGCAAGAAGGACATGAGACTTATTGGCCTCAGGGACTTTGCCTGGTCTGTTGGACGCCCAGGTTTAGGAATAAATACAACCCTGGCCAGTCTCCATGCCCTCGGAATGTACCCCAGAGCCAGGCTGGCCCTCATAATGAGGGTAAGCACCGGCGCCAGTATATCTATCCCCTGTTGGAGCATGATGGGCATTATTCCATCAAATCCCGGCGATTTGTATGGCTTAAAGCTGTTAATGGCCCATCTGATTTTGCTCCAGGTAACCACCTCTTTAGCGACTGTCCAGTCTACTCTAGATGCCCGCCTATAAGGCGCCTCTATTTCTGAGTGTTCCCAGTCCGGAGGTGATTGGTTTATTATGTTACAGCCGGGGAAGTGCGTCTGGAGTAAAATTTCCATAGTTTCCTCCCCCGAGCTTGTAAAGCCTCCCGTGGGTGTTCTAAGGGAGCCTATGTTAGTCTGAGGGCCCTTAGACAGGATCTTGTGTAGTCGAGCACTCTCGGACGTGTTTTCCACTTCTTCGCAGTGCCTCCTCCACGACTCCTTCTTGGCGTCCCTCAGTCTTTTGTTATAGGTCGATAGGGCCTGTCTATATTCATCCCATGCTCCCGACCTTTTGGCCGCGTTAAACAGCTTACGAACCTGCGTCCTCCTTTGCCTGAGGTCCTCGTTCCACCATGGGACGTTCCTGGTGGACACCCTCATTTTCAGGGGGCAGTTGGCGTTATAGGCCGAGGTAATTGCGTCTCGCAATTGGACTGCTGCAATCTCGAGGTCTATTGAATCCCTTATGGCCCTCTCAACCCCCCGCAGTTCCACAGCTAGGTCTGCCCTGTAGGCTTCCCAGTCCGCCTTGCGGGGGTCCCGGTACCATACCGTTTCTCTTTCGACTTTGGCGATTTCAAACCGGATGTATCTGTGGTCTGAGCTACTCACTTCCCCAGACACAGCCCAGCTTTTAACAAAGTCACCCAGAAACTGGGTGGAAACTGTTAGGTCTAAAACTTCCTCACGCCGTGTTGTGACGAATGTCGGTTTATTACCTCTATTCAATATGTCTAAATTAAATTTCATAAAGAACTGTAAAAGTGCCTCACCCCTAGAGTTTGTGTCCGAGCTACCCCACAACTCATGGTGCGCATTCGCATCCATGCCGATGATGGTCTGCCATCCACCTGCTCTGCTACCCACCATCAGCTGCTCCAATTCGTTGGGTGGAGGAGGGTCCGTGCTGTCCCCTGGCAGATAGGCTGACGCGACAGTAATGTCCCTCAGCCCATCCGCTCCTCCACATCGGATTTTGATCGTTGCCAGGTCCCTGGAACAGAAATTCATTAGAGGGAGAAACTCTATCCCTTCCCTGACAAAAATGCAGGCCCTCGGATTCTCGCTGGACCTGCTGTAGATGAGCTTTCCATTAGCTCCGCCGAGTCCCTTGATCTCTCCTTTGTAGGAGTACGGTTCCTGGATGAGGGCCACATCCGTGTTCCTCAGAGCCATTAGTAGTCCGGCCGTGGCTGCCCTACTGTGTTGGAGGTTGACCTGAAGGAACCTAAGTCCCATTAACCCTTAATTGCTTCCCCAGTGGGCGGAAGCTAACCCTTCCCATGCCCCAGAATGCCTTGAAGGAGGTTCCTTCAAGGGCTCTGTAAGATGTCGGGTCGATCGAGAAGGCGAGCGTCTGTCCTTTCTCCTCTGCCTTCCTGCTTAGAACCGACCAGTGTTGCGTCCCCAGTTCAGGGTTCTGGATCTTAAGTCTGCTGATCACCGTCTCCTGCGGGACGGTGTCAGGGATCCGTACGAGGACCTTGCGTCTCTTTGGGAGTTCCTTGGGCTCGACGGCTGTCAAGTCCGCCCCCTCCCAAATCTGACCGAGGCCCCCGATCGTTTTCCGCAGCCAGTCCCGCGACTGCGGGCCGGCACAGGTTATCCAGAGGATGCCCCCCGTCAGGCGCGTCCGGTGGAACTGAGGCGGGCTCTCCCCTTCCTGAAGAGAGTCCACTGCAGCTACCACCGCAGCCTGGATCAGGTCCGCCTTCCCCTGGTCTAGCGTGACCTCAGGATGGCGTCTGTCAATCACCGCCATCCCGAGGCCCTCCGCAGCCTCCCTGTAAGAGCCAGTCTGCGCCGGTGTTCCGGCCTTAGTTCCTTTGGGAGGTCTGTCTGTAGTAGGCGTGCTAGAGCCAGAGCGCGGCGTCTTCCGACTCGCACTCTCCTCTTGCGCCTTTACAGGCACCCTGGCCCTTTTGGAACGTCTGTCTGTAGTGGGCGTGCTAGAGTTCGAGCGCGTCCTCTTCTGACCCGCACTCCCCTCTTGCGCCTTTACAGGTTTCTCGACCGTCCAGGTCCCGGCCGCCATTTTTTGCGCCCTCCGGAGCTTCTTTCTTTGCGCCCCGGAAAGACGCTTGGACTGCCGGGGCAGTCCCTCTACTCTAACAGTAGAGTCCTCACTGGTGGAGGGGCCCCCGGAGTCCGCGGAGCTCGCCGCCCTCCGGTGGGACCCAGCCTCCAGCTTGGGTGTCGGGGACAGGTCTCTGGCCGAAGCTACCCCCTGATCCCCCGTATCTACGCCGGTCGTGGGACCTCCAGAGTCCGCTGCCGCACCCTGGCTCGTCTCCGTTTCCGGGATAGACTCAAGGCTCAAGTCTGTAGCCGGAGCCACTCCTCGAGCCTCATTGGTTTTGGTTTTATATGTATTTATAATCTTCATGTTGTTCCCACGAGAATGGGGGAAATACTGTCCACACCATCAGAACCCCCTGTGTGGTGCAAGGCGGGTTACTCTGGAGGGTTGCCTGGTACTCCAGAGGTTCCGTTCACGACACCATCGCCCTGGTGCCATCCATCCATAGGCACGGGTCACGTGACACCGTAGATTGGGGGAGTTTAGTTCGACCTCCTTGTCTAGATCCGTCATGTTTAGTTATTAGCAGGGTCACCTCGTGCAGGATGCGGATTTTTACCGCGCATGACGGTCTTGGGGAAAGCTTCATCGGGAGTTTATGTTGTTATTTCCACTTCCTCAGCTTGCCCCCTGGAGTCCTTTGGCCCGCGACTCCTTAACCCCTTGTAGGTGGCTTGGATAAGTTCGTTAGGTAGGCAAATCGGACTAGTTTGACTAGTTTTTCCAGGAAAATTTTGGGTTTCCTTTCGAAAAATTTTTGTATCTCCGAAAATAACAGAGCTATGAGCTAAGTTAAAAGAAAAAAAGTTATAGGCATTTAAAGAAAAATTTGATACTGGTGATCAGAGGAAAGCACAAGAACAAAATATTTTGTGTGATTAACAAAACCAATTGAATATTAAGGTTAAGTTTTCTTGGCACAAAAAGGTCAAGAAGCAGCAGAACAAATATTTTATAGTTTCTTCTTATGACGTCTAAGTCGCGATTTAAAACGTCAAAATTTGCAATTTTCAGACAAGGAATCTGAAACAAATACGGATTATGTAGAAAAAATATCGTAATAGGTGTCTTTTACAACGCCTTAAGTTTCGGCTTCAACCATCATTGTCCTTCATTTTACTAAAATATTTTCGGAAAATCCATTTCAAACAGACCCCCTTTCTGTGACTTTGGCAGTAGTTTCAGCTATATAGGGTGGTACATTGAAAACGAAACAGACCGATTTGCGTCCAAAGAATTTTTTTTTAAGAAACTCTGAAACACGTCAATTTTAATATTGAGGGGGGCATGTTTTGACATAAAACTCAACTTTGTCACATCAACCCCTTAAGGGTGGTGATAACAACCCTTATATTTTAAATAGGGAACATGGGTCAACTGTTACATCATTTGAAAGCTCTTTCTTTTCTGAATTCAGCACACTAATTTTTTTGGAAGTTTTATCAACTCGTTTAAAAATTATTCACAGTTGAAGATGCAAAAACGCATTTCACTCATTCCGATAAGAAATGTGCTGATAGTCAATGTTTTGTTGGTTTGTAAAGAACATTTCTTATCGGAATGAGAGAAATGCGGTTTATTATTTCAGTTTATCGGTCGGTTTGATACTTGATAGTACTACCGAAAATTAATTTCACAATGGTGTATTCTGTAGAAGAAAGAGTTGAAATAACTACTCTTTTTTTCAAAAACGATGACTGTGCCAACCGTACCGCAAATTTGTTTAATGAACGACATCCGAACAGACATGTTAACAGAAAATACATTTTGGAATTAGCTGCAAAGTTTCGACAAAGTGGTTCAGTAGCCAACAAAAAACGAGATACTGAACGTGAATTTCCGGTTAGAAATGAGACTACTGAGATTGAAGTTTTAGGACAAATTGCTGCAGACCCAACTTTGAGCACGAGAAAATTGGCCACTGTTTCAAACATCAAAAGAAGAACTATTCAGCGAATATTGAAGCATCATAAATTTTACCCGTATAAAATTCATCTTGCACAACAACTGAATAAAGATGATTTTGATCGGCGGTTGGAGTTTTGTGAAGTTATGACTGCACGAATAGCTGATAACGGGAACTTTCTGTTCAATATCTGTTTTTCAGACGAGTGTCCGTTTTTATTAAACTCTTCAGTCAATCGTCATAATTGTCGTTATTGGGCAGATAATAATCCAAAAAAATTAGTCCACACTCAAACTCTACAGAAATTGAATGTGTGGACTGGCATTTTTGGAGACCGTTTAATCGGACCAATTTTTCTTGATGGCAATTTGAGTAGCCAAACGTATTTGGAGTTACTAGAAGATATCGTTTACCCTATACTAAATGACATTGTTGAAAATGATGATCGCTATCAAGAAAATAAATTAGTGTTTCAACAAGATGGAGCTCCTCCGCATTTTTCACAACGTGTTAGGGAGTTTTTAGATCACCGGATTTAACTCCTTTAGACTTCTTTCTATGGTGCCATTTAAAGAGTAGAATTTACGCAACAGAACCGGAGTCTCTGGAAGAATTACGACGACGCATTGTTGAAAAATGCCGTCTAATAACTCCACAAATGCTCCAGAATGTCAGAGCTAGTTTTGAACAAAATTTGTACTTTTGTATGGAAGCTGGAGGTCAACAATTTGAACACTTAACTGAATAAACATTTTTGAACGTTTGGTTTTGTTTTTTAGTTTTTTTTAACAAAAAATTGACTAATTAGTGCATTTCTTATCACAATAAATGAATACGTTTTTGCAGCTCCAACTGTGAATAATTTTTAAACGAGTTGATAAAACTTCCAAAAAAATTAGTGTGCTGAATTCAGAAAAGAAAGAGCTTTCAAATGACATGACCCATGTTCCCTATTTAAAATATAAGGGTTGTTATCACCACCCTTAAGGGGTTGATGTGACAAAGTTGAGTTTTATGTCAACACATGTTCCCCTCAATATTAAAATTGACGTGTTTCAGCGTTTCTTAAAAAAAAAATTATCTGGACGCAAATCGGTCTGTTTCGTTTTCAATGCGCCACCTGTATATATATATATATATATATATATATATATATATATATATATATATATATATATATATATATATATATATATATATACATATATATACATATATATATATACATATACATATATAAACATAAAAATTCAAACGAACCTTCGTTTCGGATTCTAGGAGCACAAATTTGCGCTCATTTGGAAAAAAATTGCAGTCTCACCATCGACACCTCTCTTATAGCGAATTTTTTAAATAAAAATTCCCTAATATGCTGCTTTTTAAGGGGAAAATAATCAATTGTCTAAAATTATCTATACCCTATAAATAATACTTATATTCTGTATTTTATAAAGAATGTTGACTTTGTAAGATTTAGATTTAGGGGAGGAGTTGGCCATACATACGGCTTTCATCACTGTAGCCATTATTATTTAACTTGAGAAAAATCTACATTCAGTATCGTCACTTGGAAACCGTAAAGTTGAAAGCCCACTAGCCGAAAGAATTACGTCACATATTGGTATTCTTGCCTTACTCATTGGACAATCTTATTATTACATCGTATACATAGTTGTCAGTTATATTATTATTGCCTAACATTTAGTTTTATTTTTATTTATTTAATTGTTCATTGAGAAAGCAATCATACACCGCATCTTACAAATAAGTTTGAAACTTGTGCCCGTAAAAGATGTGTCCGACTCTGGTTCCAAACAGTAACAGTAACGTTTCAACATTTGACAGCAGCACTTAAAAATTTTCGTTTTTGCAATTATTCCATTGGGAAATTATGCATATTAAATATTCTAAACAATTTTCATAACTTGCTTAATTAACTTTCGGTACCATTTGCATTACAAAAATATGTTAAACATAGGTACCTAGAATCTAACAAATCCAGAATTATGGCTTAACAGTCATTAACTTTAAACTTGCCTAATTTATTAAATTAAAATTGTTTTATATTAGTGAATTTTTATTTAAAAAAATTCACTAATAGTGAGGTATCGATGGTGAGATTTTGCAACAAAAATTTCAAATGAGCGCGAACTAGGACCCCTAAAACCCATATCCGGGGTCAGTTTCAATTTTTATATGTTATATATATATATATATATATATATATATATATATATATATATATATATATATATATATATATATATATATATATATATATCATCATATATTTAGCGTTCAAAATAATACATATTAAAGTTTTAACCTAAGAGGTAACTAAGGAATACAACTCACAGAAGTATAATACATACTTGTATGTGAGCTACTCGATTACAATTAAGAGTATTCTAAACATTAATATAAATATAAACTACTGTATCTGCCAGAAAAGCACATATAATGAATACGGTAGTCCGCAGAGAGCACCTGTATAACTGTATAATATTTCAATAAAACAAAGAAAGACTAAAATGAAACACGAAGACCACATCACACGCATGCAAAATACGTATTTAAAACCAACCACAGCATCTCATGATCAGGTAATTAAAATTTGTCCAAATTAAATTACAAACAATTACATGCCGTAAAATACATAAAAATTAGTTTTGACACAACCTAAAATGTGCACATATGTACACGGTCACACACATACATACCGTACACGCACATACAAACACTCAAATCTTACTCATTACTCACTATTATGGTCATGTAATTACAATATATATATATATATATATATATATATATATATATATATATATATATATATATATATATATATATATATATATATATATATATATATATATATATATATATATATATATATATATATATATATATATATATATATATATATATATATATATATATATATATGTATGTATGTATGTATGTATGTATCGGTCTGATAACTCAAAAAATAATTAACTGTTTTCAATGAAACTCGGCAAGTGCCTTCCTTTTATTAATGGCTTGGATGAGTTCGTTAGCCAGGAAAATCGGACGGGGTTTTCCGGGAAAATTTTGAGTTTTCTTTCAAAAAAAAAATTTTTTTCTTCGGAAATAACAAAGCTGTTTTAGTGAAATTTACTATATATGGTGCATTGGGAGATACCTTACTAAGTACCAAAATGCAACTTTTTAAGTTTATAGAAAATTGAGTTATTCAAATTTTAAATTTTCTTTCGAAAAAAATTTTTTCTCCAAAAATTACAAAGTCATTCCAATGAAATTTGGTGGATATCTTTCACTAGGAAAGACCTGACTACATACCAAAATTAAACTTTCTAAGTTTATAGAAAACTGAGTTATTCAAATTTGAAGCATTTAAAAAAATCACTACCATCACGCACTTGCTGCATCCAGAGTTTTTTTTTGTACATGGTGGTATCATACAACATTTTTCCCAAAATAAAATCTCGGGACGCAGCAAGTGCGTTATGGTAGTGAATTTTAATAAAAATGTTTTTATTGCAAATATGTGTGTTTTCTTTTTAAGAAAGCAGACATCAATTTTGGTTACCAGTAAACCTATATAGAAAAAGCAGGCATCAAATTTGATTACCAGTATAACATATATAGTAAAAACAATGTGCCATGTTTCATCAAAATAACTTGATTGTTTGAAAACGTACAGAAATTTCCAAAAGTAAACCAAAAGTGTTACTGAAAAAATCCGTGTCCTGGTCAACCTTATAGGTTAATAGCAAATTGAGCTTTCCAAATATGAAGCATTTAATCAAAATTCGCAACCACAACGCACTTTCTGCCTCCAGAATTTCTTAACTTACAAACATGCATTATATTTCGATGGAAAATGCAAAAAAATAAGGCGTTTTCGACAAAAAAAATTTATTTGTATCACCAACGACTTATGGGCCACCCTGTGATTGTCTCAATAATTTTTTAAGATGTAGCTCAAAACACCGTATAATTAATGTATACAATATTTTTTCATATCTTGTATAATAACGAATATATTGAGCTTTATTGATTTTTTACGAAAATTCGACAAAAATTATATACCATTAAACAATAAACTCTATAGCTAAGGCTACTGCCAAGCATCAGAGAAAGGGTCTATTAGAAATGAATTTTCTGGAAATATTTTAGTAAAATGAAGGACAATGAGGGTTGAAACTAAGAGTTCGGTGTATGTAAAACATTCTTCTTGAGACATTTTCTTTCCATAGATCGTATTAGATTCAAGTTATTTGCCTTAATGTTGCGAATTTTGACGTTTTCAATTGTCACTTTGACGTTTTGAGGAAACCCCCAATTTATTTTTCTTTAAATGCCCATAACTTTTTTGTCTTTTGACCTACAGAGCTAAATTTTGGTAGGTGGCACACCTATAACAATATAAACCAGCTTACCAAATTTGGTTGCCCTTACTTTATTAATTTTGGAGATATAAATATTTTGCGAAAGAAAACACAAATTTTTCCGGGAAAACCTCGGCGGATTTTCCTGGCTAACAAAATTATCCAAGCGACTTGCGAAAGGAATGTACTCACCAATTTTGACGTTTAAAATCGCAATTTTGACGTTTTGAGGAAAATCCAAATTTATTTTTCTTTGAATGCCTGTAACTTTTTTATCCTTTAACCAACGGAGCTAAATTTTGGTAGGTGACTTGCCTATAATGAAATAAATCCGCATATGAAATTTGGTTGCCCTTACTTTGTTAATTCCGGAGATATAATTTTTTTTCGAAAGAAAACACAAAATTTTCCGGGAAAACCTGGACCGATTTTCCTGGCTAACGAACTTGTCCAAGCCATTTGCAAAAGGAATTTATTCACCAAATTTAATCAAAATCGGCCCATTATTTTTTGAGTTATCGGTGTGATACATATATATATATATATATATATATATATATATATATATATATATATATATATATATATATATATATATATATATATATATATATATATATATATATATATATATATATATATATATATATATATATATATATAAACATATAAAAATTTAAACCGACCCCGGATATGTGTTCTGGGGGGCCTAATTAGCGCTCATTTGAAGAAATTTTTTCAAAATTCAAAAGTCGGGATCTCCTCATTAGTTAATTTTTTTAAAGAAAATTCACTAAAAATTACTTACAAGGTTCTGGTAAGTTATCTTATACGCGAGCGTATTGCCGGAGCTTTACGCTACACTGCTAATCTATCTATAGGTACTCCAGGGCAGGATTTAGGGGAAGCGACAGAGATTGAAGCCTCGGGTCCTCCGTAAATTCTTAAATTTTTCTAAATTATTTTACGAATTGTCACATTTAAATAATTTTATTTAAATAGAATAATATGAACTTTTGAGAATTTTGCAAATGATCTCGCGGTCAGCTTTCTGAAAATTTTGTCTAGATGCATGCTTAGAGCAATCCGTGTATGCATAAAGCACAAGAGAAATGTTGTGGTTTCAACCACCAAGAAAGTTATGGGACCCGGAACGAATAGGGGTGCTGGATGGCGAAGAAAATTAAAAGGAAATATTTAAAAAATGTTCGGGACGCAGCAAGTGTGTTATGGCCATTTATGGGACCAGAACCGGCTCTGGGCGTGACAAAGAGCACTGCCAGGTGAGCCATTAAGTCCTGGGTCAGAAACCAACACAAGGTGTACTGGGTAGACTGTCCAGGGCTCAGACATGGGAAGTCAATAATTGACGAACTCAGTTCAAAGAGAGCTGTGGAGCTGCTAAATCTTAGCAGAGGACAGCTCAGAAACATAACAGGTCTCTTGACGGGACACATGTCCGCCAAGAAGAAGAATCAGCCCAGTACATCTTGTGCTAGTGTAAAGCTCTGGACCGCAGAAGACAACTGATCTACAGTCAGTCTAGACCGGAGACGGAGCATTATAAAACTTCACCGTACCAATCGCTGTGCATACTAGTTTAAGGCACAGTGATTTTGGAATGGGTGGAGTAAAAAGACTAAGGGCATGCACAATAAGCCAAAGGTTGCAGTGCTATCGGGGCGGCAAAGCCCCGGACGAACCCTGAGGGAGGAAAAAAGGGCAACCAAATTTGGTACGTTTTTTTGTATTATAAAGAGTAAACTATGTACCAAAATTTAGGCATTTAAAGAAAAAAGAAATGGGGTTTTCCTCAAACGTCAAAGTCGCGAGTTCAAACGTCAAAATTGGCAACATTTAACATAGTGTGATGTAAGACAGGAGTCAACATTACGTGGTGGAACCAAGTAGGATGTTGTCACGACAGCTTCAAATAACACAAAATGTTATAAAATGGAGACTGTGGACAACCAACTAACAATTTTTTAATTGTCAGCCCTGGCCCATTTCTTCCCAAATACAGAAACAATGTATGTAAAGCTAGATGTATTCTCACCGCAACATTTAGGCAAAGAACCTGAAACAAATACGGTTTACGTGAAGAAAATGTCGCAAGACGAGTGTTCTGCAAACGCTTAAGTTTCAGCTTCAGCCGTCTAGACTGTCTAGTGTCCTTTATCTTCTGATGCGAGTGGTTCTCACTGCAGGTTTTGTTGTAACTAGGATGATCTACTATTCGATTACGTCGCTACTTATGGAATTACTATGTGGTGGTGTGGCTCGCTGTTTGAAAGTATCTTCAAAATCCAAAAGAATGCTTACAGGTTATGGTAGTTAAGAGAGCTACCGAAACCATTTGAAAACTACGGAGATGCTGCTGCTACCATTAGCATTCATTTTGCCATGCTTGATGTACACTCACGCTCATAAAGGTAGATATTTGACAGGTGCCGGAATACATGAGCATAATACAAGACGAGCTGATGATTGCCAAATCCCATATCATCCTGTATAGAGCGTCCAACATGGTATCAACTATCTGGTAATAAAACACTACAGTGAACTGCCAAGTGAAGTGAGATATTTGGGATAGGTGTAATTCAAGCGGTTTATCAAGGTCCTCTTGTGTGAGCGACATCTTGAAAGCTGACTGGGACTTACTCTTTTAATTTGTTGCTGGTGTTGCAGGTTTTTATGTTCTGCCATTTGGTTTGATAATTTACGTAGTTCCGATATTTACGTTTTGAATTTGCTTTTATACTTTCAATTGAATTATTCTTAATTATAAAAACGTGGTATATATGTTTGATTTTGTTGCTTTTGATGATCTATATGTTTTAATTTGTTATATTGCTAGGGTCGTGATGACCGAATAAACGATTAATGCCACTACTACACCCCTCTATGATGCCAATGTTGTTAGCGAAAGGATGGTTAAGTCTTAAAAATGTGTTGTGGAGAGTTGGGTTTTCCAACGTGTACTTATTATCGGTGCTGATTACGGGTTCCAATCTTCACTCAATGTTTGAATATTGCAAAGGATTGTATTTTTTCTGGTTCTTATACTGTATGAGGAACAGGCATGTCCACGGTTTGAATATTGTTATCGTGTCTGGAGTGCTGCCTCAAAGACCACTTTGTTTCTCTGGGATTTCATTTATACACAAGTTGTTCCCTCTGTAGGCGATTCATCGATCACCGTCAGTCTTACTTCTCTTGATGACAGAAGAAAGGTGGCAGTTTTTTGTCTCTTCTGTTGATACTGTCATTGACACTGATCCTCAGAAATCGATTCGGTAGTTTCCCCACCTGTAACCTGCAGTGTCCAAATTCGTTTTAGACAACAAAAAAAAAAAAAACTAGCACATTTGCTAGATATGTTCGTTCTTTCCGGGACAGCAAAGTGTGTAAGACCTATTTCCGGAGACATATAATTTGAAGCTCTTCAAAAAGCGAGCTAATACTCATTTTATGGCAAAACAATTGACTTTATGATTTGTTCGAGACAGTTTTTCACCTTTTATAAACTGTTTTCTAAAAAAGCGATTTACCTATAAAAGTATGCCAGTTTTTCATGTAGGTAACTGGCAACAGTGTGTGACTGTGTGTGTCATTAGCTTGTATCAGCCTTTCACAGCTCACAATGAATAATTTAAATACAATGTATAATAACATGGCACGGCAACACTACACTCAGGTTAGTAGCTGGTTAGCTTAACTCATTTAACAGCCAGCACCTGTATTCTCAGAACATAGAAATACGGATATGGGGAAACGTTATTTCTATGGTTTCCATGGGTTGGTAGTTTGTTGGCGATACGTTATTCCACTATTTAATTTTATAGTTTAACTGAACTGAAATTTCAAAAAATTAAAAATCTTAATTAAGTCGGGAACGCGATATCATATTACAATTTACTGCCAAGTTGCTTTTTCGAAAATATTTAAGAAAATAAAAGATGCAGGGTTCATTCGATGTTGCCTAATGATAAAAATCTATTTGAGCTTTTTGAGTTAATGTGTGGTGATTGTGGTCTATATCATATAGTTGCGCATTAACAAATATTTTGGGCTAAGAGACCCTGAAATTTAATACTATAAAATGAACAAAAGTCTAGCCACTCATAATCAACAAGTGTATAACATTCGACAGAAAACCTACAGTTTTTAAGGTGATCGACATCATACCAACTATGTAGTATGAAAATGAAGACATTCAATAGTAACCGATTATGCGTGTATAGATTGTAAAAACAAGACACAGTGTTACATAAAATAAAAAAACTGTACTGTAAAAAGCAGAGAAATATGGGAGTACTCACAATTTGTTAATGTGCAACTTTAGCAAAAAATGCAGAAAACGAAAATTCAGTTTACTTGTGGATGTCAAAAGATTTTGGCAATAAAACGGACGAAAACCTATGGATATAGACAATATTGGCCTTAATTTATTGCCATACTAGCAAAACATGTAATACAGAGAGCTTCAATGATATTATTAGGACTGATCGATATAGAAAAATTAAAAGTAAGTCCATTGAAAGTCTTTCAAAGGGAATATTTAGATTTTAGGAAAATGATAATATTTGTATAATGTGGAACCAGTAATTATATCCTTCTTATATATAATGTGATGTATGTTTCAGTTAATAAAGAACTTTAAGGGAATAAAACAAAAAATAAAATTATGTTTTGTCCCCCAGCAAACACAGTTACAAATCAGATACATAAATGTTACATAAAACTTGCTACTTCAATAGTTCAGGTTATGTATCAAGTAACTTTCATGTAACATGATTGATATCAGAAATGTCAGCAGCTAGATACTCTCGTATATATGTAACTGATACATTACATGGTTATATGTATGCTACATTAATTGTATATTATTTTTATATATATATATATATATATATATATATATATATATATATATATATATATATATATATAACTTGGATACATAAATGTTATATTCACTTTATCATACATTTAATGCTCAAATAAAGCAGGTACCTACCAAGAAACTGTCATGTACAGCTAAATTAATAGCATTTCATAATATTTAGCCGCTGTAGTAACAACTCTCGTAAATAAGGCGGTTTGTTAAAACATTTTAGATGCAAGGCTGTATTCTTTATAGTAGAAGCTGATGTTTCTACCATCACATGATTTCTCATTATTATAGCAGTCAACAGCACAACAAATTACTTTTAGATTTATACTTTTTTCCCATATATTAAACACTTCCGTTTGCAAAACTAACACTGATATCCGTTAGAATATGGATGAAACAGCTGTTGTTGGTTATATTGTGTCATCACTGGTAGCGCTAGTTGTCAACGCGCACGCTCCCTATATTAGTGTAACAAATAAACCTGACAATTAGAACAACTAAATTAATTATTAATTCGTTTGTCGCTAATTTAAAGAAGATACCTACTTATCTATGTGGTAATCACAGCAATTGCAGATGGCTACAGCAGAAAACAGAAGTAGTCGCGCGCCGTGTTCTTAAACAATTAGATCATTATCGCCATTTCTGTGACAATTTAAAGCGGTTGCAAATGAATTATTTTGCTTTTAACTCATTCCGATTTGTAAAACCGTGTATTGCTAATAATTAAGTCCATAAGAACATTAACATTTAAACCACGAAATTTAATTCAAATGTTTATAAGGTCATTTCCCACATATGTTATCACAGTGTAACTTGAGTGATCCAAAATTACGGCATATAGTTATGGTTCATTAACATTCATTTGTAAAGTATATGTTATATAACGCTGCTATAGATATTTCATGTAACACATATATTACATTGTTATGTAACATTGTACCGTTCCTTATATATGCTTGAGATATTGGGTTATAGCACATATCAATCTATTTGTAATATATATGTAATATAACACTGTTACAGATATCAGATATCATAATTTGCCATGTATCAGTTACATGTGTGTTTGCTGGGATTCAAAAAAAGACGAGAAGCTAGGACGTAATATATTGGATAATCCATGCTTACATTGCTTGTGTATTGTTAACAAATACATTATCTGATGACGTTAACTTTGTTAGTGAAACGGTCGTCAGGTCTTTGAAAATATGTGTTGTGGGGATTTGGGTTCTCCAAGTGTACTTATCAGTGCTCATCATAGGTTCCAATCTTCACATAGTGAAACACATTATCTAACTTAAAACTGACAAATTTAATAACATAAGAATTTCTAACATATCTTGATAAAAAACTAAGGGCATGCACAATAAGCCAAAGATTGCAGTGCTATCGTGGCGGCAAAGCCGTGGACGAACCCTGAGGGAGAAAAAAAACATATCTTCATATACTATGTCAAAAAAATTCGGGGCGCAGCAAGTGCGTTATGGTAGTGAATTTTCATAAAAATCTTTTTAATAACAAATATGTGTGTTTTTTTAAGAAAGCAGGCATCAAATTTGGTTACCAGTATAACCTATATAGTAAAAACAATGTGCAATGTTCCATTAAAATAACTTTATTGTGTGAAAATGTACAAAAATTTCCAAAAGTAAACTTAAAATGTTCCCGAAAATACACGTTTCTTGGTCAACCTTATAGGTTAATAGCAAATTGAGCTGTTCAAATATGAAACATTTGATCAAAATTCGCTACCATAACGCACTTGCTGCGTCCAGAATTTATTTTCTTACAAATATGCATTATATTTCGATGGAAAATGCAAAAATGCAATAACATAAGGCGTGTTTGATTAAAAAAAGGAAATTTGTATCACCAACGACTTATGGGCCATCCTGTGATTGCAGAAATATTATTTTAAGATGTAGCTCAAGACACCCTATAATTAATATATACAAATTTTCTTCATATCTTATATAATAACGGATATATTGAGCTTTATTAATTTTTTACGAAAATTCGACAAAAATTATATACCATTAAATGATAAACTCTATAGCTAAGGCTACTGCCAAGCATCAGAGAAAGGGTCTCTTTGAAATGAATTTTCTGCAAATATTTTAGTAAAATGAAGGACTATGACGGTTGAAACTAAGACTTTAGGGTTTGTAAAACATCCTTCTTGAGACATTTTATTTATATAGCCCGTATTATATTTAAGTTATTTGCCTAAATGTTGGCAATTTTGACATTTTAAATCGCCACTTTGACGTTTTGAGGAAAACCCCAATTTATTTATTTTTAAATGCCTATAACTTTTTTGTCTTTTGACCTACATAGCTAAATGTAAACCTGCGTACCAAATTTGGTTGCCCTTACTTTGTAAATTCCGGAGATATAAATTTTTTTCGAAAGAAAACACAAAATTTTCCGGGAAAACCTGGGCAGATTTTCCTGACTAACGAACTCATCCAAGCCATTTGCAAAAGGAATTTTTTCACCAAATTTGATCAAAATCGGCCCATTATTTTTTGAGTTATCGGTGTGATACATATATATATATAATATATATATATATATATATATATATATATATATATATATATATATATATATATATATATATATATATATATATATATATATATATATATATATATATATATATATATATATATAAACATATAAAAATTGAAACTGACCCCGGATATGTTTTCTGGGGGGCCTAATTAGCGCTTATTTGAAGAAATTTTTTCAAAATTCAAAAGTCGGGATCTCCTCATTAGTGAATTTTTTTTAAGAAAATTCACTAAAATGTAGAAAAGGCTAGGGGCCGTTATTAGGAATAAAATAAGTACGCCGTTGCATTCGGCATCCTTCAAAATAGATATAAGTATACCAGATTGTATCAGAACTTGTTCCTGCCCTGACTCGTTGGTTTCAGATATCTTACAATAAAGGCATATTCCCTAGTAACTGGAAAACTGCTCGAGTACAACCCGTCCCCAAGAAAGGATCCGAAGCGCTTCTTTGCAGCGACAGTCCTATTTCTCTCCTTTCAGTCGTCTCTAAAGTGATGGAAAAGTATATAAATACCGAATTACTAAAATTTCTTGAAAAACACAGTCTAATCCACGACATGCAGTATGGATTCCGTCAGCGCAGATCGACTGCCGACCTCCTTTCCTTTGTCACCCATTCTTGGAACAAGTCTATGGAACTACACGGTGAATCCCAGATTGTCGCTCTAGACATATCCAAAGCATTCGATCAGGTCTGGCACGCAGCGCTGCCTAATCCACTTCCGGCCTATGGCCTACCACCAAAACTTTGTACCTGGACAGCAAATTTCCTCTCCAACAGGAGCATTTCTGTTGTTGTGGATGGCCATTCCTCTAAACTGTATCCAATTAATGCAGGAGTTTCTCAAGGTTCAGCTTTAGCCCCTACTTTGTTTCTTCTCCACATCAATGACCTCCTCTCTAGCACATCCAACCCAGTTCACAGTTACGCGGACGACAGCACCCTCCACTCATATATACAATATTCTAAGCCTGTCTCTTTAGCCCAATTAGATGAGGATCGCAGACTCATGGAGGGTTCTGTCTCCGTGGATCTCCAAAAAATATTAGACTGGGAAAGTAGAAATCTTGTACAACTCAACCCCACCAAATCTCAGTCTTGCTTTCTTTCTCATAAGAGATACATCAGCCCTAGACCCATCACAATGAACAACCAAGTTATTCAAAGTAATGAGTCCTTTTCTCTTGTTGGCATTTCTGTGGTTCGAAATCTTAATTGGCACCAACATGTCACATCAATTACAGAAGCGGCTGCTAAGAAATTAGGTTTCCTCTTCCGGGCTCGCAAATACTTTTCACCAGCTAATCTATGTACCTTATATACTTCACAAATAAGGCCAAACCTCGAATACTGCTCCCACATCTGGGGTGCAGCTGCCGCTTCTACACTCGCTATCCTGGACTCCATTCAAAAGAGAGCTATACGTCTCATCGGTGACCCTACCCTCACCTAAAGGCTGCCATCCCTTGCCCACCGACGTGTCGTTGGTGACCTTTCTCTCTCTCTCTCTCTGTCTATCTATCTATCTCTCTCTATCTCTCTCTCTTATAGATATCTGCACGGGCACTGCTCAGAGGAGCTTTCCTCCATAGTTCCCCCAACTGATCTACCAGGGGAACAGAGCGAATGCACCCTTTTACTGTCCAGGTCACCAGACATAGAACATCTTGTTATGCCCGCTCTTTTGTCCCGAGGACTTCCAAGTTGTGGAATTCCTTGCCGGCACTCTAATTAACAAGTTGCCTCTTTCCTCCTTGTCAACACCCGCGGTACGATAGTATTTAGGCTGTAAGCCCTCGTGGTGTGTTGTTGAAATTTAAAAAAAGAGAAGAACTATTAACTAACCATTACAGAGCAGTTTATTTATGTGACCCTTCTAATATGAAAACACTCCTGTAACTTTTGTATTTATAACGCGATTTTTTTAACCAGATCTCAAGAGATAGAACAAAGTCTGGACGCAGCAAGTGCGTTATGGTAGCGAATTTTCGTCAAAATGTTTTTAAGGCAAACATGTCTTGTCTTTAAAGGAAGGACATTTGGTTGGCAGTATAACCTATAAAGTTCTAACAATTGCTATTAAAAACATTTCTATGAAAATTCACTTCCATAACGCACTTGCTGCATCCAGACCTTTTTACTATTCGTGGAAGAATCTTGCTGATCATTGTTTCATATCAAGTTGTTCTGACAGGATTGTATACTGTATGGTAAAACAAGCCTGTTTCTTCTGCTATCTGCCTGATCCTAATGGGTTGATCATGGGGCAGATCGTGGAGTTTTTAACATTTTCTTAAGTAGTGACTTGTCCTGGGAGGGCCACTGGCATGTGCATCTCGGAAAAAATCCTATCACATCTGAATTACCGATGCGAACAGTTGACTACATCATAAGATATGGCAGTTTGCCTCAATGTTTTTACTAAATCTTTGTGAATTTGAGCTCGACTCGTACACTTGTTTCTAGGTACTTAATCACCGTTCGCTGCACAACTCTACCCATTGTAGTGATATGCTTAGCATTAAAATGTAAAAATATGATATCTATAGGGTACATATAGGTAGATAGGTCAGCGACAGGGGCGGGGCGTAACGATCAACCCTCGTAAATATAAGGATGCAAAAACTTCATGAAACCGTTGGACGTTATAGTCATAAATGCGGCCTCTTATAATATTAAAATAAATACAAGATAAAGTGTAGCGAATTTGTTTTCTCACTGGATATAAGTACCTACATCATTTTAATAAATAATAAATAATTACATGAATCACCATGGCAAGAAAGGAATGAAAAAGATTCATCAACGATTCTGCCATACACTTTAACTTTTTATTACGAGCTCAAGCTCTCCCAAATATTGATTTTTGGAAGAAAATTCGGAATATAACCCCTAATTCCAAACAACATTAATTTTAAACTTTATTATGTGTACCTTCTAATAACCTCCAGGTATTAAAACGAAAAGGTGTGTCCATTCACGACTACAAAAGAATTAAAGCTTTAAAATAGTTTTTACAACTGCTTATTCTTATATAGGTATATCTTCCTTAGATATTGTGAGATAAAAAGTTTGTACACAGCAAGTGCGTTACGATAGCGAATTAAAAAAAATCGTGGAATAAAGTCTATAATACAATGTGTACAAAATAGCTTCATGCTTTTGGGAGATACAAATTTTCTTTGGAAAAGGAACTTGATTTTTTTTAGAAATAATTAGTCCGGCTGGATTGGCTGATGAACTCGTTCAAGACATTTACAAAAGTCAAATACTTGCTAAGTTTGATCAAAATCGGGAGGTGTCCCTCCTCCTGCTGAGCTGAGTGCACACCTTAAATCTCTTTATTATGTTTTATCTCTCGTTTGCCAGCATCTACGGTATAATGGTTCTGCAAGCGTCTCTTATCCTATTTTGCATACATTCCTTTGTAGTAAGCGGTGTAAGATATACCCGTCCTTTAATATAAGCGCATAAGAAGACGTCAAATGGGGTAAGGTCACCTGACCTTGGGAGCCACGGAACATAACCCTCAAGCTCAGTCCATTTTGAGGCTAATTTTCATTTAAAATTCGAGTACCTCACCATGCCAGTGCGGAGGGACACCGTCCTGTTGCAGCTACATACTCTGACGTCCATTATCACTAAGTTGTTAAAGGAGATAATCACGATTAAAAATATACGGTGCAATAATTCTGTTGTGGGATAATGGCACACCAAACATTTATAGAACAGTGGTTTTGATTATGAATTTGATACATGCAAAAAGGCTTTTCCAATGCGTAATCTTACATGTTATAACGATTTACAGCACCAATACTTCTAAACGTAGCGTTGTAAAAACGCATAACATAAAAAGTTTGGATTAATTTCAAGTGGACCATACAACCATTGGCAAAAGTTTACACGCATTTCGAAGTGAACATTATGTAACTCTTGATGTAATTCTATATGGTAGGAATCAGTGCCGGCCCGAAAATAGTTTTAGGATGGAGCGAGATCCAATTTTGGCACACTTCCTGGCTTGGTTCTAATTTCTAATATATGCCAATTGTAGGTGCAAACATGGATCTTGAAAGATCTCGACAACATTTTAGGTGTGCGTCTAATTTGTTGATTGAAAACAGCGTGCTCGTTGGCACTGCACTCAGTACCGATAGGAACAGTCGATTTAGCAGAACCAACAAAATATGTAGAAGCTAAGGTACATCCATTTATTTAAAAAAATTGATACAGGCTACAGGCTCCTAATAATAACTAATAACTAATAACAAATCATCATGGAGAACAAATTTTAAGCAAATCGCTGCTCACGAACTTTTGTGTTTGCAAATTTTTTATTATCTTCTCATCCGACAATGTCTTAGCCACATCATTTTTGATTGCCAGCAAGGCTAGGCCACAAAGCTTGTCATCTGCAAGAGCCGAGTAGGTTTTAATCAACTTAAGCTTACTAAAACTCCATTGCATTTGGACACCGTAACCAGAATGGTTACAAAAATCCGGAGCGCAATCCAAATATTGGGGAAGGTATCTTGTCAATTATTTAATGCTAAGATCTGAAGGACTGCTTTTGTGCGACCTTTATCAATATCTAAAAACTTTTTCTCTTGAAAGTTTCAGTCTCGAAATATCGCAATTATGATCATGTGTTAGTTTTTTCTCCGACTTTTGACATGCTTCCTTCAAATTTTCATCATCAGTTTTATTAAAATGATAGAGGAATAGTTTCATAAATTTCAGAAAGTTGTGCTAAGCGTGTCTCTATTGAGTTTATAGGGGTGTCTAATATAGGATAGAAAATATTGGTTCAGAATAATATTTACGGATCCGTTGACGCGTCATCATAATTTTCATATGAGAACATTTTCTTCTTTTTTTGTAAGCGGACTGTTTCAAACTGTGGCTTATTTCAGCTTCCTCAGCTGTAATGATGGCAGCGTGCGCTCGAAGCCATTTTTTCCTTTTTCTTACTTGTTTAGACAAAGAAAACAGAGCTTCAAGCGCTGTCATCTGTCATGTATTATTTACGTATTTGATCAGTGATGTAAGTCTTACAATTTGTCATCCGCATACTAGCCACGCGCTCGCAATAGTTGCAACCGAAATATCGAAAAGTGAATCAAACATTTTTTTGTCTTTACCTCTGAGGTGCCTAGAGCGATCGCTACGTTCGTCCTATAGTAGGGCCGGCACTGGTAAGGATGATGTGCTTATATGTTCTAGTGGTAGGAGCAGTTGATTGTGACGTTTCACATGATATTGCTATCTGACGACTACTGAGTTGCAGGTTTTCTTTATAACGAAGCAGAATCTTAAGTTCCTTTTTCTTGATTAGTGACATTTCTATTTAACACTTTGTGTTTTGCGTAGTCAACACTACCTGTAGAATCCAATCTCTCTATATGGTTTTCGAAAGTGAGCCGAGTGGATGGGTCGATCAGGATATTTCCTTGTATATAACCTTTGGGCAAGCAGATAAATTTTTTTGGGGGATTCTAACACGTAAACCATATCAAATAATTTATTTGTGGAGCAGCCGATTATTTTAAACAGGCATATAAAACTTTTTCATAAACCTAAGTAATTAACGAAATGCAACAATAGTGATAAGTTATTTTGACAGTTCATACATTTTTGACGTGGACAATTGTTTTCATGGCTACTACGAATAATAACAAGAATATGATTAAGATATTTAATATAATAGAAAAATCAAAATAACTAAAAAAACGCGAAGACGCAGCAAGTGCGTTATGGTAGTGAATTTTCATAGAAATGATCTGGCACCAAATATTTTATTTTAACTTTTTTTTTTCTTGCAACATAGAAATCTAAATTTTTGTGTATAGTTTACTTTTTTATATTGTAAACCTACCTACCAAATTTGGTTATCATAGCTTTTTTATTTTTTGAGATAATTTTCGAATGAAAACTCAAAATTTTTCCGGAAAACCTCGTCAGATTTTTCTGATTAACGAACTTGTCCAAGCCACTTACAAAAGGAAGGTACATGCCAAATTTTATCAAAATCGGCCCATAATTTTTTGAGTTATCGGTGGGATACATACATATATACATATATATATATATATATATATATATATATATATATATATATATATATATATATATATATATATATATATATATATATATATATATATATATATATAAATTGAAACTAACACCGGATATGGGTTCTAGGGGTCCTAGTTCGCGCTCATTTGCAAAATTTTTTCAAAATTCAAAAGTCCGGATCTCCCCATTAGTGAATTTTTTCTACGAAAATTCACTAAAACAATAAGACATAGGTATAGGACATCTTGAGAAAAGTTGTGGGGTTTTTGCTTCTGTTTAACAAAAAATTAAAATATATAGGTTGTCCCATCTGAAAAAGTGATCTTTTTGACTTTCAAGTCTCCCAGGTTTTACATATATTTTTAACATCCTGTAGCCTTTTCCCAAATATTTTTTAGCCAGAGCATAAGCTTAAACTTAGTCCTTCCTCGATTAAAATATAAAAGTTTTCGTAGCAAAATACAGGTTAGTACATAATAATAAAGTGATACTTGCAAATGTGATTTTGTGAATAAAATTCTAATCAATTAAAAAACCATAAATTTTACATATATCAAACTTGTAATATAAAAGTTTTAGAATTACACATAGATTTCAAAAATCTAATAATACACGAGTGTTCCATAAGAAAATACCACGTTGTACTGTCCTGCTTTTTTGGCACACTGTACAGTCCAAAATAATTTAGTTTTTTTTTAATGTTCACCCATAAACCACAAACGTACTTTAGTCAATCGTCGACTCACCTGTACATACATTGCCAAATTTTATTTATCTTATGAGAAAAGCAATGTATTCAATTTAATTGAAACATGAAAAAATATTTTGGGTTATGAGACCCTGCCTCTCTAATGCAAGCAGGTATCAATCTAGTTATCGGTATAACCTATATAGTAAAAACAATGTACCATATTTTACCAATATAACTTATTGTTTGAAAATGTACAAAAATTTTCCTAAAGTAAACTTAAAATGTTTCCGAGAAAACTGGTTTCCTAGCTTTCCTAGTTTAATGAAAATTCGCTACCAAAACGCACTTACTGCGTCTCAATTTTTTCTTACAAACATGCATCATATTTCGATAAAAAATGCAAAAATGCAATAATATAAGGGTGTTCGAAAAAAAATTGTAGAGATCACCAACGACTTATAGGCCAACCTGTGATTGTCAAAATAAATTTAAAAGATGCAGCTCAAGACACCCTACAATTAACGTATACAATTTTTTCTCGTATCTTGTATAATAACATTTATATAGAGCTTTACCGTAGAAATGCGTCACCCTGTATATATGTAAACAGATAAAAACTGAATGTAAACGCGGATATGGATTCTAGGGGGCCTAGTTTGCGCTCATTTGAAGAAAGAAATCTTTTTAAAATTCAAAAGTCGCGGTGTCCTTATTATCAAAATTTTCTATGAAAATTAGCTAAAAATTATAGACCGTTAAACTATAAACTTAACTAAAACTAACGCAATGTTTTAGTAAAATGAAGGACAATGACGGTTGAAACTGAAACTCAAGGGTTTGCAGAACACCCTTCTTGCGACATTTTCTTTACATAATCCGTATTTGTTTCAGGTTATTTACCTAAATGTTGCAAATTTTGACGTTTCAAATCGCGACTTTGACGTTTTGAAGAAAACCTCAAATTTTGTTTTCTTTAAATGCCCATAAACTTTTGTCTTTAAAGTTACAAGCCTAAATTTTGGTACGTGGTTCACCCTTTATAATACAAACACGCGTACCAAATTTAGTTGCCCTTACTTTGTTATTTCCGGAGATATAGTTTTTTTCCGAAAGAAAACACAAAATTTTCCAGGAAAACCTGCGCCGACTTTCCTGCCGAACTTATTCAAGCCACTTGCAAACGGCACTCAGAAAATTTGAGCAAAATCGGCCAATTATTTTTTGAGTTATCGGTAGATAGATATAAACATATAAAAATTGAAACTGACCCTGGATATGGGTTCTAGGGGGCCTAGTTTGCGCTCATTTGAAGAAATTTCTTTTTAGAAAATTCACTAAAACGACAAAAAACATGGACAATACTGTTATTTATATTATTATTATTATTATTATTATTATTATTATTATTATTATTATTATTATTATTATTATTATTATTATTATTATTATTATTATTATTATTATTATTATTATTATTATTATTATTATTATTATTATTATTATTATTATTATTATTATTATTATTATTATTATTGACTTTAGCCTGAAGGGCTTTAACACTCGTTCAAAGGGGAACCTTCACTCATCCCAGGTATCTCAGATGCCAAAGGGACTGAGCTCAGATGGGCCCCGTTCCAAGTTATCGGGTCTTGACCTGACCTGACCTGACCGACAACGCGACACATCCTCATTTCCCAGAATCTCCGTACGACGTGGGCAGTTGCAAGTATTACCGCCTTCTGCATTGGACAGTTGCAAGTATTACCGCCTTATGCATGACTCTATAAAGATGCTCTTCAAGGCCCAGTCTCTTCTCAAGCCTTCGATAGGGTTTGGCATGCGGGCCTCCTAAATAAACTTCTATCATTTAATTATCCTCTCCCTCTGATTCTGATAATCAGGACATACCTGCAACAGAGGAAGTACCGGGTCAAACATCTGGGAGCCAGATCTAGAACATACTCACCCACGGCTGGTCTCCCGCAGCTATCTCCCCTATGTTGTACAATATATTTGTCGCAGACATTCCGACAGCCCCCCTAAACGTGACATACGCACTGTACGCAGACGACACTACCATCCTCAGCAGCTCCACTCAGGCGAGGATAATAACCGAATGACTTCAGACCGCCGTAGTCGAGCTGCAAGCATGGTATAGGAAATCCCTTCTAGCCACAAACCCCGATAAATGTTCAGCTGTCCTATATTCCAAAAGGAGACACACACGTCACGAACACGTATCATTAGACAACCGTCTAATTCCCTGGCAAGATTCCGCCAAATACCTCAGGGTTTTCCTCGACAAACACTTAACATGGCGCCCCCATGTCGATCACGCCCGAAAAAACCCTCGATGTTCATCTCGAAGCTGTTCCCACTTCAAAATAGAAATTCCAAATTGTCCATGAACAATAAGTTGCTCATGTACAAAGTCATCATCCGGCCAGCCTTGATCTATGCATCACCTGCATGGGCCACCGCGGTCGCAACACACATAGAGACCCTTCAAATCATCCAGAATAAAATTCTGCGAATGGTTACCGGAGCGCCATGGTTTGTCAGAAACAGTCAGATTCACTCTGATCTGGTAATGCCTTCGATACTTGAGTTTATAACTCAACTATCCACAACCCACAACTCAGTTCGCAAAAGCCGCTTCTCACCCAAATGCTCTTCTCCGTAGTGCCACCGACTACGATGTGCAACTTCCACATAAGCATAAGCGTCCAAAGCTTATACTTACCCGCTAACGCCCCCGCGGCAAAAACAGAATGGAAACATTCAAACCCAAAAAGTCATTGTGTGAAATCTTTCCGACGGAGGTATGGACTAAGGTCCGGTACTCCTAGGGAGGGGGTTTAAGACTCTTAGGAACCACACCAATTGACGACATGACTACTGGAATCACTCGGACCCTATCTGCCCTCCACTGTCTCTTTACTTGTATCTCAAGGTCTCTGTACTTAATGATCTTCTCGTACTTTATCTCTAGATTATTAGTATTCGGGACGGCCACATCAATCAGCGTCACTTGGTTGCAAGACTTATCCACTAATATTATACCTGGCCTGTTGTGGGCAACTCGTTGGTCTGTGAGTACGGTCCGACCCCAGTACACCCTGTATCCTGAGTCCTCTAGAACAGTCAAAAACAATTATTTCCATAGTTGCCTATTGGATTTGACATAAAAATGTACATCGGCTGCCTCTTAAAAAAGCCGACCTAGATTGTTTTGCTATTAGTGGTAGAAGTTTCAATAAATAAGCAAAGGATTCGATTTTGCAAAAAAAAATAGTTTTACCAATAATAACTCAACGCTTTCTGGAAATTTTCTTTAAAGTTTTATCAAACTTTTTACAAATTTGATTTAAATTTTATTTTGTTAATTATTATGTTACATCTCTAATTAGAAATGTTATGTAAACTATGTGCGAAAACTTAGATTTAGGTTTTCGCTATTTGAAATAAACAACCGTTTCCGTGGTAACCAATGTAATTTTTTTGAAAAAAAAAAGAAAACCACTGTAAAATTTTTATTTCTTAGAATAATCATATCGTGTTTCATATCAATGTAAAGAGGAAAAAATACCTCTTTAATGAAGCCACACCCAACTATGGTTTCCATTTAAAAAATACAAGTTTATGTCATAACTCAAAAGTTACAGATCTTTTTAAAATTTGCATATTTTTCCTTTATTTAGAACATATTTATCTACATCTTTTTCCTTTACACCTTTTCAGCAAACCCAATACTAACGCAGCTAAATGCATTTAAAGAAATCGGCAAACATCAGTTTTTTCAAAATATCTAGTAGTTCGTGACATTTTTTATGGAAACAAAACAAAAACAGTTCTGAATTACACTCATAAAACTGCACTACTTTCCCCATTTAACCGTCTCTCTAACTGCAGTAGTTTATGAGATCCCTGTACTAAAAAAACACAGCCTGTATATATATATATATATATATATATATATATATATATATATATATATATATATATATATATATATATATATATATATATATATATATATATATATATATATATATATATATATATATATATATATACATATATATATATATATATATATATATATATATATATATATATATATATATACATATATATATATATATATATATATATATATATACATATATATATATATATATATATATATATATATATATATATATATATATATATATATATATACATATATATATATATATATATATATATATATATATATATATATATATATATATATATATATAAATACATAAATATACATAAATTGTATAATAACCGATATATCGAACTTTACCGCTTTACCGCACAGTGTGTTTCAAATATGCAAGGTGGCGCATTTCTTCGGTAAAGCTCGATATATCGGTTATTATACAACGTACGTTAATTATAGCGCACCTTGAGCTGCATCTTATAAAATTATTTTTACAATCGCGGGTTGGCCCATAAGTCGTTGGGGATACAAACTTTTCTTTTTTTTAATAGAACAGCCCTTATATTATTTCACTTTTGCATTTTACATCGACCTATAATGCAAGTTTAAAGAAAAAAATTCTGGACGCAGCACGTGCGTTATGGTAGTGAATTTTCATTAAAATGTTTTTAATTGCAAATATGTTTTTTTTTTTCAGAAAGCAGGCATCAAATTTGGTTACCAGTATAACCTATATAGTAAAAACAATGTGCCATGTTTCATCAAAATAACTTTATTGTTTGAAAACGTACAGAAATTTCCGAAAGTAAACTTAAAATGTAACCGAAAAAATCCCTTTCTTGGTCAACCTTATAGGTTAATAGCAAATTGAGCTTTTCAAATATGAAGCATTTAATCAAAATTCGCTACCATAACGCACTTGCTGCGTCCAGAATTTCTTAACTTACAAACATGCATTATATTTCGATGGAAAATGCAAATACATAAGGCGTTTTCCATTAAAAAAAATTTATTTGTATCACCAACGACTTATGGGCCATCCTGTGATGGTAGCAATAATTTTTTAAGGTGTAGCTCAAGACACCGTACAATTAATGTATACAATATTTTTTCATATCTTGTATAATAACGGATATATTGAGCTTTATTGATTTTTTACGAAAATTCTACAAAAATTATATATCATTAAACGATAAATTCTATAGCTAAGGCTACTGCCAAGCATCAGAGAAAGGGTCCATTTGAAATGAATTTTCTGGAAATATTTTAGTAAAATGAAGGACGATGACGGTTGAAACTAAGACTTCAGGGTTTGTAAAACATTCTTCTTAAGACATTTTCTTTCCAGAGCCCGTATTAGATTCAAGTTCTTTGTCTAAATGTTGCGAATTTACACGTTTTCAATTGTCACTTTGACGTTTTGAGGAAAACCCCAATTTATTTTTCTTTAAATGCCCATAACTTTTTTGTCTTTTGACCTACAGAGCTAAATTTTGGTAGGCACCTCACCTATAATGACATAAACCAGCATACTGAATTTAGTTGCCCGTACTTTGTTAATTCCGGAGATATAAATTTTTTTGAAGGAAAACCCAAAATTTTCCGGGAAAACCTGGGCCGATTTTCTTGACTAACGAACTTATCCAAGCCATTTGCAAAAGGAAGGTATTCACCAAATTTAATCAAAATCGGCCCATTATTTTTTGAGTTATCGGTGTGATACATATATATATATATATATATATATATATATATATATATATATATATATATATATATATATATATATATATATATATATATATATATATATATATATATATATATATAAATTGAAACTGACCCCGGATATGTGTTCTGGGGGCCTAATTAGCGCTCATTTGAAGAGATTTTTTCAAAATTCAAAAGTCGGGATCTCCTCATTAGTGAATTTTTTTCAAGAAAATTCACTAAAAATTGATATCGTTCACCGCTTGCCGGTTATTTCAATTGTTTTGCAACTTTTAACGGTTTTGGCACATAAAAATTGTGATACGACGTTTTTTACCAGTAGATAGCAGTGTCCCATAAAAATGAGGCATTTAGGGAGATTTTCGTTTATATTTATTATTCGTCAAAAAAATCTAGATGCCATACAGTGTGTCCCAAACTGGATGGGAATGTATTGCTATCTCCGTTATTATTAGATAGGGAGACGGTTAAATTAGCAATGTTTTGTAGAATTTCATGCTCGTTCCAAATGTGACTTGTATTTTACCCTGCCTCTTTTCGTTTTCGAGTTATTTTGAAAAAAAAACAAAATTCGTGGATTTCTTTTTTTCTTCAATATCTAAGTAGACGTTGGTCTGACATGTCTAAGACTTACATCATCAGGACACATCGCTATCTCTAATAGTAACGGAGATAGCAATACATTCCCATCCAGTTTGGGACACACTGTATTGAGGCAGGATTTGAAAAAATTAAAACTGCCGTAACTCAGCGTTTTAAAATGGAACAGCCTATATTTTATGCTTCAGAAGTTTAAAGCATGCCCTCTGCTTCCACTTTTGTATAACACTCCCTAGAGGTGAGCCCCGAAAAAGCAACCGTCGTGCCGTTTACGAGGAGGAGGAAGTGTGAAAGCCACAGAACTCTCACTCTATACGGTAGGAGCGTTCCAATCGCCAGGGAGGTAAAATATCTTGGGGTCGTATTGGACTCTAAGCTAACCTGGAATGGTCACATTGGAAAAATACTGCGTAAGGCAGTCATGACCTTAGCCGTCACTAGGCGGCTATATGGAAAAACGTGGGGACTAAGACCTAGTATGGCCCACTGGCTGTACACAAGGGTGGTCAGACCATCGTTAACATATGCGGCACTGGTCTGGTGGCCTAAGGTGACACAATCCAGTGCCAAACAAAAACTAGGCAAGATCCAAAGGATGGCTTGCCTAGGCATCACAGGGGCCATGTCTTCAACCCCAACAGCCGCCATGGAGGTGTTGCTGGATCTACCCCCCCTACACTTAGTTATTATGGGAGAGGCCAGGCTAGGACTATACAGACTAGCCTGCAATGGTAGACTGAAGATCAACCCAGGCTTCAGGGGCCACTGCAAAATTCAGGAGATCGTGAAGGAGCCCATGCTTGAAATGAGGTCAGACTTCGCGAGCCCGCGAATGTGCAGGGAAAACAACTTTACAGTGGAAATCCCTGATCGCGAGGCATGGCGGGAGGAGACGCCGGGCATGCCACGGGACGCGCTCGTCTGGTTCACGGACGGATCTGGCGGGGAGCGTGGGACGGGGGCAGGTGTTTACTCGGAAGGACCGAGGGTAAGTCATAGTATTTCCCTCGGAGCCCATGCAACGGTGTTTCAGGCCGAGATGTACGCCACCCTGCACTGTGTGCGGGAGAACAAGAGGAGGGGCTACACCAACAAGCGGATCCTCATAGCCACAGACAGCCAGGCAGCCCTTAAGGCACTAAGTAGCCCACGGGTAAATTCCTGGCTGGTGAGTGAGTGCCGAGACGAGACGAGCGACCTGGCTGGGCAGAATGAGGTGACCCTCATCTGGGTGCCGGGTCACTCGGGGGTTAAAGGCAATGAAGAAGCTGACAGTCTCGCGAAGAGAGGGTCAGCAGAACCATTTATGGGACCAGAACCGGCTCTGGGCGTGTCAAAGAGCACTGCCAGGGGAGCCATTAAGTCCTGGGTCAGAAACCAACACAAGGTGTACTGGGCGGACTGTCCAGGGCTCAGACATGGGAAGTCAATAATTGACGGACCCAGTTTAAAGAGAGCTGTGGAGCTGCTAAACCTTAGCAGAGGACAGCTCAGAAACACAACAGGTCTCTTGACGGGACACATGGCCGTCAAGAAACACCTGCATAAAATGGGGCGGTTCGAAGGGGACCTCGCATGCAGACTCTGCGGCGAGGGGGAGGAATCAGCCCAGCACATCTTGTGTGAGTGTATAGCTCTGGACCGGAAAAGACAACTGATCTACGGTCACTCTAGACCGGAGACAGAGCAATATAAAACTTCACCCTACCAATCGCTGTGCAGACTAGTTCAAGGCACAGTGATCTTGGAATGGGTGGAGTAAGACTAAGGGTATGCACAATCAACCAAGGGTTGCGGTGCTATCGGGGCGGCAAGGCCGCGGACGAGCCCTGAGGGAACAAAAAAAAAATAACACTCCCTATACCTCTAAAGATTATAGTTTTGGAAATACATATTTACATTTATAGTTCCATACCATAATTCATGTAGGGAACAGTTTACATATTTTTTCAGTTATTTATTCAATTATAATCAATCAGATTATGTGATTGTTTAGCGAATTATGCAATAAAATGTTAAAATATTTAAACTGACTGGTAGAAAAAATGTAAAAAGAACTTAATTTCATATGATTAACTGTGTTCATTTTCATAATATATAAGTAATCTTTTCAAAAATGTCAAATGAAACTTCAAAGTGACACTCAAATAACGTTCTGATTTCTGATAGCTCGTGACATGAAAATATGAGTATTTTTCCGCCTATATTTATTAGTGAACTTTTATTGAAAAATTTCACTAATAGAGAGGTATCGATGGTGATACTGCAAAATTTTTTTGAAATGAGCGCGAACTAGGACCCCTAAAACCCATAATTTCAAATTATATATATATATATATATATATATATATATATATATATATATATATATATATATATATATATATATATATATATATATATATATATATATATATATATATACAACCGATAACTTAAAAAGTACTTAACCGATTTGGATGAAACTGGGTAGTACCTTTATTTTATTAATAGCTTGGATGAGTTCGTTAGCCAGGAAAATCGGAGGTTTTCCCGGAAATTTTGAGTTTTCGTTCGAAAAAAAATTTTATCTCCGAAAATTACAAAGCTCTTGTAATGAAATTTGGTTAATATGTTGCCTTATGAAAGACCTTACCACTTACCAAAATTCAACTTTCTAAGTTTATAGAAAATTGAGTTATTCAAATTTGAAGCATTTAATGGAAATTCACTACCATAACGCACTTGCTGGGTCGCGAACTTTTTTCTTTACTTCCACGGGTTCATATTTTCGTGAAAAGGTAAAGAGATAACTTTTTACCCTTTCATTTTTTTTCAATTACAGATTAGGTATCTAATTTGAATTGGATGTATTTTTTCAGCAAATTTTCGTGTAAAAAATATCCAGCTCTCGCAGAAATTGTGTTCGTTTTCGTATTAATACATTTTCTTTTAATTTTGTTAAACGTTGGTAATTAATGTTTTTATTAGGAGAAGGGAGAAGGAATTACATGTGCCGGCAAAGAATTCCACAACTTGGAAGTCCTCGCGACAAAAGAGCGGGCATAACAGGATGTTCTATGTCTGGTGACCTGGACAGTAAAAGGGTGCATTTGCTCTGTTCCCCTGGTAGATCTGTTGGGGGGCAGCAGATGGAGGAACCATGGAAGAAAGCTCCTCTGAGCAGTGCCCGTGCAGATATCTATAAAAGAGAGATAGGTCACCAACAGCACGTCGGTGGGCAAGGGATGGCAGCCTTTGGGTGAGGGTAGGGTCACCGATGAGACGTATAGCTCTCTTCTGAATGGAGTACAGGATAGCGAGTGTAGAAGCGGCAGCAGTACCCCAGATGCGGGAGCAGTATTCGAGGTTTGGTCTTATTTGTGAAGTATATAAGGTATAGAGATTAGCTGGTGAAAAGTATTTGCGAGCCCGGAAGAGGAAACCTAATGTCTTAGCAGCCGCTTCTGCAATTAATGTGACATGTTGATGCCAATTCAGATTCCGATCCACAGAAATGCCAACAAGTGAAAAGGACTCATTACTTTGAATAACTTGGTTATTCATTGTGATGGGTCTAGGGCTGGTGTATCTCTTATGAGAAAGAAAGCAAGACTGTGATTTGGTGGGGTTGAATTTACAATGTTTAATGTTTAATAAGTTTTACTGTAAAAATATGTTTTCGAATTTTCACGAAAAAATACCTATTGTTTAGCGCATTTTCGTAAAAAAAAATTATTTACTTAAGACAATTTTCGTTAAAAAAAAAGGGATTTTTCGTGAAGGAAATTGCACATTTTCAAGCAAATTTTTTTTGGAAATTTTGTTAAAAAGTTTTTTGTGAATCATTAGGTTCGTTGACCAGGAAAATCGGACCAGTTTTTCCGGAAACATTTTAGGTTTATACTGGGAAAATTTTTTGTACTTTTTCAAACAATAAAATTATGATGAAACATGGTTTCTATTATAAAGATTATAGTATTAACTAAATTTCATGCCTTTGATTGCCATTAAAAACATTTTTATGAACATTCGCTACCATAACGCACTTGCTGCGTCCAGACTATTCACTAATCTTATTAAATATATGTATCGTTTCTACAGATGTAACAAATTTATATATTTTTTGTATTTTGCTGTAGCCAATTTTTTATCGAAAATGTGTAATATAAAAGGCGAATCGATTATAAGATAGGACTTAATGCACCATTATATTGATTTTATTCGCAACAAACTCAATCCGTTCAGATACTACCTCGATGTAATATCCACGAGTAGGTATAACAAGCAAAAACATCGCGTTTGGCCTTCACTGACTCACTCTGTATACATTCGATTCGTGCTTGTTTGTGATTGAACGTTGAAAAAATCCAAATGAGCTGGTATTTTCTGTGGTGTGTGTATGTTATTAAAGCGAAATTGAATTTGGTACCAGTATGGTCTGAAAAAGCTAAAATCATTATTTCCAACGAACCAAGATTTTGAAACACACGGTTCCGTTGTATAAAATACTTTCACGAGAGATAATGTTGAAACTAACAAAGTAGGCTGTGTTAATTTTCGATCAATAACGACTGAACAGAGGCAGATAAGGTAACGTGGGTTTCGTGTTGAGTATTCAAAATTGCATAAAAATTCTACAGGGTATATAATGTCCGTTCTGGAACGGTGTACGAGGAGAAATGTGAAATGTTTCAGTTGTTTGTCGTTTTGCGGGCCGCTCCAGTTGTGTTGTGAAATTTAACGAGTTTTGGTTTTTAATATCACGAGAGATAACGGTGAATCAGGAGAGACTATCCTGCGCGCCGTCGAGTAAATGAGACACCGTTGCCGTTATGAGACGATTATACTTAAATTTACTGTTAGTTTATCCCAGGATCATATTCAGAATTTTTTTCAGAAACATCCTTAGAATTGAGCATAATTTGTATGCTGTGGTTTCAATCACCAAGAAAATTACGGGACCCGAAGCGAATTATGGGTGTGCTGCGCGGGAACTAGATTAAAAAGAAATAAATGCAAAATGCTAAAAAACAGCTTAGTTTGACTTCTATAATTGTTTTAACCATTTTTCAGTTGCTTTTAATATTGCTTACCCCACACAGCACCCTTCATTCGCTACGGGTCCAGTAACTTTCTTTGGAGTTGAAACTACAACATTTCTCTCGTGGTTTGTGCATACTGAGCAGTAGCGGCTCGTGCCTTAATGCATTGGGGGTGCGCAAGAAAAAAAGTTCGGGACGCTGCAAGTGCGTTATGGTAGTAAATGTTTATTAAATGCTTCAAATTAGAATAACTCAAGTTTCTACAAACTTAGAAAGTTGAATTTTGGTGTATAGTAGGGTCTTACCCAGGGCAACATATCCACCAAATTTCATCAAAATAACTTTGTAATTTTAGGAGAAAAATTATTTTTTTCAAAAGAAAATTCAAAATTTGAATAACTCAATTTTCTAAAAATGTATAAAGTTGAATTTTAGTGTGTAGTAAGGTCTTTTACAAGGCAACATATCACCAAATTTCATTAAAATACCTTTGTAATTTTCGGAGAAAAAGATTTTTTTTTGAAACAAAACTCAAAATTTTTCCGGAAAACGTTATCCGATTTTCCTGACTAATTAACTCATCCAAGCTATTAATAAAAGAAAGACACTTGCCCAGTTTCATCGAAATCAGTTGCTTATTTTTTGAGTTATCGGTTGGATATATATATATATATATATATATATATATATATATATATATATATATATATATATATATATATATATATATATATATATATATATATATATATATATATATATATATATATATATATATAAATTGAAACTGACCTCGGATATGGGTTCCAGGGGTCCTAGTTCGTGCTCATTCGAAAAAATGTTTGCAAAGTCTCTCCATCGATACCTTTTTATTAGTGAATTTTTAAAAATAAAAATTCACTAAAAATGAAGGGCTCGCCTATTTTTTCTCCGTAAATGTATTATAAAGAAACCTACTAACTAAACTTAATAATTATTAACTACTTACCAAGTTTTCCTCTAGTTATACGTTATAGTAGTTAAAAAGTCCCTTAAAAAGTTAACCTTTAAATTTAAAATATCCACTGAATTACACAGTATCACAAATATTTTGTCCACTTACTAAGCAACCCGAAGTAGTAACCATCATAATAATAATAATTGTCTTGTTAGAACATGTAAACGACAACGAAATGATCTAATTAAAAATCAATCCGACGCGAAGACGAAAATTACTAGCTAGTAGGTACACACACTCTGCCAAAAGTCCACTAGAAACTGGAAGTGTGTAATTTTATAGCGCACAACAGATTGCTTATTCGGTCGTTTTCGACGACAAGATTCGGCGATCATTTCGCACTGAAGTATCGCATTTCCTGAGAGCGCCGAAAAATACACACCGCCGCCTGACTGCTTTATATGGATATGGATGTATATAACGTCTGCAACGATTAACACTATACTCATTGAAACTTATTCTGATTCTGTATTCTGTATTAATGGCTGCCGAATCTCTGCGATCCTCGATATACTAATTTTGTTTGTTGAATGCAGGAGGTAAAAAAGTAAATAAAAATTTATTAAAGTATAGCATAGCAAAAATATTATTTTTTCCACGGCAGGCGGCAGTGCGCCCGCACGGGCGCACTTATTGAGGAGCCGCCCTTGATACTGAGGTGGTCTATAAAAAAAAAACACAAAGCGGAAGTCGCGCCACCCTCTCATTTCTCCCTCAAAAGGCCCCCGGTTTCCCCAAATATAAAGCTCGGGGAGAGGAAAACCACACAGATATGCAGAAGTTTGGTAGAAGGAGAAACTCAAACATGCTTCAGATATTTTTTTTTCAGAAAACTGCCTTTCCCCCCGAAAGACGCCTGGTTCGCCCAGCCAAAAAGCTAGTGAAGCGAAAACCACTCGCAATGCACCCCTATAGAAATGGCGAGACGCATAGAGTAGTAACTGTTATCGGAGGACTTTCGCAAGAAACCCTACGACACATCTGAATTCCCGATGCCAACGTTTGAATCGAATATAAGATACGGCCTTTCCCCCAATATTTGAGAATTTGAGCTGGACTCATTGTCTTTTCCGTGGATACTTACTGTTGCCTGCTCAACTATCCATATCCACATCCACTGGTAACTGCATCCACTGATCGCGTATAATCACTTCACTTAAGTCGTATGCATGTCTTAGCTTTCTGCATATTGATTACTATCTAATTTAGAAATGTTGTACTTTTGACAGGAATGTCAATTCATACCTAACCTTGAAATGTCAACTATATAGAACTTGTAAATAGGTCAGGGCTGGAGCACAAGAAATGGCCCACATATTTTTGGTGAATTTTCTTTAAAAAATTTAGTAATGAGGAGATCGCGACTTTTGAATTTTGAAAAAAATTTCTATAAATGAGCGCTATTTAGGACTCCTGGAACCCAAATCCGAGGTCGGTTTCATACTTTATATATATATATATATATATATATATATATATATATATATATATATATATATATATATATATATATATATATATATATATATATATATTGTGTCACACCGTTAACTCGAAAAATAATACGCTGATAACGATCAAATTTGGTGAATACCTTTGTTTTGATTTTATTATCGGATTCCTTAGTTCCATGCCAGTTCTGAGCTGACCTTTAATGTATCGAATTTCGACCACATAATTATAATGCATGTTTGTAAGAAAAAACACTCGGGACGCAGAAAGTGCGTTATGGTAGCAAATTTCTATTAAAATCTGCTCAGTTCAAATTAATTAAACAATGCTTTGTTTTAATTAGATAGTCGAATTCCCCGGTCCGTGCCAGTTCTGAGCTGAACTTTGATGTATCGAATTTCGACCAGGAAATTATAATGCATGTTTGTAAGAACATAAATTGGGGACGCAGAAAGTGCGTTATGGTAGCGAATTTTTATTAAATGCTTCAAATTTGAATAGCTCAATTTGCTATTAACCTTATAAGGTTCGTTGGCCAGGAAACTAGTTTTTTCGGGAACATTTTAAGTTTATTTGCGAAACATTTTTGTACATTTTCAAACAATAAAGTTATTTTGATGATATATGGTACATTGTTTCTACTATATAGGTTATACTGGTAACCAAATTTGATGCCTGCTTTCTTTTAGAAAACACATATTTGCTGTTTAAAACATTTTAATGGAAATTCACTACTATAATTTTTATATTTATATATTATATTAGTGAATTTTCTTAGAAAAAATTCACTAATGAGGAGATCTCGACTTTTGAATTTTGAAAAAATTTCTTAAAATGAGCGCGATCTAGGACCCCTAGAACCCATATCCGGGGTCAGTTTCAATTTATATATATATATATATATATATATATATATATATATATATATATATATATATATATATATATATATATATATATATATATATATATATGTATCACACCGATAACTCAAAAAATCATGGACCGATTTTGATAAAATTTAGCATGTGCCTTCCTTTTGTAAGTGGATTGGATTAGTTCGTTAGCCAGGAAAATTGGACTAGGTTTTCTAGGAAAATTTTGGGTTTTCTTACGAAAAAAATTTTTATCTCAAAAAATAGGAAAGCTATGGTAACCAAATTTGGTACGTAAGTTTACGACACTAAAAGGAAACTATATACCAAAATATATATTTCTATGTTAAAAGAAAAAAAAAGTTATAAAAAAATATTTCGTGCCAGATCATTTCTATGAAAATTCACTACCATAACGCACTTGCTGCGTCCAGACATTTTATTTATATTTATATATTATATTTATATTAATTCTTGTATTATAATAATATATTACCACAGTACACAAACTCGTCACCTTCAAATTTTAGACTTGTACTTGACTTGTTACATACACACATACAGAGTGGTCCAGATTTTACCTTCGATAATTTAAGAATCAATATAAGCTTTGAAAATAGTTTGAGCTTTCTCATTAAACATATACCGAAATCTCAACCGTTTCAGAAATACAGGGTGTTGAAGTGTTATATTTATTTTCAATTTATATTTGATGAAAATTTTGCAGATACATTCCTTTTGTATGTGGCTTGAATAAGTTCGTTAGCCAGGAAAATCGGTCTAGTTTTTCGGGGAACATCTTGAGTTTTCTTTCGCAATATTTTTTTATCTCCAAAAATAATAAAGCTATGGCAGCTAAATTTGGTATCAAGGTATACTATAAAAACTAAACTGCGTACGAAAATCTAGATCCCTAAGTTCAAAGAGAAAAGGTTATAGGCATTTAATCAAAAAATAAATAAAAAATTGTGGCGCTGGTGTTCACAGTAGGGACAACACCAAAATATTGCGTGTGGTAAACAAAATCTATTAAATATTTTTTCGTTGCGCAAAAAGGTTAAGAAGGACAAGAAAATTTTATGGTCTGTTTTCTGCAAATATCAAAGTGACGATCTAAAACGTCAAAATCGGTGATTTTTAAACAAATAGTCCAGACATGATGTGTGGGCAATATTGCATGAAATGTCTTTAGGAAGGGCCTATATTTAGGTTTCAAGTGCTATTTTTCTTCATTTGATTAAAATGTTTGCCAAAAATCCATCTTAAGTGAAAATTGTTTGCTATAAACAACTATAAACCGTAGAAATTTTACATTGTAGCTTATATATCCCTGACATTACACTAAATCTGTCATGTGCTCCGTGGTTACGGCGCGGTTTTTTCAAACGCAAACTCAAAGATGATGCGGGTTCAAATCCTATAGGTAACAAGATCTTTTCTAATTTTTAGTGAATTTTCTTAAAAAAAATTCACTAATGAGGAGATCCCGACTTTTGAATTTTGAAAAAATTTCTTCAAATGAGCGCTAATTAGGCCCCCCAGAAAACATATCCGGGGTCAGTTTCAATTTTTATATGTTTATATATATATATATATATATATATATATATATATATATATATATATATATATATATATATATATATATATATATATATATATATATATATATGTATGTATCACACCGATAACTCAAAAAATAATAGGCCGATTTTGATCAAATTTGGAAATTCCTTTTGCAAATGGCTTGGATGAGTTCGTTAGTCAGGAAAATCTGCCCAGGTTTTCCCGGAAATTTTTGTGTTTTCTTTCGAAAAAAAATTATATCTCCGGAATTAACAAAGTAAGGGCAACCAAATTTGGTACGCGTATTTATATCGTTATAGGTGACTTGCCTACCAAAATTTAGCTCTATAGGTCAAGAGACAAAAAAGGTACGCAGGTTTACATCCTTATAGGTAAGTTACCTACCAAAATTTAGCCATGTAGGTCAAAAGACAAAAAAGTTATAGGCATTTAAAAATAAATAAATTGGGGTTTTCCTCAAAACGTCAAAGTGGCGATTTAAAATGTCAAAATTGGCAACATTTAGGCAAATAACTTAAATCTAATACGGGCTATAGAAATAAAATGTCACAAGAAGGATGTTTTACAAACCCTTAAGTCTTAGTTTCAACCGTCATTGTCCTTCATTTTACTAAAATAGTTGCAGAAAATTCATTTCAAATAGACCCTGTCTCTGATGCTTGGCAGTAGCCTTAGCTATAGAGTTTATCATTTAATGGTATATAATTTTTGTCGAATTTTCATAAAAAATTAATAAAGCTCAATATATCCGTTATTATATAAGATATGAAGAAAATTTGTATATATTAATTATAGGGTGTCTTGAGCTACATCTTAAAATAATATTTCTGCAATCACAGGTGGTCCATAAGTCGTTGGTGATACAAATTTCCTTTTTTTAATTAAACACGCCTTATGTTATTGCATTTTTGCATTTTCCATCGAAATATAATGCATGTTTGTAAGAAAATAAATTCTGGACGCAGCAAGTGCGTTATGGTAGCGAATTTTGATCAAATGTTCATATTTGAACAGCTCAATTTGCTATTAACCTATAAGGTTGACCAAGAAACGTGTTTTTTCGGGAACATTTTAAGTTTACTTTTGGAAATTTTTGTACATTTTCACACAATAAAGTTATTTTAATGGAACATGGCACATTGTTTTTACTATATAGGTTATATTGGTAACCAAATTTTATGCCTGCTTTCTTAAAAAAAACACACGTATTTGTTATTAAGAAGATTTTTATGAAAATTCACTACCATAACGCACTTGCTGCGTCCAGAATTTTTTAATTTTTTAATCATTTATCCAATGTAAACTTTATATGATCAGATTATCTAATACCCATGAATGTTTTTCTAGAAAAAAATCATAAATGTGATAAGAACTTTTAAGGCTAACTAATTCAATTTTACTATCAGATCCAGAAGCCTCGTTGGTCCAGGGGTAAGAACGTGTGCCTCTACCCTGGGTTCGAGTCCTAGGGTTTTCTTTCGTCGGTTCCGTGTCCATGCGATGTTTGGCACGTTAAATATCCCTGCCATCCTTACAGAACGGCAGGGGGTCAACAGAATTTCCAGGATAGTGAGGTGAAACTGCTCCCTGGCGTCGGTGATTGACCATAGTCGCGAAAATGGGCCGAAGTTAACGTAAAAAAATATCAGAGCCGGTTGTTTGTTGTTGCTCTGGTAAAACAATTCCATATCTAATACACCTGTAGAGACTTTTTCTGTGGCTTCACAAGTGCTGGTTTTTTCTCTGCAGCCGATTTTGCCTTTACTGCATCTTCAGGCAAAAAAAATTCTTTGTAAAGCCACAGAAAAAGTCTATACGTGTGTATTTAGATTAGATTGTATAATTTTTAATCTTTTCATCCTTTTTAACGGTTTAGCTAACCATTTTGCAAAGCCACTTACAAGGTAAATAAGTTTTATAAACATTCGCTACCATAACGCACTTGCTGCGTCAAGAATTTTGAATGTCTATAAATGACAGTAAAAAGAAGGTAGCAATGCTGAGAAAGTTTATTTATGTTTCGAACGGAACCCTCATTATGTAGGCTTCGGCTTCATCAGAAAAAGTTCATCCGTTCGACAGAATGAAAGGAAATGGTATAATGTTAATAGTAAAACCAAACGGACTTTCGGTCGAACAGTGAAGAGAGATCGGGCTTGCCGGGCTACAAAGTAAGGCGTTTTACAATATCATATTCCGAGTAGAGAAGGTAGGCAGGTACAAGAAGGTATGCTGGGTTATAAGCCGTAAGCCAGGCAAACAGCAGGCATGCAAACGCAGAAGGCAGAGCTCGGAAACACGCCAGAGTCGGGCCTCTCAACCAACGCTAGCAATGTTACGGCTACGGCTTGCGAGTTATAATTTGGTTGATTACGCTGTAGAAATAACAGGCCAGGCTAGCAGCAACATACACTGTTGTAGAGGATAAAAACAGCGGTGAAACCAGCCAACGCCAGCAGACCAGTCACAGTTGGCCCTGGCTGCCTGTGCGATAGCAGAGGAAATGAGCTCGCCACGTTGCCGGATTGTGCACGAACCCGTATCACCATGTGAATCACTCGCGTTTCATGTTCTGTTATTTAACATGGCAGGAAAGATATGATTGATTCACAGCCAGATTAGATTGTACCGTGTTCAGGATTTTGACAGATGTCAGAACAGTCTAAAAGTTTGAGGAGTATCTTTGTAGCTTCAAGACTAGTGGGTCGTAGGTGTACTACATTTATTTGTTATATGGATGTTTAAAAAACTTGTATATACAGGCGGCCCGTATAAGAACCGACACAAGAGTAGGTACGTGTAGAGGACCCGAGTCTACGATGATTTAATGCAACTTATCTACAATTTATTAAAACTCGACATTTTGGCTCCTGTTTCATATCCATTTTCAAGAGGTTGGGGAAATATGAGGAGAAATAAAGTTCAAAGCCTCAATCCGCCCACAACCCTAGAGATGTCTAGGCTTGTTATTAGCATTTATCCATTAATGTTTAATACATGGACTAGAGGGCGTTATCTTCAACTGAACGAATTTTTCAAAATTTACTTCAAAAATTTTAAGGTAAAGATGCACAGCTTTTAAGAACTTACGTGGTCTAAGATACTAGCCAAAACCGAATATTTATATATTTTTTCCTTTTCGAGTTACAGACAACAAAGTCCATCGTCAGTACTTAATAATTTTCCAGTCAGTTACAAATACCTTTCTTTTATTATTATTATTTTTTTATTTCAACAACACACCCCGAGGGCTTACAGCCTAAATACTATCGTACCGTGGGTGTAGACAAGGAGGAAAGAGGCAACTTGTTAATTCTGGACTTGAAGGTTCGGGGGAGAAGGAAAAACATGTGCCGGCAAGGAATTCCACAACTTGGAAGTCCTCGGGACAAACGAGCGGGCATAACAAGATGTTCTATGTCTGGTGACCTGGACAGTAAAAGGGTGCATTCGCTTTGTTCCCCTGGTAGATCTGTTGGGGGCAGCAGGTGGAGGAACTATGGAAGAAAGCTCCTCTCAGTAGTGCCCGTGCAGATATCTATAAAACAGAGAGAGGTCACCAAAGGCACGTCGGTGGGAAAGGGATGGGCAGCCTTTGGGTGAGGGTAGGGTCGCCGATGAGATATAGCTCTCTTCTGAATGGAGTCCAGGATAGCGAGTGTAGAAGCGGCAGCAGCACCCCAGATGTGGGAGCAGTATTCGAGGTTTGGTCTTATTTGTGTAGTATATAAGGTATAGAGATTAGCTGGTGAAAAGTATTTACGAGCCCGGAGGAGGAAACCTAATTTCTTAGCAGCCGCTTCTGCAATTGATGTGACATGTTGGTGCCAATTGAGATTTCGATCCACAGAAATGTCTACAAATGAAAAGGACTCATTACTTTGAATAACTTGGTTGTTTATTGTGATGGGTCTAGGGTTGGTGTATCTCTTATGAGAAAGAAAGCAAGACTGTGATTTGGTGGGGTTGAATTTGTACCTGATTTCTACTTCCCCAGTCTAATATTTTTTGGAGATCCACGGAGACAGAACCCTCCATGAGTCTGCGATCCTACTTAACTATATTGAAATCATGTTTGAGTTGGCCATATAATGAAAATAACTGGTCAATTTGCAGTTCGCCCGCTGGAGGGTTTTTACAAATAAATTCAGAAACATGATTAGGCACACCCTTAGATGCACGTACCACAAGAAAAATTTCCTGCAAACAACCCCCAAGAAAGTGACTGGACCAGGAGTAAATAGGAGTGCAGGCCGCGGAAGATAAAAAGGAAATATGAGCGGAAAATTAAAAAAAAACAGTTTAGTCGAAACCACAAAAGCTGCCTTTTTCACATTTTGTAGCCATACCGCCTGTTAACCCTGCCTACTCCACATTCGCCTCACGTCCGTAACTTTCTTGGGGGTTGTCTTCGAAGACATTTTTTATGTGGTTTAGGCATTCAGAGTGGGTGTAGGCATGTAGGAGAGAAAGGAAAACCTCCACGACGAAGTAGCGGACCCCCCAGTAAAAAACACGGTGGTAATATGAGAAATAGATAGGATTTGGTAACTGTAAGGGAATTGATGTATCGGGAAAGGAGCATGCAACATAGCAAGCGAAAAAAGTAGAAACATTGTGAAAAAAAAAATCTTTTTTAACTTACGGCACCAGGCCAGCGACGACGTTTAAATGTAAATAACTCATTAAAGATAAGGAAGCAAAGGGTAAAAATAGTGTCAACGTGCATGTAAGATGCCAAACTATCTATCAGCAGTCCATTTATCTAAACCTGTCCGTAATGTATACTGCAAATTCACCAAATAATTATTTATTTTACTATTTCATCCAAAATTACAATATATTTTTTTTAAATTTATAGCTATTGATTTGATCAATTTTTAGGCAATGTATTTAAGAGTCAATTTTGTTGCTATCCCACTGTCTTTTGTAAATTAATAATTTTAAGATTTCTCTCAAAAAAGTCAAGTACTCCATTCCTTCATTTATATACAGGCTGAGCAAAAATAATGAAACACCCTCAATATTTTCATAACCATGTATATTTTCGAAAAACACTCGGACCCGTCGACTTAATTTTTCAGTTTTCGGAATTTTAAGACTTTTTAGTATTATACAGGTGGCTTAAAAAGTCGGGGCACACGTCAACTTTAATTCTTTAAATGGAATTCTATTCTTGAATTCTACTTACATTTCTGAATATTTTTCATGTAACATACCCTATTTCGATCTTCAGCAGTTTTCGAGATATGACAATCTAACAATAATAATTAATAAAATTTAAGAGGTAGGTATGTTTATTAAGTAAAAACAACAGATTTGTAATGATAAAATCTAATTATAAAAAAATAGAGTACTTAACTAAATGTTTAAAATGATGGCCATTGACAACTAGGCAGTATCCTAAACGTAAAACAAATTCGTTTTGAACATTCTCAATAACCTGCTCAAGAATTTGTTGCATTTCATGTTGTATTATCACTTTTAATGTCTCTAAGTCCGAAGGCTGCGTTTTGTACACTCTTTCTTTCAAATGTCTCCACAAAAAGATATCTAAGGGTGTTAAATGCGTGAGCGAGCTGGCCATTCTACTTCTCCCCTTCTACCTATCCATCTATCTTGGAAAACCTCGTTTAGGTATTATCGTATCGGTACGGCCGTCCGTTGCAGCGAAATGGTTCTTTCAGGAGTATCTGGATATAGGGTGACTAAAGCAGGAACTAGTTCAAACTGTAAAAAATCCAAATGCAGTCAGCAATTCTTTAGCCAATATGGTTCAGCAACCTACTTACATTCCTCGTATCCCAACACACAGCTCAAATCCCTTGGATCTCCTTCTTACTACAAAACCTGAATGCTATAAGATATCAGTCACCGCCCCCCTTGGTCGCTCACACCACGGCATGGTCACTGCTTCCTGCGCAATGCAACCCGAGGTCACACAGTCATCACACCCACGTATCGTTTGGCACTACAACTCCGCAAACTGGGACGAAATGCGGGATTACTTTTCATCATTTCCATGGACGTCTGTCTGCTTCTCTCATCCTGACCCCTCTGATATCTCACAAAACGTCACCGAAATTATCCAAGCTGGTATGGAATTATTTATTCCACGTACACAGAAAATCTCTTCAGCCACTCAAAAGCCCTGGTTCTCTAAATCCTGTGACAAGGCCAGACTTGAAATGGTCAAAGCTCACAAAACGCTTCTACACAATCCCAGTCAAGAAAACCGTCAAGCATTTAACGACGCAAGAAACCGCTATGTCCGCGTTCTTTCTGAGGCAAAAAACTCGTTTAATAACCACATCAAAAACAAATTCCTCTTAAGCTCCAACGGCGGCAAACTCTTCTGGACTCTTGCTAAATCTATTGGGAATAATTTCTGCAAAATCACGTTCCCACCTCTTGTCTCAGGGGATGAAATCGTTTCTACCGCCCTGGGCAAGGCTGAACTTTGCTTCGTTGTTCGCCGGCAATTCTACTCTCAACCCACCTCCAAATGTTCAACCACCAACAGTCCCCAATGTCCCGCATAAAATGACGGATATCATTTTCAAAACTAAAAAGGTACGAAAGATGCTCTCTTCTCTTAATACCAGGAAAGCCTCTGGCCTTGACGAGATCCCAGCAATTGTTCTCAAAAAATGCGCACAAGAACTTGCTCCTGTCCTGACTCATCTGTTCCAGATATCTTACAATAAAGGCATATTCCCTAGTAACTGGAAAACTGCTCGAGTACAACCCATCCCCAAGAAAGGATACAAAGTGCTTCTTAGGAACTACAGGCCTATTTCTCTCCTTTCAGTCGTCTCTAAAGTGATGGAAAAGTATATAAACACCGAATTACTAAAATTTCTTGAAAAACACAGTCTAATCCACGAGAGGCAGTATGGATTCCGTCAGCGCAGTTCGACTGCCGACCTCCTTTCCTTTGTCACCCATTCTTGGAACAAGTCTATGGAACTACACGGTGAATTCCAGATTGTCGCTCTAGACATATCCAAAGCATTCGACCATTCTGGCACGCAGCGCTGCTTAATAAACTTCCGGCTTATGGCCTACCACCAAAACTTTGTACCTGGACAGCAAATTTCCCCTCCAACAGGAGCATTTCTGTTGTTGTGGATGGACATTCCTCTAAACTGTATCCAATTAATGCAGGAGTTCCTCAAGGTTCAGCTTTAGCCCCTACTTTGTTTATTCTCCACATCAATGACCTCCTCTCTAGCACATCCAACCCAGTTCACAGTTGCGCGGACGACAGCACCCTCCACTCAAATATACAATATTCTAAGCCTGTCTCTTTAGCCCAATTAGATGAGGATCGCAGACTCATGGAGGGTTCTGTCTCCGTGGATCTCCAAAAAATATTAGACTGGGGAAGTAGAAATCTTGTACAATTCAACCCCACCAAATCTCAGTCTTTCTTTCTTTCTTATAAGAGATATACCAGCCCTAGACCCATCACAATGAACAACCAAGTTATTCAAAGTAATGAGTCATTTTCTCTTGTTGGCATTTCTGTGGATCGAAATCTTAATTGGCACAAACATGTCACATCAATTGCAGAAGCGGCTGCTAAGAAATTAGGTTTCCTCGTCCGGGCTCGCAAATACTTTTCACCAGCTAATCTCTATACATTATATACTTTACAAATAAGGCCAAACCTCGAATACTGCTCCCACATCTGGAGTGCAGCTGTCGCTTCTACACTTGCTATCCTGGACTCCATTCAAAAGAGAGCTATACGTCTCATCGGTGATCCTACCCTCACCCAAATGCTGCCATCCCTTGCCCACCGACGTGCCGTTGGTGACCTCTCTCTCTTTTATAAATATCTGCACGGTCACTGCTCAGAGGAGCTTTCCTCCATAGTTCCCCCACCTGCTGCCCTCAACAGATCTACCGGGGGAACAGAGCGAATGCACCCTTTTACTGTCCAGGTCACCAGACATAGAACATCTTGTTATGCCCGCTCTTTTGTCCCGAGGACTTCCAAGTTGTGGAATTCCTTGCCTGCACATGTTTTTCCTTCTCCTCCGAACCTCCAAACCTTCAAGTCCAGAATTAACAAGTTGCCTCTTTCCTCCTTGTCAACACCCACGGTACGATAGTATTTAGGCTGTAAGCCCTCGTGGTGTGTTGTTGAAATTAAAAAAAAACCTCTCTCCGTTTAACGTTACTTCTAAAAAGAAAGATCCTAATATTCTTTTACGTAAATTTCCGGCCTACACGTTTAGCTTTTATGTTTTTTAGCTTTTTATTTTTTACCTAGGCCTACTGTTTTCAGAAATATGATAGTTCGCTTTCGTTTTTCTAATGGGCGCCATATTGGATCCTTGCATAAAAAATAAAGAAAATTATTCTCTTTACAAAGTTTAACATAATAATGCTGTTATCTTTAAAAATATTTGAAAAACCACAAAAACCTTTTTTAAACAGAATAAATCAAATTGCCTTGGTTAAAAAAATGATTCGGATAAGAATACACTTTAATGTTTGGTTTAAACTTGAACAAAACAAGAAAAATATAATTAAAGAAAACAATTAAGGTAAAAAAAATGTTATAAATATTACATGACATGTTCCCCGTTTTGTTCAATGCATGATTCAGTTCTTTTTCTCATGTCATGTACAGCTGCTCTTAAAGCGTTTGGTTAAATTGAACAGAACGCAGTCTTTTTTTTCAACTTTTCCACGTTTTGAGATGTACGGTGGTACACTTTATCATTTAAAATCCCCACAAGAAGTAATCAAGGGGGTTTAAACAGGGACTTGCAGCTGGCCACGGTACTGATCCGCATGTCCCAAACTAGGGATATTTAAAGATTTTTCTACCGCAACAGAATTGTGCGGTGGAGCACTATTCTTCTGGAAATATTCAATACTCTGATAGACATGCAGGGGTAAATTTTCCAACTTAAGTCTGGAGCATATTGAGATACTTTTGTCCATTATATCATTATAGGAAAAATGTCGAATAATTCTATTATCCAACATTTCACCCCAAACATTGATAGAAAAGCGTACACGTGACCTCGTTTGCATAAACAAGTGCGGATTTTCTGTTGCGTAATGATGTTTGTTTCTCCTATTCAAAAGTCCGCAGTTTGAAAAAGTCAACTTTTTACTCCAGATAATTTTCTAGTAAAAATCGGATCTTGGTGGAACTTTTCTTGGAACTAGCGACAAAAAGATGTCCTTCCATCTGAATCCCAAAGATGTAGTTTTTGAACTATTTTAAATTAATAATCATACTATTTGTTTTTCTTCAGGATTCTTTGCACATCTGATGTCCATATCCTGCACTCTCTCTAAATTGGCCTTATTGATTTTTTCGGATTCAAATCTATCTATGCAAGAACATAAGTAGAGTAAATTTTGGGTGTTACTTGGTATTTCTTTCTGCTCAGTTATATTTTTTGAAATGCGTAAAAACTCCATTCTACTGGGCTGAGCTTCTTCTGAATACATTAAGTAGTATTGTTGGGGGGCTTCAATTCCATGTCTGTGATTTTGAATGTACAAATCGTACATATCTCTTTTTTCGTCGATCGAATATCTTTTCATCCTGAGAAAGGTTGCTACAAACGTTTCCAACAATCTATAATGACAACAACAAACGTCAAACAGTTGTCACTTAAACGTTGCATTTGTGTTAAAACCAACGAAATTTGATTATTCTGTACAAAAATGTTTCCAACAAACTATAATGACAACAAACTTTAAACATCTGTCAGATAAACGTTGTATGCCATTAAAATCAACGAAATTTGATTATTCTGTTCAAAAATGTTTCCAACAAACTATAGTGACAACAAACTTCAAGCATCTGTCAGTTAAATGTCATATGCTGCTAAAACCAAGGCAACTTGATTTATTCTGTTTAATAAAGGTTTTTCTGATTTTTCAAATATTTTTAGAAGAGAACGGTATGATTATGTTATACGTTGTGAAAAGAATAATTTTCTTTATTGTTTTTATGCGAAGATTCAATGTGGCGCCCATTAGAAAAACGAAAGTAAACTATCATATTTTTCAAAATTGTAGGCCGAGGCAAAAAAGTAAAAAATTATATACGTTATAAAATATGATGCTACCAAATTTGGAAATGATTGTTGTAATAGAAAAACAGTTATTAACAGTTTTGAAAATCAAACTTTTTAAGTTTTTTTTAAATACTTCTGAAACGATCAATTTTTTTTGGTTTATTTAGATATTCAAAATGATCGTAAAATTCCGCAACTTTTTTGTATTTTAACAAACTTTGAATCGCTTACCGTTTACGAAATCTCAATAGTGAACATTAAAAATAGGGACATCTATATATATATATATATATATATATATATATATATATATATATATATATATATATATATATATATATATATATATATATATATATATAACATATAAAAATTGAAACTGACCTCGGATAAGCGTTCTAGGGGGCCTAGTTTGCGCTCATTTGAGGAAATTTTTTCAAAAGTCGCGATCTCCTCATTAGTTTTTTTTTAAAGAAAATTCACTAATAAAAATTATTTTCCAAGTCTATAAAAATACGAAGTGTTTTACGCATTGATTCATCAAAATTAATAGAAAGGTATCGATGGTGAGACTTTGCCAAAAAATTTTCAAATGAGCGCGAATTTGGGCCCCCTAAAACCAGAAACCGAGCACCGTTTGAATCTTATATATATATATATATATATATATATATATATATATATATATATATATATATATATATATATATATATATATATATATAGTCACGTTCTACGGGTTTCTGGATTTGTTTATTCAGCTTTCCAAACTACTAATTTATTATTACCAACTATTTTCCAACACCAGTGTCAACTAAAATGTTTCCCTCTTATTATTAAATGTCCATAGAATTATATTCCACTATTCGCCTTCTGTGATCGATTCATAAACACCAACACTTTCTGCTGACTCGCTTAATACTCTATGATCACTTCTTCACCACACCTACTTAATACTGAACTAACTTACTCTGCGCACCGCTCGTCTATTTACACTGTCTATAGAGATGCTAGACGTTCTACACTATTCTACACCTGTCACTTCTGGTCTATTCTAGAAATGTCATTCCAGGGTGTTGGCTGTGACACTGCCCCCCTGTTATATTCGATCGTCCCGGTCGAATTCTGACATTTCTTGGTATGGCGTAAGTCTGTGCATATGGACCACCTTCATCTTGCTTTTCGGGCTGCTCTGAATGCGATAGACAACGTCATTGATCCTTTTGACCACCTTATAAGGACCTTCTAATAATTTCTGTAGTTTCGGTGACTGTCCCTTGCGTCGTACTGGATTGTAGAACCACACACGATATCCTTCTTTAAAACCAGCAGAAGTAGCTTGCACGTCATAACGGATCTTCATGCGGTCGCTTTCTACTCGTATATGCATTCTGACAGCAGATTGGATGGTTTATAGTCTTCTTTCCAAATTTTTTATGCATTCATCAGTTGACCGTGGATCATCTGTGAGTTTTCCAAATACGAGATCAGAAGGAAGTCTTAACTCTCGCCCAAAAACCACGCTGGCTGGTGCATGTCCGGTAGTCTCATGTACAGCCGACATTTCTTCTTTGGCTTATTCGTCTCTTCTTCTGGCCTCTTCATATCTTTTTCTCACTTCTTCTTTGGCTTCTTCGTATCTTCTTCTGGCCTCTACATCTCTTTTTCTGGCTTCTTCTCGTGCTAATTTAGCTTCTTCGTCCATTTTAAAAATTATTTCCAATAGCTGGGTGTACATATTGGCTCTTGCACTACGTGTCTTAGGAATATACGTGCTTAAAGCTGGTACACAGTTTATTCTGTTTCAAAAACACACCCAGTTATGAATTACTGCTGACACTGATCTTCCAGAGATTCTAGAAATTTCCACGTTATTCAACGAATATTCTGGAAATATTTCTGCTAGCAGCTTGAAAATCCCACTTCTGATACCAGTTGTCACGTTCTACGGGTTTCTGGATTTGTTGATTCAGCTTTCCAAACTACTAATTTATTATTACCAACTATTTTCCAACACCAGTGTCAACTAAAATGCTTCCCTCTTATTATTAAATGTCCATAGAATTATATTCCACTATTCGCCTTCTATGATCGATTCTTAAACACCAACACTTTCTGCTGACTCGCTTAATACTCTATGATCACTTCTTCACCACACCTACTTAATACTGAACTAACTTACTCTACGTACCGCTCGTCTATTTATACTGTCTATACAGATGCTAGACTATTCTATACCTGCCACTTCTGGTCTATTCTAGAAATGTCATTCCAGAGTGTTCGCTGTGACAATATATATATATATATATATATATATATATATATATATATATATATATATATATATATATATATATATATATATATATATCTACACGATAACTCAAAAAGTTATTAATCGATTTTGATGAAACGCGGCAAAAATCTTTTTTTTTTATTAATGGCTTGTATGAGTTCGTTAGCCAGCCCTATCGGACCAGTTTTTTAATTTGTCGGAAAAACTCATAAAATAACAAAGTTATTTTGATGAAATTAGGTTGGTATGTTGCCCAGGTAAGTACCTTACTACATTTAACAAAATTGAGATTGAGCTTACTACATACCACAACTCAACTTTCTACGTTTATATAAAACCGAGTTATGCAAATTTGAAGCATTTAAGAAAATTCTTTATCATAACGCACCTGCTGCGTCCCGAATTTTTTTCATATCTAGAAAAGCAAAAAGCGTATCTATCCTTCTCATCATCTAGGCAACTCCCAATGTTGCTTCTTATTCTATTCTTCACTATGAGTAGCAGAATCTTCGCCACGTGACTATACCTAGATTCTCCTGTGCTGACTGCATTTTCGGGCATTCGCAGTTTTTGGAATAGTAATACTTGCATATTATGCTATTCACAAATTCAGTAGGTAGTTTTTCGATTTATAACGTCTATCAAAAAGTTTGTTTTATTTTTTCACTAGAAGTTCGATCGTTAGTTTCTTTACACTTGTAGTGCTTTCTTATCTAATTTCGAGAAAGTAATACTCGTTCGCGACTGCCCTCAGATTTACATTAAAATATTAGTTTATGCCATCGCAGTAACATTAAGTTTCATTTAAATTTAATATTAGGGTGCATTTATTTATTTAGTAATTGGAGTAATTGGACGTTTAGCGTCCGAATTACATTCCAAATTGTTGTTTTTTTTTAAATTTACGACATACCTAACTGTTAAACAAAAATTTCCAAGTAAATAAATAATACAATTATATATGTGTACCATAATAATAATAGGCAATACACTTTCAGAGACATCCTTGTAGCGAAACCGATATTCATTTATTATTTATCAATCCATTTTCAATGGCAGGGCAATTGAAAACTACACCCTTTGATAATGAATTGAGGTGATATTGAATTGATTATATAGGTGACCTAGAAAACGCGGTCATGCTAACAACGTTCCGCGAAATTTAAAATGCCGTAGCTCTGACGCCAGACGACTTTGATACTATAGGGAGATTTATAACTGGTGACCAAAAATGAAACCCCATGTTCTTTAAACAATTTTAGAGAGGGTATGTCCTATAAAATTTTTTCCTATAATGCTTCATTAAAAAGATACAGGGTGTTGAAGTTGAATTTCAAAAAAATTATATTTCCCAATTTTTTAAAACGTAGTACATATATTTTGCTGAAACTTCGCATGTGTAGGCTGCTATGTAAGGCGCGTATTCTACCATAACAATTGAATCGGCTAATCCAGCAGTGGCGCGCGTGCCCACATGTCATTGGTTATCCCTCAAGAAAAACGGGTAAGCCAATGATATATTTTTTTATTTTTTGAATCTTACTTTCATTCGTGAACAAAATGACTCTCTTGATAATTTTCTCTACGACGCTTATTTTACGAGTAAGCAATGAATCAGGTAAGTGTTTTAGAGCACAGTTCATGGTTTTTAACCAGTCGTTGTTTGGTAGAAAATCGCAATGATACACTTTTATGCCTCCATTGGCCTGAACACGCACGACATCCTTTTAATATTGAAAATTTAATGTCTTGATAATTTTTTGTACGACGATTATCTTTGTTGTCTTTGTTGTATTTTTGTAAGTAGTAGTCTGGTTTGCCAAAGTTGTCATTAAGTGTCACTTGACGTTTAGGTTAAGAAGTTATTATTTTGAATAGGTGTAAGTGGTAAACTTTATAAAATTGCAAAAGTTTCTACTATTTTACTTCTTATAATGGAGTACACCTCAGAAGAGTATGCAGATATAATTTTTATCTACGGATATGCTGATGGAAATGCTCTAGCTGCTTGTCGGGAATATCAACGTAGGTTTCCCACTCGCCGTCAACCTACACCAAGGGTTTTTATTGGACAACGTCCTGACGCTAGAGCTAATGGTGGAAGACAACATCAACTTGAAGACGAAGAGAGAGTGGTGGATGCAGTAATGGATCAAGCTTCTACAAGTACTCGGAGGATTGCGACGCAGTTACAATATTCTCAAAGCTTTGTTTGGAGAACTTTACATCGAGAAGCCTTACATCCATATCATCGACAGAATGTTCATTGCCTTCTACCTGGAGATAATGTGCATCGACGAGTCTTTTGTGAATGGATGTTGGAAATGAACAATCAAAATATCTTATTCCCTAATCTAATCTTCTGGTCTGACGAATCAACATTTACAAGAAATGGTATTTATAATTCTCATAATGAGCATGTCTGGTCATTGGAAAATCCACATGCAACAAGGACACGCACATTTCAACATAGATTTTCTATTAATTTATGGTGTGGTATTTTTAACGGCTCACTGTTCATGGAAGTCCTGCCACAACGTTTAAATGGATCTTCGTACTTAGCGCTCCTAGAAAACCGTGTAGAAAACATTCTAGATGACATTTTACTAGCAACAAGAGGTATAATGTGGTATCAGCATGACGGTGCACCAGCGCATCATAGTCGAAACGTTGTTACATGGCTACATGAACATTATAATGAAATATGGATTGGCAGAACTGGACCAATACATTGGCCTGCAAGATCATCGGACTTAAACCCACTTGACTTCTATCTTTGGGGTGATTTTAAGCGACTGGTCTACAGTGAACAAATAAATACACCAGAGCAGCTACAACAACTGATAAATAATGCTTTGCGTCATATTCAAGCAACAATGAATCCTCAAGACATTACATTTTCCATATTAAAAAGATGTCGTGCGCGTATTCAGGCCAATGGAGGCATTTTTGAACATTTATTGTAATATGAAAATTACTAGCCTGATAAAAGTGTATCATTGCGATTTTCTACCAAACAACGACTGGTTAAAAATTACGAACTGTGCTCTAAAACACTTACCTGATTCATTGATTGCTTACTCGTAAAATAAGCGTCGTACAGAAAATTATCCAGAGAGTCATTTTGTTCACGAATGAAAGTAAGATTCAAAAAATGAAAAAAAAAATATCATTGGCTTACCCGTTTTTTTCTTGAGGGATAACCAATGATATGTGGGTACGCGCGCCGCACTGCTGGATAAGCCGATTCAATTGTTATGGTAGAATACGCGCCTTACATAGCAGCCTACACATGCGAAATTTCAGCAAAATAGATGTGCTACATTTTAAAAAATTGGGAAATTTTATTTTTTGAAATTCAACTTCAACACCATGTCTCTTTTTAATGAAGCATTATAGGAACATTTTTTATAGGACATACCCTCTCTAAAATTGTTCAAAGAACATGGGGTTTCATTTTTGGTCACCACTTATGATTCACCCTGTATATGAAGTAATGAAAAAAAAAACACCCAAAGATCAACAGCATTTATACCATGCCAACCGTGAATAACATTCCTTTATACAATTTCAGTTTAAATTTTGAATCAAATACTTTAATTGATATCCCTTTTTTTTATACCAGAAAATATAGTTCAAGCATCCAAAAAGTTGCATGATAAATTCACTTAGGGTCTCGATATGATACCTTTTTTTTGTAAAGGATTGTGTGCACGTTCTTAGCACTTCGCTCTCTACAATTATAAGCTTATCAATCTCTATAGGTTCGTTTCCAGACTTATGGGAAAAAAGCCAAAATTTGTCCCGTGCTAAAGAGTGACGATCAAACTTGATTTACAAATTATCGTCCCATAGCCGAGGTTGTAAAATTTTGCATAGATTTTTGAAATTTGCTTATATAATCACATTTATCCACTTGTAAAGGGTTACATTTTCAAGTCTCAACATGGCTTTGTTTTGGGACGTTCAACTATAACAAATCTCGTGTGTCCGATACGTATGTAAACTGTGTCCTGCTTTAAGCCAGTATTTCTTCGAGTTGTAAGGTTGAATTAAATTCTGTAACTTTCTGTGATTGTGACAGCTATAGTTTACTTTTAGGTGTAAATGAAACTTAATCTATTTTTACTTATTGTATCACAGCAGAACTTTGAATCAACATTCAATTTATTCGTTGTGCATCTTCTCTTGTAAAGACCGTTATCAGCTTTGTCCTTTTTTTCCCTTGAGGTGAGTGACTGTGGGCGATAATTTGTGAGGCGAATGACTACGGATTTTAATTTTAAACATTATCAGTTTGCTAAAATATAAAATATAACTAAATACATTTAAAATGTCTGGAATTTGACAGGGCTGTACTTTGGAGAGCTGTACTTTGTAGATTAACGGAAGGTGTGTGATATTATCGGCCGTTGATATAAATTACATTTTAGACAATTCTGACTCTTGGTTTTGCCCTAGAATATACTCTGGTGCGGAAGCAACGTAGAAGTCCTGCTGAAGAATCAGCTATATCGGTCGCTGAACCCAATGCTGATACAGTCACGTTGGGCCACATAAAAGTCATCCTCAATTAACTAAAGTAAATAAAACTAAAGCAGGTTAGCATAATGGCGGCACAGTCTTTGCTAAGGGAGGCAGTTGACAGATGCAGCTCGACAATTTCTACGGATTCTGATACGTTGCAAGAACACTAGAATCAAATACCTGAATTGATGTCAGATCTATGCGTCTTACAGTCTAATCTTGAAAAGAATGCTAGAGGTCGGCCCGCAGCACTTACTGATATGGACACTATGCTCTCTGAATTTGAACAGAGACAGAGAAGAGAGGCATTTATTATTTTTGGAATCCACGAAAATATGTCCGCCGATACAGGTCCTGACCAAGCAGTGTCTGACCAGGGAGTGTCTATAATGTTGCAAATTGCACATATAGGATCGTCTCTACCGATAGGTTGCAGATGCACACCAGCACCAATGCTGGCTTGACTGCTTAGAAGAGTGGTGTTTCTTTCTAGCTTGACCTGACAGCATTCTATTCAGTCATTGATATTTGGAATTAGTTCGAATAAGTATATGCTTTCATCAGAATCGGCCCACTCTTCTTGCCATTTGACATATAAAACTCTTGCCATTTGTCTGATAGCGAGTAATATTGGACCAGTACCGACATAGGATTCTGCTGAGCGATTGGAAAATGGTTCTGCGCTTACAATTGATGTATTCAAAATCCTTACTGTAAAGTTTTTCGACAATACAGTGTGTCCCAAACTGGATGGGAATGTATTGCTATCTCCGTTATTATTAGATATAGGGAGACCGTTAAATTAGAAATGTTTTGTAGAATTTCATGCTCGTTCCAAATATGACTTGTATTTTGCCCTGCCTCTGTTCGTTTTCGAGTTATTTAGAGAAAAACAAAATTTGTCGATTTCTTTTTTCTTCAGTATCTAAGTAGGCGTTGATTTGACTTATCTAAGACTTGCACATTATCAGGACACTTTTTACAGAGTAATCTTTTTTGTGCTATTCTCAACTTTGGATTGTCATTTGTTTTTGAGCTACAGGTATCAAGGTTTGTTTTTATTATGGCAGCCATATTGGATTTTTTGCTTATGTAATAGCCTGTGAAAAGAGCTTTCCAATGATGTACAACATGATTGAGAAATCTTGCAGTTGCACTGACAATTTTGAGAAAAACCGTTTTGAGGATAGTAGGCTATGAAATCCAATACCAGAAAACAAATGACAAAAAAAAAATGTTCAAAAAGCAGTAGGCCATGGAGTCTAACAATAGACTTCTACTTTTAAAATAAAGTTCCGTAATGATCACGATAAAAAAATAGGAACTTTGAGCACACCAATGAATCGGCCCATTATTACAAATGATCTTTCACATTACAACATTATCCTATAAAATTGTTTTAATTTAATTAAATAGGTAAACCTAGTAAATAACTAAATTTACTAACAGAACTCAATAAAAAGCAGATTAATTATTTACGAAGACGCCTTTGAAAATCGTTTGATTTTTAAACGTAAGTCAACTGAAAAACAACAGAAGAAATGTTGCTATGGATATAACACTATCGCGACAATTAAGAATACTGTCAATCTGAATTATCTGAACAATTTGAGGTGTATTTAACACGTGGCTTACAGGTTTGTAATAAACAGTTTGTTTTCTGATTATTTTAAATATTATTCAGCAATATGATCAGTAGTGAAGAATATTTTGACATGTTGGAATGTTATATTCGTTCTAACCGAAATACTGAGGCAGCTGCAAATTCATATCAAAACAACTACCCAGAAAGACGACAACCAAACACCAAAATATTTCGCAGAATAGTGACCAATCTATTGAACGACGGTAGCTTCCACGCAAAGAAACTACCAATGCCTAGAAATGAAGAAAGAAATAATGCCGTCTTACAGGTTTCAAACGAAACCCCTCCGCAATCTGTTCGGTTTTATGTTGAACAAATTGACGTTCCAAAAAATACGGTACACCGTGTATTAAAACAAAGTCATTACCATCCATACACACCTACAAGGCTTAAATGTTGACGATTACCCTAAGCGACTGGTATCAAGGACAATGTCAGCAAGATGAAAATTTCCATTTGAAAATAATATGGACTGATGAATCCAGATTTATAAATTGTGGTGTGTATAATCGCCATAATAGGAATTATTGGGCAAATGAAAACCCCCATTTAAAGGAAGAAAGACGATTGCAAGGCAGATTTGGTATTAATGTTTGGTGCGGCTTATTAGGTAAAACACTGTTGTTTTCATTTGTAGATTAGACAGATAATTTAAAAAAAAATCAGGTAACTTCATTGTTGGTCCGTTCTTTTTTGGAAATAATTCAACTGGGGAAATGTATCTTAGTCTACTGAGAAATGATATCTTACCAACAATTAGAAGAGTTCATGATAATTTATACGAGATTTGGTACCAACAAGACGGTTGTCCAGCTCACAATGCTAGGATCGTCAAAGAATTTTTGTACCAAAATTTTAATAATCGTGTAATTTGTAACAATGGGCCAGTTTATTGGTGTGCTATAAGTCCTGATATAACACCCATGGATTTATATTTTTGGGGTACTCTGAGGAGTGATGTGTATAAATTCGATCCACCACAATATATCAATGAATTACGAAACAGAATCACGGAAGCTATAAATCATATTAACCAAAACACCCTCACCAGAGTTTGCAGGCATGTTTCAAAAAGGTGTACAAAGTGCATTGAACAAAACGGTGGCCATATTGAACAATTCTCTATTTAGTGTATTTTTAACTTTCTATTTTAATATTTGTTGAGTTCCGAGTTTAAGTTTCTATTTGTTATTGCCAGGTTTTGTTATTGTGAAAAGTAGAAGTGTATTGTTGACTTCATGGCCTACATGGCACAACAATATTACTGTGTAAAAAGTGTCCTGATAATGTGCAAGTCTTAGCATGTCAATTCAACGCCTACTTAGATCTTAAAAAAAAAAGAAATCGACAACTTTTTTTAAAAATAACTCGAAAACGAAAAGAGACAGGGCAAAACACAAGTCATATTTGGAACGACCATGAAATTCTACAAAACATTGCTAATTTAACTGTCTTTCTATCTTTAATAATAACGGAGACAGCAATACATTCCCATCCAGTTTGGGACACTCTATCTATCTATCTATATATATATGTATATATATATATATATATATATATATATATATATATATATATATATATATATATATATATATATATATATAGTATTAAGTTTTCGTGACGGTAATAGTGTTATTTACTGGCCACAATATAAATTTTAGTGATGTTTCTATTTTACACTGTGAAACCTTAAGTAATAAAAGAATGTGTTTAGAAGAATTTGAAATTACTTTTAACGACAATTTAATAAACTTAAAGATTTATATTTATATTTCCTAGACAAAAACAAAAAACAGATTCAAACAGACAATTGTTAGCTTCATATGTCAGTTTGACACTTTTCGACTTCAGTCAAATTAAAAAAAAACGGTTTTTTTCATGTTTGTTTTTTCATACTTAGTTATAGTAAAACTCACGTTAGATGTAAGTATTTTAAACTTTTATATTTTTCCTAAGTAAATTGTAAACTTTTTCCTTTCCATGTTGTAGCCTTGAGAATGGAATAAACTTTTTCGAAAGCTCGGCTTTTAATAAAGAGTTTTATTTTGCAACTGACGGCTTTCCCACAATGTATAACCGGAAGTGACACCATCCTGAAAATATTTTATCCGAGTTGCCCCTATCGACTTCAGTAAGCAGCCAAATTTTCGGGACACCTGTATGTATGTGTGTGTATATATATATATATATATATATATATATATATATATATATATATATATATATATATATATATATATATATATATATATATATATATATATATATATATAGTCGATAGGGGCAACTCGGATAAAATATTTTCAAGATGGTGTCACTTCCGGTTATACAGGGTGTTGATGTTAACTTGCTTATTTTAAATAGGACACCCTACATATTATTGCATTTTTAGATAACACGCGAAATTTTAGACACCTTTTATGCATAATGTCCTATACCTAAGTCCAGCCGTTTTTGACATATCTCAAATTTTATGTCAAAAATGACGTTTGCAGTCCTCAACATAACTGTCAATTTCTCCTATATGAAAGCCTTTATCATTTAATTGGATTTGATTTCCTTGTAGAAGGTGATTTACTTTAGTGGGCTGTGATGTTATTTTGATAATAAATAAATGCAGCGTGATCAAAAACGCACATTAAAAAATTGATTTGAAAAAATCGTTAGAAGTATTTTTTTTTCAAATGGAAACCCCATATTTTTATAATTTTATCTTATTCAGCATTAAAAAACAGGGTAATTTTGTATAAGGTTGTCTATGCCAAAAATTTGTAGTTTTCGAAATATTAGCAATTTAACATTTTTATATTGTAAAAATGTTATACGGCTTTAAATTTTGTTGTTAGTTAGCCATAACGGCGACGCGCGTTAAAAGGAAACTATCCAGCACTACAGAAACGTCACTATTTGTTGTCACTTGACAATTATTAATTAAAATCATGCCGGGGCGACTGGATTATACCCACGAAGATTATTTAAATTTGTTTACTATCTATGGGGATGTAAGAGTTTTATAAAGAACATGCAAGATAAATACATTTTTGCCTTGACGGTGCCAAAAGCGTGGTAATTTTCTATCATTCGCCGAACACTGTTTCATGACGGATTCTGTTTATCTGGATATCTGTCAGTAAATATCTGGCATGTTCTTGATAAAACTTTGTTACATTCTCCGTAGATAATAAACAAATTTAAATAATCCTCCTGTGTATAATTTAATCGCACCGATTATTAGTAATAAATATTTGTGAAATGACCACAAATAGTGACGTTTCTGTAGTGCGCGATGGTTTTGTTTTAACGGGAGGCGCCGTCATGGCTAACTAACAACAAAACTTAAAGCCGTATAACAGTTTTGCAATATAAAAATGTTAAATTGCCAATATTTCGAAAACGTCAAATTTTTGGCATAGACAACCTTATACAAAGTTACCCCGTTTTTTAATGCCGAATAAGATAAAATTATAAAAATAGCGCGTTTTCATTTGAAAAAAAACACTCCTAACGATTTTTTAAATCAATTTTCAATGTGAGTTTTTGATTTTGACTATTTATTTATTATCTAAATAACACCACAGGCCACTAAAGTAGATCCCCTTCTACAAGGAAATCAAATCCAATTAAATGATAAAGGGTTTTATATAGGAGAAATCGTTTAGGTCTGCAAACGTCATTTTTGACATACAATTTGAGATTGAGCAATTGTTCTCAAAAAATGCGCACCAAAACTTGCTTCTGTCCTGACTCGTCTGTTTCATACATCTTACAATAGAGGCATATTCCCTAGTAACTGGAAAACTGCTCGAGTTTAACCCGTCCCCAAGAAAGGATCGAAAGCGCTTCCTAGTAACTACAGGCCTATTTCTCTCCTTTCAGTCGTCTCTAAAGTGATGGAAAAGTATATAAACACCGAATTACTAAAATTTCTTGAAAAACACAGTCTACTCCACGACAGGCAGTATGGATTCCGTCAGCGCAGATCAACTGCCGACCTCCTTTCCTTTCTCATCCATTCTTGGAACAAGTCTATGGAACTACACAGCGAATCCCAGATTGACGCTCTAGACATATCCAAAGCATGCGACCAGGTCTGGCACGCAGCGCTGCTTAATAAACGACCGGCCTATGGCCTACCACCAAAACTCCGTACGTGGACAGCAAATTTCCTCTCCAACCGGAGCATTTCTGTTGTCGTGGATGGCCATTCCTCTAAACTGTATCCAATTAATGCAGGAGTTCCTCAAGGTTAAGCTTTAGCCCCTACTTTGTTTCTTCTCCACATCAATGGCCTCCTCTCTAGCACATCCAACCCAGTTCACAGTTACGCGGACGACAGCACCCTCCACTCAAATATACAATATTCCAAGCCTGTCTCTTTAGCCCAATTAGATGAGGATCGTAGATTCATGGAGGGTTCTATCTCCGTGGATCTCCAAAAAATATTAGACTGGGGAAGTAGAAATCTTGTACAATTCAACCCCACCAAATCACAGTCTTGCTTTCTTTCTCATAAGAGATACACCAGCCTTAGACCCATCACAATAAACAACCAAGTTATTCAAAGTAATGATTCGTTTTCACTTGTTGGCATTTCTGTGGATCGAAATCTCAATTGGCACCAACATGTAACATCAATTGCAGAAGCGGCTGCTAAGAAATTAGGTTTCCTCTTCCAGACTCTCAAATACTTTTCACCAGCTAATCTCTATACCTTATATACTTCACAAATAAGACCAAACCTCGAATACTGCTGCCACATCTGGGGTGCCGCTGCCGCTTCTACACTCGCTATCCTGGACTCCATTCAGAAGGGAGCTATACGTCTCATCGGTGACCCTACCCTCACCCAAAGGCTGCCATTTCTTGCCCACCGACGTGCCGTCTGTGACCCCTCTCTCTATCTCTCTCTCTCTCTCTCTCTTTTATAGATATCTGCACGGGCACTGCTCAGAGGAGCTTTCTTCCATAGTTACTCCACCTGCTGTCCCCAACAGATCTACCAAGGGAACGTAGCGAATGCACCCTTTTACTGTCCAGGTCACCAGACATAGAACATCTTGTTATGCCCGCTCTTTTGTCCCGTGGAACTCCTTGCCGGCACATGTTTTTCCTTCTCCTCCGAACCACCAAACCTTCAAGTCCAGAATTAACAAGCTGCCTCTTTCCTCCTTATCGACACCCACGGTACGATAGTATTTAGGCTGTAAGCCCTCGTGGTGTGTTGTTGAAATTAAAAAAAAGCGCCACCATCTTGAAAATATTTTTGTTGAGTTGCCCCTATCGACTTCAGTAAGATGTCAAATTTTCAAAATTTTCCAAAGGCCAGTTTCCGAAAAATCGATCCCAGGCGGTCGTCGTGGGATACCAGTATATATATATATATATATATATATATATATATATATATATATATATATATATATATATATATATATATATATATAAACATATAAAAATTCTAACTGACCGAGGATATGAGTTCTAGGGGTCCTAGTTCGCGCTCATTTGAAGAAATGTTTTCAAATCCCAAAGTCGCGATCTCCTCATTAGTGAATTTTTTTAAAGAAAATTCACTAAAAGGGTTTTGATCTTTAATGGATATAACACCATATATCTACGGGAGATCTGTTATTTAATGTCTTCTCCGAGATGACGAATTACGGCCAATTATTACAAAATGTCTTAAGTAACCATCATTTAAAAATGTTGACCTCAAATAAGGATTTAACATTCGGCGATGTTCAAATGCAACGTGATCTGGTTTAAATATAATTGGGCTACCTACATTTTTTAAGTGCTTTTCTTGTGGAAAATTTTATTGTAGAAACAACGGCTACACGTTATAATTTTTATGACGTTAGCCATGATATACGGAGCTGTAAACGAAGAATCAATAACTCTAGTATAATTTCTTAAATTCAATACCCTGCATAATAAACGGCCGATTTCTCCAGGGAATCCAACCATCATGCCTTTTCGAGTCCCACATCTATGCCCAACGGTGTCTGCTGGTTGATAAAGTTTCATTATTATTGCAGTTTGCAGCCGTCTCTTTCTGTAATGCATGGAAATGGTCACGTACCAAATATTCGTTGGAATACGTGGTTGAACACGGTTTCTTCTTGTTTTCGGCTCAGGTTAATCGGATTCTTGCGGAAAAGCTGATTAATTTATTAGTTGTTTTCTTTCAGAAATTTTGGGTAGCTATGAGGATTATGAAAGTGTGGGCGCATTATCTCTATTAGGTACGGGAGTATCGGGTCTTGAATAATACAGTTAGTCGTGCGCGACGTTGCCGGATCCAATATATTGAAATGTCAGGGCTTTGCAGAGTAGTTACCTAGTAAGCTGGGGGATTGTTTTAAATTGCTGGGAAATGATTTTGCCTTTGGTAATCAGCAAATTGTGGTAATGAAAGAAATATTTTTATTGGGAATAAGGTGTTTCGTAAATTATGTTCAAAAAACTTTTTATGGTTTTTGAATTAAGAGCTTTTATTTTTATTTCTTTTAATTTTTTTTTAAATTTCAACAACACACCACGAGGGCTTACTGCCTAAATACTATCGTACCGTGGGTTTCGACAAGGAGGAAAGAGGCAACTTGTTAATTCTAGATTCTGGATTTGAAGGTTTGGAGGTTCGGGGGAGAAGGAAAAACATGTGCCGGCAAGGAATTCTGCAATTGATGTGACATGTTGGTGCCAATTGACATTTCGATCCACAGAAATGCCAACAAGTGAAAAGGACCCATTACTTTGAATAACTTGGTTCTTTATTGTGATGGGTCTAGGGCTGGTGTATCTCTTATGAGAAAGAAAGCAAGACTGTGATTTGATGGGGTTGTATTGTACAAGATTTATACTTCCCAAGTCTAATATTTCTTGGAGATACACGGAGATAGAACCCTCCATGAGTTTGCGATCCTCATCTAATTGGGCTAAAGAGACAGGCTTAGAATATTGAATATTTGAGTGGAGGGTGCTGTCGTCCGCGTAACTGTGAACTGGGTTGGATGTGCTAGAGAGGTCATTGATGTGGAGAAGAAACAAAGTAGGGGCTAAAGCCGAACCTTGAGGAACTCCTGCATTAATTGGATAGTTTAGAGAAAATTTGCTGTCCACGTACAGAGTCTTGGTGGTAGGCCATAGGCCGGTAGTTTATTAAGCAGCGCTACGTGCCAGACCTGGACCTTGGATATGTCTAGAGCGACAATCTGGGATTCACCGTGTAGTTCCATAGACTTCTTCCAAGAATGGATGACAAGGGAAAGGAGGTCGGCAGTTGATCTGCGCTGACGGAATCCATACTGCCTGTCGTGGATTAGACTGTGTTTTTCAATAAATTTTAGTAATTCGGTGTTTATATACTTTTCCATCACTTTAGAGACGACTGAAAGGAGAGAAATAGGCCTGTAGTTGCTAGGAAGCGCTTTGGATCCTTTCTTGGGGACGGGCTGTATTCAAGCAGTTTTCCAGTTACTAGGGAATATGCCTCTATTGTAAGATGTCTGAAACAGCCGAGTCAGGACAGGAGCAAGCGCATTTTTTGAGAACAATTGCTGGGATCTCGTCAAGGCCAGAGGATTTCCTGGTATTGAGAGAAGAGAGCGTCTTTCGTACCTTTTTAGTTTTGAAAATGATATCCGTCATTTTATGCGCGACATTGGGGACTGTTGGTGGTTGAACATTTGGAGGTGGGTTGAGAGTAGAATTGCCGGCGAACAACGAGGCAAAAAGTTCAGCCTTGCTCAGGGCGGTAGAAACAATTTCATCCCCTGAGACAAGAGGTGGGAACGTGCTCTTGCAAAAATTATTCCCAATAGATTTAGCAAGCGTCCAGAAGGGCTTGCTGCCGTTGGAGCTTAAGAGGACTTTGTTTTTGATGTGGTTATTAAACGAGTTTTTGCCTCAGAAAGAATGCGGACATAGCTGTTTCTTGCGTCGTTAAATGCTTGACGTTTTTCTTGACTGGGATTGTGTAGAAGCTTTTTGTGAGCTTTGACCTTTTCAATCTGGCCTTGTCACAGGATTTAGAGAACCAGGGTTTTTGAGTGGCTGCAGAGGTTTTTTGTGTACGTGGAATAAATAATTCCATGCCAGCTTGGATAATTTCGGTGACGTTTTGTGAGATATCATAGGGGTCAGGATGAGAGAAGCAGACAGACGCCCATGGAAATGAGGAAAAGTAATCTCGCATTTCGTCCCAGTTCGCGGAGTTATAGTGCCAAACGATACGTGGGTGTGATGACTGTGTGACCTCGGGTTGCATTGCGCAGGAAGCAGTGACCATGCCGTGGTCTGAGCGACCCAGAGGGGTGGTGACTGATATCTTATAGCAGTCAGGATTTGTAGTAAGAAGGAGATCCAAGGCATTTGAGCTGTGTGTTGGGATGCGAGGAAAGTAAGTAGGTTGCTGAACCATATTGGCTAAAGAATTTCTGACTGCAAAGGCCTCGGCTGCTCTTCCTTGTGGATCGGTTTTTGAAGATCCTAGCTAAAATATTATTTACATAACTAGAGGAAAATACAATATTATGTGAAACTCTTAAGGTTAATATTCCTGCACTGTGTGCGGGAGAACAAGAGGAGGGGCTACACCAACAAGCGGATCCTCATAGCCACAGACAGCCAGGCAGCCCTTAAGGCACTAAGTAGCCCACGGGTAAATTCCTGGCTGGTGAGTGAGTGCCGAGACGAGACGAGCGACCTGGCTGGGCAGAATGAGGTGACCCTCATCTGGGTGCCGGGTCACTCGGGGGTCAAAGGCAATGAAGAAGCTGACAGTCTCGCGAAGAGAGGGTCAGCAGAACCATTTATGGGACCAGAACCGGCTCTGGGCAGCTCAGAAACACAACAGGTCTCTTGACGGGACACATGGCCGTCAAGAAACACCTACATAAAATGGGGCGGTTCGAAGGGGACCTCGCATGCAGACTCTGCGGCGAGGGGGAGGAATCAGCCCAGCACATCTTGTGCGAGTGTATAGCTCTGGACCGGAAAAGACAACTGATCTACGGTCACTCTAGACCGGAGACAGAGCAATATAAAACTTCACCCTACCAATCGCTGTGCAGACTAGTTCAAGGCACAGTGATTTTGGAATGGGTGGAGTAAGACTAGGGGTATGCACAATCAACCAAGGGTTGCGGTGCTATCGGGGCGGCAAGGCCGCGGACGAGCCCTGAGGGAACAAAAAAAAAAAGGTTAATATTTGTGTTTTTAAGTTTTCCATAAATATGTTTGCTAATAAAGAAAACAACGTTACCCATAGGAATGCCTTCATTCTGCTTATAAATTTTTTATTGTTCAATTTAAATGGACTGATTTTTACATCCATTAAAAAGTTAATAGTTTTTTTGTTATTTTGCCGCATTGGCGTTATCCTTAGTAAACTGTTTTAGAATACAGGCTACAAAAACAGCCGAACTAGCTTACTATTTTCATTTAGTGAACAAGTAAATAAATATTTTTTACAAAAAATCGCAACCACCAAAAATGTATGGTTACTTAAAAATCAAAATCTTAAAATAGCTATAAGGTATATCCTTTTGAGGCGGAGTAATACATCAAATTTACTTAGAATAATATAAGCCTTTTTGTATGAAAGCGGCACTTGGATCTTTTAAGAAAAACCAGGTAAAAATTTACCTGATTCTGACAATGTATCGCTTTTGAAACACAGTGATAAACTTAGGGTCTCCATCCATTGTTTATCCTTTTAAATCCCAAAATTTAACAACTCAAAGCACTATTACAGCAACGATCATAGGCGTAGAAAGTGGAATTCACTCATAATTTATACATTTAATTTAATTTAAGGTAATATGAAATTTCATAATTTATTAATACGGGGACTATAGTATAGTAATACAATATTCTTACTTCTTACCATAAAACCTTACTTTTGTTTCGATAACAATTTAATATAATTCGTAACCTTTGCTAAAAAAACGTATCGCACCCCATTGAGATTTGTGGTTCTTTGCCGTTTTGACGGGTTTATTACTTCACCTCAAATGTACCTGTATAAACTATATGAAATCAGTTTCGCTTATCAAAGATACAATTATAGGTACCAAAATATTCTCTTAAGAATGCGCAGGTGAGTTTATATATATATATATATATATATATATATATATATATATATATATATATATATATATATATATATATATATATATATATATATATTTGAGTGTGTGCATGTGCGCGTGTGTGTGTAAGTTCGTTAGCCAGGAAAATCGGACCAGGTTTGTCGGGATAATTTTGGGTTTTCTTTCGAGATTTTTAAAATCTAAGATGTAAGTAAGTTTACGTTATAAAAAGTGAACTATATATTAAAATCTCTGTGTTACAAGAAAAAAGTTATAAACATTTAATTTAAAAAAATGTTTGGTGTCATATCTATTCTATCAAAATTCACTACCATAACGCACTTGCTGCGTGCAGACTTTTAGCTCATCTTTAAGTTTTTTCTAAAAGTCATTTGTTAGGTCTCTTCTTAATTCTGCTAAAATTTCCGCTGAAATAAAATCATTAATTGTATTTTGTAAGTGATTCATACGTCCCTATTTATAGCATAAATATCCACACTGGCTTCGACACCATCGCCTGGCCTGTCGATGTATTTTTAAGGCTTGAAAACAGGTGAAAACAGGTGGTAGTCTGAAAACGTTAAGTTTGGTGAATAAGGGAGTGTGACCGAACATTGTCTACTATTTGTATTGGTAGATAACCTAGTCTAATCTAAGTCTCTCATATTTGTTAGCTATTTGCAACGACCTAATATTTAACTATAACAAAAATATTATCACAGCTCTATATAAAATTTGCTGCCTAGCTTTGGAGCAAAGAGAAATGTTCAGCCTCTACAAGTAAAATCTAATATTACTGCTATAAGAAAAATGAAAGTTAATGGGAAGTATTGAATAAACAGAAGACAATTGGGGGTCGTTGTTTATAGAAAAATATTCATCATAAAAAGTGATGTCAAAGCCTGAACCGTTTTACTTTCTTTGTTAGAACACAAAAGGGAAATCGTCAAATTCATTATCATTGCTGTGAATCGTGAACGGAAGACTTACATAGTGGAATTTCTAGAACTTCCATAATTTTGACTATTAAGTGGTTATGTTCATTTTCAAATCGTAAAACAGACATTTTAAAACTATTTATTTTTTCCTTACAACGACACTAAACCATCAGCGAATTGACCATTAGTGAAATAATTTTCGAACACATACAGGATAAAATGTATTAGTTCTTCTCGTTCTGGTTAAACATTTTTCGTATTAATGGATTAATAATATTCAAATAAAATACAAATATTTCATTAATTGTTGTTGCCCTTACTTGGTAGAACCGTTCTATACTAAATACAGATGTAGAGACTGCTCCTCTGGCTTCGCAAGCGTTTGCCTTCTCCTCATAACGTGGAGACGGATTTTTATTGATAGCTGTCAGCAATGCGCATAAAAATACATTTTTCTGCTGTCTGACGATGCCGTAATACGCGAAACCGGTTACAGAGAAGTAAAAACCTGCAAAGCCAGATAAGTAGTCATGCATCTGTATTCAGTACACAAATATTTGTTAAGGGTCTCCTTAAATTGTACATAACAGTTAATAATCCAGAGGTATCTTTTTTAACTTCGGCCTATTTCCTCTACTATGTACAATCACCAACTCCAGTGAGAAGTTTCACCTCACTAGCCTGGAAATTTTACCGAACCCCCTACCCTCTGTAAGGGAGGTAGCGTTCTTTAACGTGCTCAACATTGCATGGTATACGAGACGAACGGCTTTAAGCCCCGTACGAAGGGCGGAACGTGTAGACATTCAACTGGCTCAAACACAATGCCACAACCTCGATTGATGTTAATTTATAGTACCTATGTACTCAAACATAATTTGACGTTTCTGCTGGGAATCGGATCCAGGAACTTTGGGCCCAGAGGCACACGTCGTTACTACTGGACCATCGAGGCTGTAATAGAGGTATCTAATGATCACATTAACTTGGCAAAGCCCAAGTCGTTTTATGATGCCTTACTTTTGCAGTCTCGGTGGCTCAGCGGCCAGAGAGTTGGTCTATATTATTAAACCGGTAATCTGGGTTAGATTCTCTTCACTTGACACTATGCTAAAAAATCTTTTAGCAGTACGAACTGCAACCTAAAATCTACCGAGATTGTAGCATTGTGACTTAGGCTTATTGTATGTACACTCCACTATATGGTGTTGCTTTTTTTTTAACGTCGGCCTATTTCCGCGACTATGGCCAATCACCGACGCCAGGGAGCAGTTTCACCTCACTATCCTGGAAATGTTGCCGAACCCCTGCCTTTCAGTAAGGAGGGTAAGGATCTTTATCGTGCCCAACATCGCATGGACACGGGACGGACGGCTTTACGCCCCCTCCGAAGGGCGGAACGTGCAGACATTCAACTTGCTCAAATACAATGCCAGAACCTCGGTTGATGTTAATTTTACAGTTTGTACTGAAAAAGTGAAAGGAGTACCCTGGGATCGAACCCAGTACCCTTCGGTTTAGAGGCACACGTTCTTACCCCTGAACCACCGAGGTTCTTATATGGTGTTGCTTAAATCAGTTGATTCAGTGTGCTATGATATATCGGGTACGTAAAAAAGGTTCACCTCCCATTTAGAAAAAAAAAGCCATCGACAAAATCTCCAGCTGCTGAAGTTAAATTGCTTCCTTTTGTCAGAGCTTATGTGAAATGAAGTTCCATATTGTTAACTCTGATAGGTCCTGGTAGCGGAAAGGCATCGAAAAATAATGGCAAAATCGTGCTTATTGTGAATAATTTTCTAAAATTGCATCTTAATAAAAATTTAATTTTTCACAATGAAAATTTGCTAGAAATAATAATAGATAGTAAAATAAAACGCATTTTCTGATAAACTCAAAATATACCTGTAGCATTTCAGTGGTTCAAATTGATGTCCTATAATATGGGGTGATTTTATGCACAATCAACCAAAGGTTGCAGTGCTATCCGGGCGGCATGGCCGCGGACGAGCCCTGAGGGAAAAAAATTGGGTGATTGGCATCTTCTTGAAAACACGTGTTTAGTCCTATCTGGTAACTACCGTTAAATTTCTAATCTATCAGTTTTGTCCAAACTAGTGGAAAAGTTATCAATATACAGCTCCAGCAACCTCGAAAAATTAAACATCCTAAGTGATCGCCAATACAGCTTTCGTCAAAACCAGTCCATGGGTAATATTCTTTATGCGTCACGTCTCTTTGGAGTTCGGCTCTTCAAAAATTAGGAAAACGTCATGACACTTTCATTATATATTTCGAAAGCATTTTATCGGGTCTGGCATGCGACACTCCTCAATAAACTCTCTCCATATGAATTGCCTTCGAAACTCTGCCTCTGCATACCTAGTTTTCTCAAGAAGCGCTCCTTGTAGGTGGTTGTCAGTAGTGTGTCATTAGCTAAATTAGAAGTTAATGCCGGTGTTCAGTCTTTGGGTTTTCTTCCCCCACTTCTGTTTTTATATATAAATGATTTTCTGTCAACAACCAACAATCCGACACACAGCCTCGCTGAGGATAGTACTCTTCACAGCATGTTGTCATCGACTGGCAAATATGCTTCTAGCTCCTTATTAATGCAAGCTGAATTAATCAACTCCCCAAATGATGACCTATCTAAGATTCAGATAGGGCTCTGCATATCTGGTTATGTTTAATGCTTTAAAAACACAGAATTGCGTCTTATATGGGAAAATGGACCTACAGGTCCAGACGTTCACATGGTTGGCAAAATACTGCCCAAAAAATCCACCCTCTCTACATTGGGTATAACGGTTGCATATAATATTTACTGGCATCTAAACGCTACACGCTTCCAATAGTGCAAAGGCAACAACGAAGAAGCTTACTGTTGTGCTTCGGGGTAAACGTTTGTTTTCACCAGATCATCATCTTACGCTCTATAAACTGAGGAGGCCATGGAGAAGCACTGAAGGTCGGTCAGTGACTGTAGTCAAGCGAGGGACTTCGTGGAGAGGTCGGATGAAAACAAGACTGTCTAGCTTCTTGGTAGGAGTCGGTCTGCGCATCGTCGCATCATTGGGGACTGACAGGTCACTGTACTCCCAGAAGACGCCTTACATTGGTAGGTGTCGAGAGGGATCCCATTTGCTAGCAATGCGGCGAGACTAAAGAAACGTCCTACCACTACCTGTGTGAATGTGAGGCTTTTGGGGAGTCTTCAAACAGAATTGTTTGGTTCGAGGGATCTACAAATGCCAAGTAAGTTCCGTGCAATGGAAGACCGTCATGACCTTTATTTTGAGGTCGAGGAGGCTTGGTGACGAAATTGGGAACGATTGGGGCATGGTTACTGGATGCCGGGGTTGGCAAAAAGGACCCGATGTGGCCTACTTGCCTGGCGTTGGCCTCTCCACCATTGCTACTACTACTACTACTGTTTTTAAAGCACATACACGCCCAAAGATTGAATATTGCTCTCACGTAGAGGATGCTGCACCAAAGACAACCTTGTTCCCCTTAGATTTATTTTAGGCACGAGCAGTTGCCTTGTAGGATATGTATCTATCACGGCTAGTCTCACTTTCCTAGATCATAGGAATCGGGTTGAAGATCTCTACCTCTTCTATTGACACCATCATCAACATTGCTCATCACAAATTGTTTCGTTAGTTCCTCCGCTTGCGACCTTTAATCGGCAAACCGGTTTTAGTCAAAGAGTGCACACTTTAGTGTCAAATTACCCATTTATCAAACAGTTCGTTACGAATCCTCGTTCTTTCCGAGAGCGTCAAAACTTTGGAATTCCCTTCCGGCAACCATATTTCAGGAGACATTGCTTCTTGTCCTAGTTGTGCCATTTTATACCAAGTGGCATGACTCTTTCATAGTCTTATGAAGACATTGTACATGCCCATCTCATGTGCTGTCTTTTGTTCTGACTTTTGAGTTAAACCTCGTCTGTGCATTATGTATGCGCTGCCTAAACAGTTGTGCTCGACTGTTAGCAGTGTAGGAAAGGAGAGTGAGTGCCTTGGACTAGAACTTCCCCTAGCCTGTCATGTTTAGCACTGGTTGTATGTTTCAGACTCATCCTGGTCATTACCACGTGACATCGTTTTCCGAGGCCTTGCTATGAACATCTTCCCTTTAAAATCACTTGATTATTCTTAATCTAAGTTCCATTTCCATCAGTAGGCTTTTTTTTAAATTTCAACAACACACCACGAGGGCTTACAGCCTAAATACTATCGTACCGTGGGTGTCGACAAGAAGGAAAGAGGTAACTTGCTAATTCTGGACTAGAAGGTTTGGAGGTTCGGAGGAGAAGAAAAACATGTGCCGGCAAGGAATTCCACAACTTGGAAGTCCTCGGGACAAAAGAGCGGGCATAACAAGATGTTCTATATCTGGTGACCTGGACAGTAAAAGGGTGCATTCGCTCTGTTCCCCTGGTAGATCTGTTGGGGGCAGCAGGTGGAGGAACTATGGAAGAAAGCTCCTCTGAGCAGTGCCCGTGCAGATATCTATAAGAGAGAGAGAGAGAGAGAGAGAGAGAGAGAGAGAGAGAGAGAGAGAGAGAGAGAGAGAGAGAGAGAGAGAGATAGATAGAGGTGTCACCAACGGCACGTCGGTGGGCAAGGGATGGCAGCCTTTGGGTGAGGGTAGGGTCACCGATGAGGCGTACAGCTCTCTTCTGAATGGAGTCCAGGATAGCGAGTGTAGAAGCGGCAGCAGCACCTCAGATGTGGGAGCAGTATTCGAGGTTTGGTCTTATTTGTGAATTATATAAGGTATAGAGATTAGCTGGTGAAAAGTATTTGCGAGCCCGGAAGAGAAAACCTAATTTCTTGGCAGCCGCTTCTGCAATTGATGTGACATGTTGGTGCCAATTGAGATTTCCATCCACAGAAATGCCAACAAGTGAAAAGGACTCATTACTTTGAATAACTTGGTTGTTCACTGTGATGGCTAGGAAGACCTCAGTCAATATTTTGGAAGTGACGCTCCTAATGGCGCAGGTTACTTCAATTATTTGAGGAGCCGTAATGGTTAACAAGATCCGCATTAAATTGATGACGTAGGAAGATTAAATGGATGCTGGAGGAGGTTATGAGGTGAGAAAATGGAATGGAATAAAACCTCTCGGGGTCAAAATTTTAATTTGCTTCCGCTAAAAGTACACTAATATTTCTCGTTTCTTCATTAGAAAGACAATTCTGTCGCGGCATACTTTGGGTTATCTTACGCAAGTTTATCAAAATAACAGCTAATGGCACCAAGACGCAATTTTGATAAGACCGTATATATTGATAAGAACATAATTTTTTTTGACAGGAGCCTTCTATGTGGTAAATAAAAGATGATCTAAAAAGTATTAAAAAGAATGTGTGACCGCTACTTCTAAAATATTTCGAAATCGGTGGATCTTAGAGCCATTCAACAAGTATACATTTATTGTTAAGAAAACACAAAAGAATACTATTTTCTCATAGAAATTTTCCTGGCGGTGCTAACAAATACTTGTGGGTATTTTTAATATTTGGAGAATACCGCAAACAACAGTCTCTACTCGCTAGAGTCAAATTGGGAATTAATTATTTTTTATTATGTGAAAAACTCATCTGTACCAATGTTCATAATACGTCATATTATATTTCCTAGACAGCAAGAGAAATCGAAATTAAATTTTTTACTTTCAACACCCTGTATCTCTCAATTTTGACTTTTGAACTGAGGTAAATGTGGATAGATCGTAATATTTTTATGCTAAGAATCTACTACTGCTCTCTGAATCATTACTTTTAGACCCAGCTGTTTATTTTAAATAAAGCGACTTTTACTTAACTGTTATACTACAATCGTTCATATGGAAAGGAAAGGAAAGAAGGCAAAAAAAAAAACAGAGATTGGTCAGAATCGCGTTCAACTACATGAGCGATATCTTAATACCAAGCAAGATTATTGGTTAACATTTAGGCAAGCAGAGCCTCGGTGGTTCAGTGGTAAGAACGTGTGCCTCTGAACCGATGGGTAATGGGTTCGATTCCCAGGGTTTTCCTTTAAATTTCCAGTACATACTATAGAATTAACATCAACCGAGGTTGTGGCATTGTACTTGAGAAAGTTGAATGTCTGCACGTTCTGCCCTTCGTAGTGAGCGTAAAGCCGCCGGTCCCGTGCCCATGCGCTGTTGAGCACGTTAAAGATCCCTACCCTCTTTATAGAAAGACAGGGGCCTGGCAAATTTTCTAGGATAGTGGGGTAAAACTGCTCTCAAGCGCCGGTGATAGGCCATAGTCGCGGAAATGGACCGATGTTAGAAAACAAAAACACCCACCAAGTCTAGGCATTCTCGAGCGCGTGTTAAATTTTTTTTTACATATACGGCGTTTTGATTTGACTAAGATAAAAAATTTGTTTAAAGCGTGTAGTTATAGCCTACTTACTATTTAATTTTTTCCGCATATTTTATATATAAAACTCTGCCAAATGATACATTTGACATTACTGTAACCAGAAAACATTATTCTGGCACTTGATGAAAAAAGAAAAACATATATATATATATATATATATATATATATATATATATATATATATATATATATATATATATATATATATATATATATATATATATATATATATATATATATATCAAAACGCCGTATATGTAAAAAAACAACTTTTTAACACGCGCTCGAGATTGGCTAGATTTAGTGGGTGTTTTTGTTTTCTAGCATCGGTCCATTTCCGCGACTGGCGCCTGCGAGCAGTTTTACCCCACTATTCTAGAAATTTTGCCAGGCCCTGCCCTATATATATATATATATCGTGGCTCATAGACGTATGAGCTTAGTTATTTTTTTAGATAACCATGATAATTAGAATGATCAACTATGACCCTTGTCACTAAATGAAGATTGAAACCTGTAACGAGCACTGATAAGTACACTTGGAGAACTAAAATCACAACACATTTTTAAAACATGACGATCGTTTCACTATCGAAGTGACCGTCATCAAAGGATGAAAACTTCAAAACGTGTGACGACTACAATTGTTTATATTTTGTGCTACCTGCACCTGTCGGCCTAGACGCTTGAGGGTGATTCAAACAAACAAACTTTCACTGCTTTTTTACTGGAATTTCTGTTAACCCGAATTCTGTTGTCTTCAGTCCCACGCTTTTTTCGTCGGAATCTGTCGTAAAGTGGTCAATCAATAAACTGCACATAAGTGGCGGTACCGGATTTATACATATTACTACATTTAGTGATATATATATATATATATATATATATATATATATATATATATATATATATATATATATATATATATATATATATATATATATATATATATATATATATATATATATCCTTTCGAAAGCATATATGTCGCGCTACGCATTATCTATCTATATTAGTGCAAATTTGCAAATAACATTTTCGACGAAAAATAATTTAAAAAACTTGCTTGGTACCCCAAAGGTAAGAATAGGACCGCTAAAATGTCATGGATCTATGAAGTGAGTTGTAATCTTAAATATACCGGGCAAACTAAAAGATCCATTGAAATTTGAATTAAAGATTTAGCACAACCAAGTTACGGTACTATAGATAAATCATGCGTGGCGCAACATATTTGGGATAAAAATCACCACGGGGTAAACAGAACCTCAAGTTATATATATATATATATATATATATATATATATATATATATATATATATATAAATATAATATATATATATATATATATATATATATATATATATATATATATATATATATATATATATATATATATATATATATATATATATATATATACATATATGTGTGTGTGCAGTTTATTTTACTTTACGAGAGATTCCGACAAAAAAGCGTGTGAATGAAGGTAACAGAATTCGGGTAGAGGGAATTTCCGGTGAATAAGCAGTGAAAGTTTGTTTGTTTGAACCACCTTCAAGCGTCTAGGCTGAGTACCTTCACAGAATATAAATACAGGTGTGGTTGTCAAACGTTTAGAATTTTTCATCCTCAGATGACGTTAACTTTGTTAGTGAAACGATCGTCAGGTTTTTAAAAATGTGTTGTGATTTGAGTTCTCCAAGTGTACTTATATGACCCTGTATAAAATTTCAAACTTCTGGAATATTTGATTTTTGAAATATTATTAAAAGAAGAAATTCCACTTTTTAGTTTTTCGTCTATATCTAGAATGTCTACTACAAAAACTTATTAAATCTGAAATAATTATCTAATTGTCAAAGTTTGGCAAGTAGATACTTTTGGTGAAGTGTTCTCGCCTATTTGTTGTAATTTTAACCAGTTTCTGGATTATAGTTTTTACAAGGCACAACTTACCCAGGTTTTTCGCAAATGGTGTGCTAGCCAAGTTAATGGAATTAGAAAATATAATTAGTGTTTGTTAACGTTGGGAGAATTTTTGTGGACAATTTCCTGACAAATTTTGACATACTTATTTAAAAAAATGGCATTACTTAAAAGCTGAGACAAACTTTTGACCAAGATAATTTTTGATAGGTATTTTTGTATAACTTATATCTCTTAACTAAACGGTAAAGGCAAGAAAAAAATAACCTGTTATGAGATAAAAAAGAGCATCCCTAGTTTTATTTATATAACACACATTTTTGTGTAGTACTTTGATCATGGAAAACATACCGACTAATTTAATCAACCATTTATGTTAGATCTGTCAACGTCGCAGAGAGAGTATCTAAACCATCGTCATCAGCTAGCAGCAGGCAGGCGAGCGAACCCAGCTATCGAGTGTTTCGACGAAAACACAAAAACCCATCCAATCCTCGTTTCCAGCGAAGCGAGTTATATAGAGAAGAGAACGGGCAACGTCGCCCCATAATGTCAGACGTCGTTAAGCAGGCAGCAGGCTAGGCGTGCTAGGGGGAAACATTGGACAATCGAGGCCACAGCCACAGTGAGTACATACACACAGCAGGCGCCCTCCTCATTCTCAACGGCGGACAGGCGCACTAACGCTCTTACAGTACGCCAGTTCAGCAATCAGCAGTGTCGTTCAGTGCGCGCTGTGGAACGACGACGGATTAGACTTAGTGTGTTGGACTCTATAGACATGGCGAAGGAGACCGCCAACTTCTTCACTCACGGGACGTGCACCCAGTTTGAACAAGTACTTAGCCTCTACCCCCAGGCCCTCAGATTGAAGGCCGACCGGAAGGCTAAGAAGCCGGAGGAGCTGATCAAGTTGGACAATTGGTAAGTGTCATTGAACTCGTTAGATATGCTCCGTGTGTGTATATATGCACCCGCTCTGATCACCTACTGCTCTCAACTGACACCCCCGCGGTTAATCTCTTTACTCTACGGTCATCACGTGGTATCGATGACAACACTTCAAATTGCAACGCGGTCCGATTATCAAAACTGTTCAAGAAATTCACCTCTCATCGTTCTCTCCTGTTCGACGGTTGTAATATGTCGGCGTCATCCGTTCGGGTCATTATTTCACACTACACCTCTAAAACCGAGACGAAAAAGATAAAACGTATAATTACATACAGAACAAAGTGTAATGTTTTATTATATGACAAATTTTTCATCTAAAACCTCTCGATAAAGTCCTTAAATCTATTTGAAAAACATGTAACATAGCCAAGGCAAGTCTTTCAAAATGGTGTCTCACTTCAAACAAAGCCTACTACGTCAACTGTGAATTTCACCAGTTGTTACTATATTAATGCAGATTTTTCACATGGATCTTACAAAAGCATGACAGCGAATGTTGACAACGTGTTTACTCAATGTTTTACAATTTGATTATCGCGCTTAAATTGATTGATCTTGACCGAACTACTGTGTTTTTGATGCAATCGTAGTGGGGGAACATTTATGATATAATATTATTTATTTTAGATTTAAGACGTGTTTTCCTTTAGATTATAAGTTCTTAGTTAACAGCACGATTGTTTTTACCTGGTGGAACTCTTGTTTTGTTGAATTTTCGAAAAATTAAACATTAAACAAGACACCTGTTTGAGTGGAAAAATACCAGGATGTTTCAGTTCGTTTTTACGCCTTTGTACTGTTATTTTGGTTGTGATATTTAAAATGCTTTTGTCGATGTATACTATTGTTTTTGTAAAAGGAAAATTAAAAATTTGTTAATTAAAAAGTGTCTTCTGACTTATGAACATTGCTAGTTATGCTTGTAAAATTAATTAACTACGCTGTCGATGTATTGGAATTTGTCCATGATTTTTGTCTCACAAATTTTTTTCGAACTTTTGTTTTTTAACGCACTTGCATTTGCTGAGTTTTTAAAATTATTGAATTTCGAAGCAGAATTAATTTAATTATGGTTCAATTTATCATTTTAAAAGTCAAAAACAAATAATTTATTAATAATTACACCTCGAGAACCTAATTTGCCAAAACATTCTAAGCTGGCGATGATTTTGCCAGCAAACTTTGCTTTATGGTCAGTTATAGATAGGTACCTACATTAAATTTAGCTTAATTCATCTACTGACGAAGCCAGTTTAGCAGGCGAAATAATCGCGAGACCTAAAAGCGTGTAGTGTCGAAATGGGTTCTCCAAATTAACTATCCAATCCATTAATTAAAAATTAAGCAAAAATCATAATCACACCTACCTACCTATTTTGTGACCACAGTCAGTTAATTTATTTAGTTAGCTCAAATTTATTTGTTACCTACACAGTAATAAAATTTTGCTTTAGTAACTATACTTACTTTAGCAGGTTTTGATAGATATTTGATTACCGAGAACAAGCTATTCAGTTAATAATAGTAAAAAGAGAGGTGAAAAAAGCCTGGGCGCAGAAAGTACGTGAATTTTCACAAAAACATTTCAAATCGCTAAAATTAACAAAATAATTGGTTTCGGAAGTGTAAATTTGTTTTGACTGAGTTGGCTAACGAACTCAAGCGATTAAATAAGGGAAACCTATACCTTTGGCAAGTAGGTTTCTTTTGTAAACAGCTTAGATAAGTTAGTCAGCTAGTTTTTTCTGAGAAAATTTAACATTTTCTTCCGGACATTTTTTGTACCTTTGAAAATAGCTATTTTTTCCAACATGAGATTAAAAGAGAGCACAATATTAAAAGTTTTTGGGTAAATATGTTTTAGTGAATTTTCTTAGAAAAAATTCACTAATGAGGAAATCTCGACTTTTGAATTTTGAATAAATTTCTTCAAATGAGCGCGATCTAGGACCCCTAGAACCCATATCCGGGGTCAGTTTCAATTTTTATATGTTTATATATATATATATATATATATATATATATATATATATATATATATATATATATATATATATATATATATATATATATATATATATATATATATATATATATATATATATATATATATATATATATATATATGTATCACACCGATAACTCAAAAAATAATGGGCCGATTTTGATAAAATTTGGCATGTACTTTTCTTTTGTAAATAGGTTGTATCAGTTCGTTAATGAGGAAAATCGGATGAGGTTTTCCGGGAAAATTTCGAGTTTTCATCCAAAAAATATCTTATCTCAAAAAGTAATTAGCCGATTTTAATAAAATTTGGCATGTACCTTTCTTTTGTAAATATCTTTGACAAGTTTGTTAGTCAGGAAAATCGGACGAGGTTTTCCGGGAAAATTTTGAGTTTTCATTCGAAAAAAATTTTTATCTCAAAGAATAATACGCCGATTTTGATAAAATTTGGCACGTACCTTCCTTTTGTAAAAGCCTTTGACAAGTTCGTTAATCAAAAAAATCGGACGAGGTTTTCCGCGAAAATTTTGAGTTTTCTTTGAAAATAATTTTTATCTTAAAAAATAAAAAATCTATGATAACCAAATTTGGTAGGTACGTTTATGATATAAAAAGCAAACTATATACCAAAATTTAGATTTCTATGTTACAAGAAAAAAAAGTTATAAAATATTTTGGGCCAGATCATTTCTATGAAAATTCACTACCATAACGCACTTGCTGCGTCCAGGCTTTTTTTGTATGATCAAAACAATCTATTCAACTAACAAAAAGGTATTTCTACGAAAATTGGCTAATCAAATTTTTATACAAAAATTAGCTCGAAAATCAACAAAAAATTCTATGCAAATATGCTAAAACAATTTACAGTACTTGAAGGTTTATTTAAATTCGATAAAAATTGTCGCCTTGAAAATTTGCGAGGACAATTTTTTCACGAAGCTCATTAAAAAATATTCGTTTATGAAAACGGTTCTATTTTTTTTAACGAAAATTCTCCTAAATATTTTTTGAAAATTGACATTGAAACTTTCTTACCTGCGTCATACTCTTGACGAGATCACAAACTGGTCACCCATCCAAGAACTGACCGTGCCCGACGTTGCTTTACCAACACCAGACTGACGAGATCAGAAACCGGCCACCCATCCAAGAACTGGTCGTGCCCGACGTTGCGTACCTCCAATTAAGGAATGTCGACACGTATCTACACTGCGCCATCGAGGTAGCCACTCATATTTGCATTTCAGAAATACTGAGGTTATCAAGCATGTCATCTGACATTTGTCAAAACAATTTGTCAATTTATACAGACACTCATATTTGCATGTCAATACTTGGTTATCAAGTTTGTCATTTGACACTTGTCAAAATAATTTGTCAATACCATTTGTCAATTTATACAGGGCTCATATTTGCATTTGACAAATTGTCAAAAATGGTTAACTTATTAAGGCTATCATCTGACATTTGTCAAAACAATTTGTCAATTTATACAGGTGGTTCAAAAGTAATGGTGCACAGAGCAACAGTAGGATCTGGGTTTCAAAATAATACGATTCAAAGTTATTCAGTTGAAAAGTGAAAATGGAAAGAGATGTGGGGTGTTAAGTGATATTTAATTTCGATTTTCCTTGATATGTAGAAAAAAACGTTAAGTATTCTTTTGAATATTGGTACAGGTGATTTTTTCATAGTGAAAACAATAATTTATTACCAATTTGGCTCTAGCGGGTAGAGGGCGGTGCTGGCAGTCAAGCCTTAAAAATATGCAAACTTTTTTCAAACCAGAAGTTACCTGGCCACGCTAACAAAAGAGTATAGAGGCGACGTCGCCTTGTCGCAACCATGACTTAGAGGCGACGTCGCCTTGTCGCAACCATGACTTAGAGGCGACGTCGCCTTGTCGCAACCATGTCTCGGTCTCTAACAGCTCGTTTTATTTTATTGTATATATTTTATCTTCATTATTTCGCCTAGATTGTCCAGAAATTTTCCTCTTGGTGTACCTCTTTTTTTTTAAGTCTGTGTCTTCCAATTATGTTGTTAGAAAGTTATTATGTCTCAGAATATATCTCAAAGAATGTTATCTATTAGACTGGGGAAGTAGAAATCTTGTACAATTCAACCCCACCAAAACTAAGTCTTGCTTTCTTTCTCACAAGATATACACCAGCACTAGACCCATCACAATGAACAACCAAGTTATTCAAAGTAATGCGTCCTTTTCTCTTGTTGGCATTTCTGTGGATCGAAATCTTAATTGGCACCAACATGCCACATCAATTGCAGAAGCGGCTGCTAAGAAATTAGGTTTCCTCTTCCGGGCTCGCAAATACTTTTCACCAGCTAATCTCTATACCTTATATACTTCACAAATAAGGCCAAACCTCGAATACTGCTCCCACATCTGGGGTGCCGCTGCCGCTTCTACACTCGCTATTCTGGACTCCATTCAAAAGAGAGCTATAGGTCTCATCGGTGACCCTACCCTCACCCAAAGGCTGCCATCCCTTGCCCACCGACGTGCCGTTGGTGACCTCTCTCTCTTTTATATATATCTGCACGGGCACTGCTCAGAGGAGCTTTCCTCCATAGTTCCCCCACCTGCTGCCCCCAACAGATCTACCAGGGGAACAGAGCGAATGCACCCTTTTACTGTCCAGGTCACCAGACATAGAACATCTTGTTATGCCCGCTCTTTTGTCCCGAGGACTTCCAAGTTGTGGAATTCCTTGCCGGCGCATGTTTTTCCTTCTCCTCCGAATCTCCAAACCTTCAAGTCCAGAATTAACAAGCTGCCTCTTTCCTCCTTGTCAACACCCACGGTACGATAGTATTTAGGCTGTAAGCCCTCGTGGTGTGTTGTTGAAATTAAAAAAAAAATTAAAAAAAATCTTCCCTCTAAATTTCTTTCAGCATTTTTCTGCATGTACACATCCCAAAAGCTGTAATAATACTTACACGTTACGTAACCGTGTCTACTTCTTCAAGTCGTTTCTTGGCCGTTTAGCTCAACATCAATGTGCGCAATCCTATCCTTAGAGGAGAGCGGGAAGGGTCTTTGGACAAGTTATTATGTCTCTGAATAGGTTCCAAAAAATTGTATCTTCTCCCACTAAATTTCTTTCAGCATTTTTCTACATGTACACATTTCAAGTGCTACAATAATACTTCCAAGGTACGTAAACATTTCCACTCGTTCAAGTTGTTTCTTGGACGTTTAGCTCAACATCCATCATCGTAATCATTAGGGGAGAGCGGGAAGGGTCTTTTGACAAGTTATTATGTCTGAATATGTTCAAAAAAATTGTACATCCTCTCCCACTAAATTTCTTTCAGCATTTTTCAGCATTGACACATTTCAAGAGCTGGAATAATACTTTCAAGTTACGTAAACATTTCTACTTGTTCAAGTTGTTTCTTGGGCGTTTAGCTCAACATCCATGTGCGCAGTCATATCCCTAGGGGAGAGCGGGAAGGGTCTTTGGACAAGTTATTATGCCTCTGAATATGTTCCAAAAAATTGTATCTTCTCCTCCTAAATTTCGTTCAGCATTTTTCTACATGTAGACATTTCAAGAGCTGTAATAATACTTCCAAGGTACGTAAACATTCCTACTGGTTCAAGTTGTTTCTTCGCCGTTTACCTCAACATCCATGTGCGCAATGCTATCCTTAGGGGAGAGCGGGAAGGGGCTTCAGACAAGTTATTATGTCTTTGAATACGTTCCACAATTTTTTATCATCCCTCTCAAAAGAGCTGTAATTAGATTTCTAAGGTGCGTGAACATTTCTACTTGTTCAAGTTATTGTTGGCCGTTTACTTCAACATCTATGTTCGAGTCCTATCCTTTGGGGAGGGCGGGAAGAATCTTTGGACCAGTTATTATGTCTCGAAATATGTTCCATTTTTTATATGTTCTGTTAGAAGCTGGAAGCCACCTGGCTTTTGAAAAATTTAATGTTTTAACTCTTCTCCACTTGCTCATCAATTGAGTGCCTAAGAGAATTTTCACATAGACTTGGCACACGAGGAAGGTTCCAGAATTGAGGTATTGTAACTAAATATTTTCTTGGTTTGGAACGTCTTCTATTTCAGATCCTAAAGAAGAACCGTATATAATTTCCCCATCCTCCGAGGACAATGATTCTTATAGCACTTTTATTTTCAATCGAGATTGTTTGCTTATCGATTTTGGGACTTACAACTGATAACCCCCGAAGTTACTTTAATTCATCGTTTTTTTTTTTCTGTACTCCAACGTCGGTCTATTGCCGCGACTATGGCCAATCACCGACGCCAGGGAGCAGTTTCACCTCACTATCCTGGAAATTTTGCTAAACCCCTGCCTTTCTATAAGGAGGGTAGGGAACTTTAACGTGCCCAACATCGCATGGACACGGGACAGACGGCCTTACGACCCCTCCGGAACGTGCAGAGATTCAACCTGTTCAAATACAATGCTACAACTTGGTTGTTGTCAATTTAACAAATGGACAGAGAAAATGAAAGGGGAACCCTGGGAATCGAACCCAGTACCTTTTTGTTCAGAGGCACACGTTTGTTACCAATGGACCACAGTGGCTCTTCAAACGATTTTCATAACCATTTTGGAATGCCTCGAAGAACCTTCCATGAATTGAGAGTTACAAAGAATATCCGCGAAAATAGACCAATTCAAAACAGTGGGTGACTATTTAACTACGCATGCTCTAGCATTACATTGAGTTATTCAGCGAAGATCATTTCTGTTTTTAGAAATCGGCAACAGTTGAGTTTCAGTTGAAACTCGACGGTACTGGTGAACGCCAACGTCGACTCAACTATTCAACTGTTGGCGCCTGGTGAATGCAGCAAATGTTCAAAATATATGACGTTTATTCATTTAAGAACACCCAATGTTAGTTTTACTGCATTGCTAGATTTTTTGTTTAACAGTTGTCAGATCTAACCAGCGTTTGAGAAATAAACATGTTTGTTATTTTGCGTCGAAAAAAATTAAATAAAAAAATACCTAATTAGAAGGTACTCGTATATTTCCGTTAAAACTAAAGGCGAAAATTCAGATATTAATTTTCAGGGAATGGTTGCCTAGATTAGGCCCACGAATTACCCCGTAAAGGCCTCCCACCTCATTCCAAAAGAGAACTACCATTTAGTGTATGCAGTGCCCCATTAAAAATATTTGTTTTATAAATAGCCAGTAGACTATTATATCTGTGGCAGAACAAAATGTGTAATTAAAAAAAATGGAAAGCCACCACTGTTGTATTTTCCTAGAAGTAAATACAAAACATTAGAGTTTACGAATGAAATATCTCCTGAAATACGTCCCTAATAATATGAATGACACATACTATAATAGAACAAATGTTTACTAGTGAGTTTAAACAGTAATTCCTCTAGTACTCCTAATTCTTTTCCGCAATTCATAAAAGGCAATTCATGAAAAGGTAATTCATGGAAGCAAGTACCTACCAGACAAACAGCCTCTCATTTGTTGTCTGCTTGAAGGTTTGATTGGTTACACACATGAATGGGAAATACAGGTCATAATATATTATTTACTTCTTATCTTGTTTCTGACTAATATCCTTAGTTTTGTCACCCGATTTATCGTTCCTTATGTTGGTTAAATTATTAAGTATTTTTAATTTTTAGTACCTACATCATTTTTAGTGAATTTTCGTATAAAAAAATCACTAAGGGGGATATCCCGACTTTTGAATTTAGATTTTTTTTCAACTAAGCGCGAACTAGGACCCCTAGAACCCATATCGGGAGTCAGTTTCAATTGTTATATATATATATATATATATATATATATATATATATATATATATATATATATATATATATATATATATATATATATATACACGAGGGCGGGTCAATAAGTCCGTGACTTATTGAATGAAAAAGTTTTTTTTTTGACAAAAAATTATTTTATTTCTCAACATAGTCTCCTTTGAGCTCTATACACATTGTCCAACGTTTCTACAATTTTTTTTATCCCTTCCAAAAAATATTTGTCGAGGTCCTCAAAATAGGTGTTTGTGAGATGATTTCATCATTGGAGTCAAATCTCTTTCCGCCGAGCCATTTCTTTAAGTTTGGAAACAAGAAATAGTCACCCGCGGCTATTTCCGGAAAATAATGCGGATGAGGAAGCAATTCGTAGCCCAATTTATGCAATTTCGCCATGGAGACTACACATGTGTGCACCCTTGCATTGTCTTGGTGGAAAAACACTTTTTTCTTGGCCAAATGCGGTAGTTTTTTCTTCAAATCGTCATTAAATCGGTCCAATAAGTTGGTATAATATTCGCCATTGATTTTTCTTCCCTTTTGAAGGTAATCAATGTGGATTATACCGCGTGCATCCCAAAAAACAGTCGCCATGACTTTATTGACTGTCAAACCCACCTTGGCCTTCTTCGGCGCCGATTCGCACGGAGAAACCCACTGTTTTGACTGCTGCTTGGTCTCTGGTGTGTTGTGGTGAATCCATGTTTCGTCCAGACAAAAACTGGTCCCTATTGCGGTTGAACAACCCCAAATACTCTTTCGAATTTATCACACGATTGCGTTTGTGGTCGATTGTGAGCAAACGCGGCACCCATCTCGCGGATAGCTTTCTCATATCCAAGTGATCATGCAAAATCGAAACCACTGAGCCATGTGATATGCCTATGGCTTCCACAATCTCCCGCACTTTCACTCTCCGATCGGCCAACACCATATCGTGAATTTTTTCAATTGTTTCGGGTGTAGCGACCTCAACTGGGCGTCTAGAATGTTCAGCGTCATTTGTGCTTGTACGGCCGCAACGAAATTCAGTAACCACTTTTTTTACCATGGTGCGGAGTCCACATAGTATTTATCAAGCTTGGCCTGGGTTCGAGTGATGATTTTTTCCGCCAAAAAAATAATGTTTGATGAGCACACGAAATTAACTTTTTCCATTTTCGTTATAACTCAAGGGGTTGCTTTTAATGGCTATCTAACACAAACTAAATGACGCAGCTTATTTTAAAATTTGACAGGAGTCAACTAACAGATGCTTGTTGACAGGAGCAGTGTTGCCCTTCCTGTGAAGAGGCGGTAATTTCAAAAAGTCACGGACTTATTGACACGCCCATTATATATATATATATATATATATATATATATATATATATATATATATATATATATATATATATATATATATATATATATATATATATATATATATATATATATATATATATATATATATATATATATATATATATATATATATATATATATATATATATATATATATTACAACCTCCTTAAACCGAATTAATAATTGCACTAGGTGATCCGGATGATCGAAATATTCGGAGTATCGAAAAATGACAAAAATATCAATCTCCATAATTACATATATATATAAATTTAGACATTCAACAATGAAGTGTTTTTTTTAAGTTCAACAAAATCTCTTTATTTTCAAATAAAAAATTAAACACTGTATCATATTTTATTAAAATTATACATCACTATATAATATAAAACTAAGAAGCTTTGAAAAAAATGTGATTTGCTCTACATAATTTTTGCTTCTTCTGCCTTTTGAGCTCGCTTTTTCATTTCTCATAGAATTAAAATGTGTTCAGATTCACCATTTTTCTCAGCCGATTTCAAACAGGTGTTGAAACTCCTGACTGCTTCTGTGCTTTACGTGTCGTGAGATCTCTTATACTTCTTCGCCAGAGCTTGACTCACTTTAAACATGCTCCAAAATATCCATATCGGTTATGGATTCCCACGATTCTTCTTGTCCGACGGCCCATTCAATAACTTTTGTTTTCTTACATTTTCAGAAATTTGCTTTATCAGTGCAGTAACTTCTTTTATCTCTGGCTCTGTACCTCCTAATTCCATTTTATCCTTCCAAGGTGATAATGGAAGATTATTATATGTATGTATATGTATCTGTATCACACCGATAACTCAAAAAATAATGAGCCGATTTTGATAAAATTTGGCATGCCCTTCCTTCTCTAAGTGGCTTAGATAAGTTCGTTAGCGAGGAAAATTGGACCAGGTTTTCCGGGAAAATTTTGAGTTTTCTGTCGAAAAAAATTTTTACCTTAAAAAATAAAAGAGCTATGGTAACCAAATTTGGTGGGTAGGTTTATGATATAAAAAGTAAACCATACACGCAAATTAATATTTCTATGATGCAAGACAAAAAAGTTATAAAAAATATTTCGTGCCAGATCATTCTATGAAAATGTACTACCATAACGCACTTGCTGCGTCCAGACTTTTTTTACTATTTCTTTCGTTTGCTTTAAAAATGCGCTTGTATGTATTTAACAATTAAACACGTTTTTTTCGGATAATGATCGTTACAAAAATGCGTTAATAGCGAGATTACGACAGTCAAATTTTTGAAAATAGTTCTTTAGATCATTTACGAATCAGAGCCTCTAAAACTCATGTTCAACGTCGGTTAAAATTGTGTCCGGTTTTATGAGAGTTCAGTCAGGCGACGGAAGCGAGTTTGACCGCTCGACGTCTGTCTTACATGCACGTGGCGACCGCCGCGGTTTCTTAGGCATTCGATAACTCTTCCAGGCATGCTTGAAATTAAATGATTTATGGTATCTTGAGGAATGTCATCCCAGGCTTTCTAAATTCGGTGTGGTGGTTGGGGTAAATTACCCAGTCAATTGCCAATCATATCACACACATATTCGATTAGTGACAAGTCTGGCGAGCAAGAAGGCCATGGAAGTAGGGTCACGTCATTTTCTTGTACGAAACTTGTAGTTAGCCTTGCTGTATGACGACAGCGTTGTCTTTTGTTGGGTTGAATTAACACCCTCGTAGATATGGCAGCAGGCTGCAATGCGTTTTGTATGTAATAATTTGCATTCAAGTTTCGGCCAATAAAAACTAAAGGTGACCTGCTACCGCATGTTATCCCACCCAATACCACCACCTCCCGTGTAAGGGCCGTATGCCCCCACAGCAAATTAAATTTCTGCGTTCTCCACGTAACAGTCGTACTCTTCTGCGACCATCGTGGACCTAAAGACATAATCAGGGCTCGTCAGAGAACACAACATGATGCCATTCACCATCCCAATTTGATCTGCCGTTACACCACTCAATCCGAGCAGCACGATGTGAAGGTGTCAGTGGGAGACATAAAAATGGCCTATACGAAGACTAAAACCGCGTATTCTGCGATATGCCATAGAGAGTCTTTGTTGTAAAAGTCCCAACTCCCAACCAACCATTTCCAATTGTGGAAACTGTCTTGTAAAGCCGCAATCTTCAAATGATGATCTTCCCGTGCTGAAGTTGGCCGAGCGTTTGGATTCCTTCTTAAGACCACCTGGACCAGCACTGTAACAACACTGTTGACGCACTGCGTCTATGCGGTTCGAAATTTGTCTGATTCGGCTTCCCGCATACCAGCAATGCGGCGCCCCCTTTCGAATTCACTTAAATGATTGTAATTGTTTCGTAAACGGCGCCCGTGACTTAATAGATTGAGCATCGTTCGCCATGAAATATTGCTTCAAACTGAAGGAAACGCAAATTGAAAAAGTTCTGGACGCAGCAAGTGCGTTATGGTAGTGAATTTTCATTAAATGCTTCAAATTTGAGTCTATAAACTTAGAAAGTTGAATTTTGGTGTGTAGTAAGGTCCTTCCCAAGGGAACATATCCACCAAATTTCTTTAAAATGCCTTTGTAATTTTCGGAGAAAATTGAAAGAAAACACAATTTTCCCGGAAAAACCTTTTCCGATTTTCCTGGCTAACGAACTCATCCAAGCCATTAATGAAAGAAGGGTATTTGCCGAGTTTAATCCAAATCGGTTCATTATTTTTTGAGTTATCGGTTGGATACACACACACAGACACACAAATATATATATATATATATATATATATATATATATATATATATATATATATATGTATATATATATATATATATATATATATATATATATATATATATATATATATATATATATATATATATATGAACATAAAAATTGAAACTGACCCCGGATATGGGTTCTAGTTCGCGCTCATTTGAAAAAATGTTTGTAAAGTGTCACCATGGATACATCTCTATTAGTGAATTTTTAAAAATAAAAATTCACTAATAGATAATTTTCTGATAAAACAAAGTTAAAAACTATACATCTGTTCCAATTTTGTGTCCATATTGTTATCATTTCCTATCAGAGACAAAACAGAACAGAATATAGAAAATTTCATTGCAATTGATCGACTCTTACTGGGTGGTGGGACCTATTGCCTACAGTGATCGCACAGCGAGAGGGCGACCTGGCGCTGAAGTTAACCACACCACGTACGGAGAGAGAGAGCGAGAGCGTGTGGACTGTATATGTATGAGGTTGAGCATGTAAGAGCGCGAGAGCGTAGTACACTGTATGTTAGAGAGAGAGGGAGAGAGAGAGAGAGAAATAGAGAGATAATTCGGATGGTTTTATACACACAATAAACTCTCACTCTCACCGATTTTCTATAACTTCTATTTAAACTTTAAATAGTTCACGGTAACAATTTATCATACACTGTTCACTTAAATGTGAGGGTATATTATTATGAGACGATGGGTGGCTGATATCCCGCTCGAAGGACCACTAAACGTGGTGGGGCCTGTTGCCTACAGTGATCGCAGAGCGAGAGGGCGACCTGGCACTGTAGTTAACTGCACCACGTACGGAGAAGAGAGAGAGAGCGTGTGGATTGTATATGTATGAGGTTGAGATCTTGAGCATGTAAGAGAGCGCTAGAGCGTAGTACACTGTATGTTAAAGAGAGAGAGAGAGAGATGATTCGGGTAGGTTTTAGACACACAATAAACTCTCACTCCCACTGATTTTCTATAACTTCTATTTAAACTTTAAATAGTTCACGGTAACAATTTATAATACACTGTTCACTTAAATGTAAATAACTGGAATAACAATATTCGGTAACTAGTTTAAACTGATTAAGGGAGGTTTTTGAGCACTTTGATTGAGAGAAACGCACTACTTAATGAGAAGCACGGAGAATGAACTTTTCACACACACACCCCTATTCAGACTCCAGACTCTCGAGACGCTACCGAGCCCAGAACCGTCGAGAGAGTTGCGACCTCTGGCGCCTGCAGCGGGAATTGAGAGTAGTAGGGAACCGCGGGAAATATGTTTTACAGAAATATTCAGCTGGCCTGAACACTGGGTGTGTTTTTTGGAAACACCTGTATACACATGGGTGCTTCTAAAATGATGCGAAAAAATTCAGAGGTTGATAGCTGAGGTCATTTTAAGGGAAAAAAGGTGATATGAATGTATGTCCTAAACGTGTTAACTTTTGAACTGCAGGGTGTGTAAAGTTTGAAAGACCAATTCCTCTTTGTGTAATAAGCTTCGTAAAACCCTAGCTATTTTTTTGGGAAATTCGGTATGCCTACACCTTCTATGTTTTTTAAAGTACGATTAAAAAAACATCTACCAGTACCGTACGTGTAAAATTTGAACTGAATATTTCTGGAAAAAAAAATTCCACTGCTTTTTCTCGAGACAAAAATTATTTTTTAAAACCGCATTAATTTCTGATCAAATTTGGTCTCTTGATTTACTTTCGTCAGATTTGATATCTTGATTTTCTTTTGTTAAATTTGGTCTCCTGATTTTCGTTCGTCAAATTTGGCCTCTTTATTTTCTTTCGTCTGACCAAGATTTTCGCATAAAAGAATGAAAATCATATGTTCAGGCATCTGCTGGTTTTTAAGCAGAGGGCTGGATTTTGAGAAGAGCTGGATTTACAGAAATAGCCTGTCTACAGGTCTTTAACGGATAAAATAAATGAAACAATATGAAATAATAAAACTTGTTGAAAATACACTTCCGACCATGATACATGACTCAAATCTCCGCCTAATTGATCTTCGACTCCGTTCAGTAACGTAATGCAATGAGATGTATTTTCTTTTCCAGGTACCAAAATGAACTTCCGAAAAAGATCAAAAGTCGAGGCAAAGACGCTCACATGTTGCATGAAGAGTTGGTACAGTGCATGAAGTGGAAACAGACCCGCGGAAAGTTCTTTCCACAGTTGTCTTATCTGGTCAAAGTAAACACTCCTCGTGCAGTCGTGCAGGAGACCAAGAAGGCCTTCCGGAAATTACCCAACCTAGAACAGGCGATCACGGCACTGTCGAACCTCAAAGGTGTTGGCACCACAATGGCTTCTGGTAAGTAAATTACAAAATATATAGGTCTCTCGGACAAATTTTTGTGCCCGGTTGCAGAAAAGCTCATCATATATTCAAAACTAATGTTAGATAACCATTGATCAAAACAATCAATCATATCTTTCATATATTTGGTTGTCATGGCAGCAAAGGCGAGTCACAGTATGTGATTGGTCGTCTGAACCAATTAATTATCTAACGTCGCCTTACATATTTAGAAAAACTTTCTACAACCGGACATTAATCTTTCCATATGTCACCAGGTAAATTGCGAAAAAAAATTGTCGAGGTTTAATTTTCTTTATATTTTTTTTTGTTAATTGAACTGAAACGCTAAAATTTTACTTATCTAGATTGTTTTTACGCCTACTGACTTTCTGTGTAATAATAATAATCAATAATATAATTTATTCATCACATCACACAGTAATGTGTGATATAATAATAATTTATTCATCACAACAAAAATTAGTGCTGCAAATTGAATCATAACTTATACATATCTGTGATAATCTACTCTTTCCAGAAAGACATTATCATGAAATGAATTTAGGGTCCATGACTTGACCATAAAGAAAATATTCGTATTCCTGTATCGCTAAACCTGTGAAACGTTATACTCCTCAACTTGTAACAAAATAAAGTCAATTTTCACCAAATCATCACTTATTTATCCGCTACCCCCTAAAGCGATCTTATCCAAAAACAATTCGAAGCATTCCTTTGTCGGGCACTAACTTAATACCACATTTGGAGATGATATCTCAATTCGTTCGAAAGTTATTGCGCCCATTAACAGACAGACGTACAGGCCGACGGGGACCGACAGACAAAAAAAAAATTTCGTCCAGAACCAAGTTTTCTATATGGTATTTTCGGCTTTTTAGCGAATTTTTCGTAAACGAAAAATTCGCTGATGGGGAGATCTGTGTTTATATATATATATATATATATATATATATATATATATATATATATATATATATATATATATATATATATATCGTATCGATAACGCAAAAAATAATGGGCTGATTTTAATGAAATTCGGTACGTACCCTCCTTTTGTAAGTGGCTTGGATAAGTTCGTTAGCCAGGAAAATCTAACCAGTTTTTCCGGGAAAAATTTGGGTTTTCCTTCGGAAATTTTTCGTATCTCCGAAAATAACAGAGCTATGACAACCAACTTTGGCATATACGTTTCTACTATCCAACTTACCCTACATGCCAAAATTCAGATCTCTAAGTTGAAAGAAAAAAAGTTATAGGCATCTTAAGAAAAAAAATATGGGTGCCACTGGTGATCAAAGGAAAGCACAATAACAAAATATTTTGTGTGATTAACAAAACCAATTGAATAGTACATCCAACGGTTAAATTTTCTTGACGCAAGAACGTCAAGAAGTATCAGAAAAAATATTTTGAAAATTTGATAATTTTTCTTCTTCAAACGTCAAAGTCGCGATTTGAAACGTCAAAATTTGCAATTTTAACACAACGAATTTGGAACGAAATACGGATTATGTAGACGATATGTCGTAAGAAGTGTGTTTTACAAAGCCTTAAGATTCAGCTTCAATCATCATTGTCCTTCATTTTACTAAAGTATTTTTAGAAAATGCATTTCAAATAGACCCTCTTTCTGATGCTTCGGCAGTAGTTTCAGCTATAGAGTTTATGGTTTAATAATAGTCTATATTTTAGCAAATTTTCGAAAAAACAATTCTTTATTGAGAAGACCGCGAATTATGAATTTTAAAAAGATTTCTTCAAATGAGCGCGAACTAGAACCCAAAAACCTACATACTGGGTCAGTTTCAGTTTTTGTCTGTTTACACATATACAGGGTGACGCTTTTCTACGGCGAAGCTCAATATATCCGTTATTATACAAGATATGACAAAAAAGTATATAAGTTAATTATAGGGTATCTCGAGCTGCATCTTATAAACTTATTTTGGACAATCACAGGCTGACCCATAAGTCGTTGGTGATACACACTTTCTTTTTTTAATAGAACACCCCCTTATTTTATTGTAGATTTGTGTTTTCCCGCAAATTATAAAGCATGTTTGTAAGAAAAAAATTGATATCGTTCATCGTTTTTGAGTTATTTCAATTGTTTTGCAACTTTTACGTTTTTGGCACATATTTCAAACACATATCACAAATTGTGAAACGGCGTTTTTATCAATAGATAGCAGATCCCATGGAAATGACGCATTCAGAGAGCTTTTTGTTTGTGTGACTCGTCGAAAAAATTGAGCTGCCGTATACGGGCACGCTCAAACAGTGGCTAAATTTCTGTGGAACTCATTTTTGTGATATGTTGGTAATTAATAATAAATTGTAAAAAAAAAGTTGTCAAATTTTTGTGAAAAATATAATTTAGTGTAACATTACTGAAAGCAATTTCTGTAAAAAAATGTGATTTTCTGTAAAAGAAATTTGTGCAAATTTTCATAATTTTTTTTCAATTTTGGTCCTAAAGCTGTTTGTGAATAATTATATCCTAGCAGGTGTGTAAACAGCTTAAAGAGGTTCGTTGGGCAGGAAAATCGGACCATTTTTTTTTCTGGAACTTTAAAGTTTATTTTCGGAAAATGTTTGTACTTTTTGAAACAACAAAGCTATTTTAATGAAATACGGTAGATTAGTAGATTGTTACTAATATATAGGTTATACTGCCAACCAAATGCCCTTCTTTTAAAAACAAGACATGTTTGCCATTAAAAGCATTTTTACGAAAATTCGCTACCATAACGCACTTGCTGCGTCCAGACTTTTTTGTTTATGCTTCCTTTTAATCTTCTTCCTCGCCAAGCACCCCTATTCACTCCTGGTACCGTAACTTTTATGGGAGTTGTTTACACGACACTTTTCTTGTGGTTTATACATCCAAGGCCGGTTCTACTAAGCATGTTTCTGATTTTTTTTTCTAAAAGTCCTCCATAAGCTCAACTGAAACTTTACCTAATACTTGATTTTCACTTCTTTTGGATAATAAAAGAAGGAAAGTTTAGCTACACTTTCCATTGCCCTTTTAGAATTATTTTTGCACATTAGTACACAAACAACTCCACCAGGCCTCTAAACAGATATTTAGGTTAAGTTATCTATTGAGTTCTTGTTTTTCAAGTATATACCTGTAACGTATATATTTTTTACATTAAACACATATGACGATTCACAGATTTAATTGTTAAATATAAAAATAATCTTGAATAAATAACGCCTAATTCGTAATACCGTTGATTCAGGGTGCAGTTTTGTTTACAACGCAATACCTCAAAAAATAAAGTATTGTCTTTAGAACAATAGTTTCGATATCATTGCTACTTCGTACGAAATAGAAATTAAAATAAATCTGCAACTCATCGTATTGGAAAAAATTTTAGCCAACAAATTAAAAGTTTACAAATTTCTAATAAACGTTATTTAAAACACCAAAACACAATCTGAAGCAAGAAGTTATTCGCATCTGGAATACACATGACGTAATACACTCCTCGCGCGTTCCCCCACCCACTCCCGCCCGCGAGTTACCAGACAACCAATCTAATCTATAAACCTTGCCGGCCATTGAATATTTCATCGAGCTTTGTAAAACTTGCATTATTCTGCTAGAAAGATATCCCTTATGCGAGGGGCGGATGATGAATTTGTGACCTGTTGCATTAAACGAAACATTTGATTAAACATTTTTATTTTTCTATATCATACCCCCGCCGTCATCTCATTCTCATTGGTGAATCTCCGGCCTCGTAACTACTGTTTCAAATTGGAGAAAACGAAGAACTCACTAGGGGCCAGATCTGGAATGTAGGGTGAGTGGTCAATTTTCATAAAGCCCGTGCCCTTCAGAGGCCTTGCCTTGAAAGGCGCACCTCGTGATCAGGCGCGTCATCTTTGTAAAAACAGCACGCCCCAGGTTGATTCGTCGTTATCGAACTCCTGTATTTTGTGCTTCTGTCAATAAATTAGCGTTGTATTGATCATTCATCGTAGCCCCCTTAGTAATATAGTAGTAAAACAAAAAACACTGTCCCAAAACACAGTCTCCAAAAGCTTCGAATCTGGCTTTTCTACTTTGAATTTCTGGGAGAGCCTATCACTTGCTTTTATCCACTGCATGGACTACTGTTTGGACGCTGGATCATATCATATCCCATGTCTCATCCACGATTACTATTATTGCGCAGATTTCGTCGAAATTATCTCTAAAAACTAAATTAAAAAATTCCGTGCTGCTTGCAAGTGGTTTATCAAGTTTTTTATTTTAGTTTATGGAGTGGAATCAGCATTTTTGGTACCCAACATGTACTACTTTTTCTCATGGCCAAATATTCATGCAAAATTTCATTAACAGTTTGCTCATCTGTTACTTCGGCTATTTGCTACAATTTTATTCTTCAGTCTACTAATACCAATTTGTCGATTTTTCCATTGTTTTTTGGACTGACTCCTAATCACAGGTCACTTCAGATGGGAGCACCTTCAAAGCTCTCTCATTTTTGTTAAAATAAGCGAGTCCTAAGCATGGTGTATAAGGCCCAGAATCTTGAAGAACTGATGACATGCCTTGAAAAAGTTCTTTTGCCGTTTTTGCTTTTTTCCCCATATGGTATTTTGTCAGAGCTTGGTGTTAAAAATTACGCGACTTTTCAGATTCCACTGACATGATGTTTGTCCACCAACGTGATTTGGGAACGAAATTTTTTTTAGGTATGTTTGTCTGTCGGGCTGTATGCCTGTCTGTAGCCAGGAAAACTGTAGAACGATTTGAGATATAGTCTTCAGATTTTGTATAAAGTTAGCACCCGACAAACAAACGGTTCGGATTATTTTTGGATAAAATCGCTCCAGTGAGTATGGGATGAATGGGGGGTGATTTGGTGAAAATTGTTTTTTCGTTAAAACTCGAGTAATATAACGTTTTAGGGTTTGTTTATTAGAAAACCTTTAATTTAATCTGGTATTCTGTGCAGAAATTAAATTAGAGGTTGAATGTGTTTTTTTTTTTGCTAAGACGGCGTAGAAAGTTTCAAAACATATAGAAAACGTTATTCTGGAACAAAAATTTTGTTGTCTGTCGGTCTATAAGTCTGTTTGTTAGTACGCGCAATAACTTTCGAACGAATTGGGATATCATCTTTAAATTTGGTAACCAGTTAGCAGTCAACAAAGGAACATTACGAATTGTTTTTGGGTAAGATCTCTTCAGGGGTAGATGACAAATGAGGGGTGATTTGGTGAAAATTTACATTTTTTTTCATTAAAACTCGAGTAATATAACGTTTCAGAAGTTTATGGGTACAGAAATACGAATATTCTCTTTGTGGTCAAGCCATGGACCCTAAATTCATTTCATGAGAACGTCTTTCTGATGACAGTAGATTACCACAGTTATGTGGAAGTTATGATACAATTTGCAGCATTATTTTTTTACAAGAATACTGATATACATAAATACTAGCATAAATAAAGCAACTAGAATAGTATATAGGAGGAGGTTCAGTAGCCTGTTCTTCCTCCTCCTCCATCATAATCTAATATCATTACCTGAGTGTTCTTTAATTTAAAATTCAAACTGAGATTACAATATAATATACCTATGAATAATTTGTAAACTTTATCTAATCTATGTATTTCTTTTGGTTGCAGCCCTGTTAGCAGCTGCTTGCCCAGAAAGTGCACCATTTATGGCAGACGAATGTCTGATGGCGATACCTGACATTGAAGGCATCGATTATACGACGAAGGAATACCTCAAGTTTGTTAACCATATAAATTCTGTGGCAGAAAGGTTAAACAAAGTTAATGAGGGGCGTCCTGATGCTGTAGTGTGGTCACCACACAAAATAGAGTTGGCGCTGTGGACACATTACGTCGTCTCTGAATATAAACCTGACTTGCTCTCTAGTAAGTATTTATCGATTATATTTTCTTGGTATACAGATTGTAACCGACTAAGGAATAAATACAGTAAAAATATACCGAGATAGCAAAAATTATTTTTGTTAAAACATTGTGGATATTAAAATAACTGTCTAAGCCAGTATATCCTGTATTTGTCATTTTTTTTTTTTTGGTGATTTCAGAGTTTGACAAGCAATTCTGATAGTGGTTTTTTGCTATTTAATAAAAGATCGAAGTTTGACACTGTGGTTCGAAACTGAAACACAAATCAGAATCATCCCCAAAAAACAAAATAACAGAGTTATGCACTAGATACGTATTTCGCCAACGAATTTGTCTTCATCGGTAGCTGTTGTTAAAAAACTGTTTTTTGTTGATAACTTGCTGTTACTATTTTGTAGTTTTTTGGGATGATTCTGCTTTTTGTTGCTGTTTAATGTTGAACAGTTTCTTAATTATAGTTTTACCACAGCACCAAATTTACATGGTAATGTATACTGTCAAATAGTTGGAGTTTATGTTTTGGAAAGTTGCAAAACACTTTTCAGATAAACTTTGGCATAATTATTTGAAAACGATTTGATTTTTGATGACTATGTTCAAACAAAATAATTTTTGATATCTTGTTATAATAGTTACAAATAGATATGTTTATTTACTGCGACATCAGTTAAATTAGATTCATTTAGATTCAATGTGAGTAGGCTATTCCAGTCCTTCCACCGCAACCTTAAGTCTATTGTGGCTCGCATCTAATTGCTTAAATTTCACCCATCAAATCCATCTCCCAGCAGGAGGTGATCTTTTTTGAGAGTCAAAGTTGGATTTGCAGGTGAACTGTCATCTGAGTGAAGTCGTTTGCCCATTTCGAAGCTCACAGAGAGATAATCGCTCTCAGAGTTTGTCTGGACCCGACAGCCGTCAGTGTTTGACTCGAGGTGGTATCATGGAGTCCTGCTCTTGAGCAGCATCCAAGCGGGGTCGCTTGCCCGTTTTGAAGCCCACAGAGGAGGCTTCAATCTCCAGGTGTAATCAACCTCTAGCGATCTCAGCTCTCCTCCGAGTTTGTCTAGACCGTTACCTGCGAGTGCTTGCTTAAATTTCACCTAACAAATCGTGCTCCCCGCAGAAGACGATACTTTTGAATGTGAAAGTTGGTAGGCCAGATGTACTGCCACCTGAATCGAGTCGCTCACAGAGATAGCCTCTTTCAGAGTTCGTCAGGATCTGATCTCCTCCGTCCGTGTTTCACTCGAGGTGGTATCATATGAAGTCCCGCGTCAGAGCAGCATCCAGGTGATGTCGTTTGTCTATTTTGAAGCTCACCTCGGAGGCCTCAATCTTCAGTTGTAATCCACCCCTAGAGATTTCAGCTCTCCTCCGGGTTCCTCTAGACCCAATACCCACCAGTACTAGACTCAAGGCGCTGAGTCCCGATCCCGAGCATCACCCAAGCGAGGTCGTTTATCAGTTTCGAAGCACACAGTGCAGGCCTCAAAATCCGGGTGTATACCACTTCCCAGGGTTCGCCTGGACCCGCCATGATAGCGCTTAACACAGGGCGGTATAATCTGGAACCCTGCTCCTGAATAACCACCGAGCGAGGTCAATTGTCCATTTCGAAGCCGGCAGTGGAGGCCTCAAAATCTGGCTGTATATCACCCCCCTGAGATATCCGCCTCCCTCTAGGATCGTCTTGACAAGACCCCTGCCAGAGTTTGTCTCCAGTTAGTGCCTCTTATGATAGGCAGGAGTTACCATGGGCCTATTCCTTTATTTCGTCCCTGGACCCACAGGGGACACGATGTTACTTAGTCATTGGTTCAAACCACCCATGACTAGACTGATCCGCTTTTGTTTCTATGAGAACCAAATATATTTGATCTTGTAATTGGTTGTTTTGATCAATGATTAGCTAACATCACGTTAAACACTTAACAAGGCTTTTTGCAAGCGGGAATTTGTTTCAGTTTTAACAAATTAATTTATCTCACACCATTTGTACATGACACACCACTAGAAAAAGCATTGTATCATAACTAAATTAATGAATTAACGAATAGCTTAGTTCGCAAGGCAAGTAACCTCTAGAATTGGACTAGGAGGTTCTGGGTTCGAGTCCCCTATTCAGACAGTCTGCTCACTCAAATGTGGAAAGGCCGGCTATATGTGTATGTAAGTTCCCCCCACACAAGTCTTAAGACTCCTGGGTGATGAGTTCGTGCACCGTTACTGTTGTATATTCTGTCAATTAAAGCCTCTGCTGGGCACTCGTGTTTTGAAAATGGTATATTTCATTATTTGATTCTAGAGTATGTTAGAGTGTTATTTAATGGGGTAGATTGTTTAATGAGTCGTATAGACCTTTGACATCTCAGCGCTGCGACCCCAATGGGTCTTTAGTGCATGACTGTTTCCTCATAGTTGCCCAAAAAGTTCAGACTTTTTATGTAGTCTACCATTTTCTTGGGGCTTATTTTGTCTATTTCCTGGGGTGTTAGGGTCACCCCTCCAAGGTATCTGAGCCTTTTGCAGAACCAAGCCATGTAGTCACATAGCAAGTGTTCTGTTGTTTTTGCTGCTTCAGTGCAGTATCTGCAGTTTTCACTGCCCACCTTGCCTATCTTCATATGGTGATATCTTACTGGGGAGTGTCCTGTGATTATTCTCAAGTCAGTCCTGTTCAGTCCAAGAAACAGTTCAGACTTCTTTGTTGATATGGTGATGAACCGTTTTGAGTTCCTTAAGCCTGGCTTTTTCTTCCACAAGGACAGCATTTGGTTCCTCTCCCAAGTATCAAGTTCATTTCTTACCTGGCTTTTTGTTAATCACAATAGGACCATAGAATTATGTTGTGGCTGCTTTTTGCAAGGTTATCCGCTTCTTCGTTTCCTTTTGATGCCTTGATGCCCTGGTACCCACATCAAAGTAACTTAGTTGTTCGTAGCCAGTTGCTTCAAGGATTTTTTGCATTCCCAGGTCAGTTTAGATTCTGTTTTAAAAGATTTCAGAGTCTTTAGTACTGCGTGACTGACAGAATGTAGGTCTCTCTATTTCAGAGTCTTCTTTGTATGCACTTCTGTACACAGTTTTATAGCAAGCATTTCTGCTTGGAATATGGTGTTTTTCCTAGGGACTTAACAATTCTGTTGGTCCTCTTATTCAGAGTCCTGCTCCTTCCATTTGTTTAGACCAGTTTGTGTACCATACAGATGAGTTGTTTGTTAGCATTGCACTGTGTCTGTCCCATGTTTGGCGGTCATTTATGGCCACGTTAAATGGAATTATGAAGTCCAGTTTGGCTGGCATTTGGTCTGTTGGTTTGGCAAGTGACTCCAATGGAATTATTTCCAGGATTTTCAAGTGGCCAACGAAATCTTCTGGTTTGAAATTTTCTGGGGGTAAGTTTACTTATTCCATGACCATTTTAGGCTCCAGAAACAGGCTATTTGGCTATTAGAGGGTGGTGAGCCAGGGGGCACTGTTAAGTTTTATTTATTAAATCATCAGATAATGCCTCTTCCCTCGATATATATCTACATCACTCTTTTAAAGGACAACAGACAGCAAAAATTATTTCTTGTGGAGTGATATTCAGAAATATGGTACTTAGGGTGCCTGTTTAACTTTTTTTCTTCCCTCAGGACTCGCCCGCGGCCTTGCCGCCCCGATAGCACTTCAACATTTGGTTGATTGTGCATACCCTGTCTTACTCCACCCATTCCAACACTGTGCCTTGAACTAGTCTCCACAGTGATTGGTAGGGTGAAGTTTTATATTGCTCTGGTTTGAAATTTTCTGGGGGTAAGTTTACTTATTCCATGACCCTTTTAGGCTCCAGAAACAGGCTATTTGGCTATTAGAGGGTAGTGAGCCCGGGGGCACTGTTAAGTTTTATTTATTAAATCATCAGATAATGCATCTTCCCTCGATATATATCTACACCACTCTTTTAAAGGACAACGGGCAGCAAAAATGATTTCTTGTGGAGTGATATTCAGAAATATGGTACCTAGGGTGCCTGTTTATTTATTTTTCTTCCCTCAGGGCTCGTCCACGGCCTTGCCGCCCCGATATCACTTCAACATTTGGTTGATTGTGCATACCCTTAGTCTTACTTCACCCATTCCAATCACTGTGCCTTGAACTAGTCTGCACAGTGATTGGTAGGATGAAGTTTTATATTGCTCTGTCTCCGGTCTAGTTGTCTTTTGCGGTCCAGAGCTTTACACTCGCACAAGATGTGCTGGACTGATTCCTTCCCCCTCGCCGCAGAGTCTGCATGTGAGGTCCCCTTCGAACCACCCCATTTTATGCAGGTGTTTCTTGACGGCCATGTGTCCCGTCAAGAGACCTGTTGTGTTTCTGAGCTGTCCTCTGCTACGATTTAGCAGCTCCACAGCTCTCTTTGAACTGGGTTCGTCAATTATTGACTTCCCATGTCTGAGCCCTGGACAGTCTGCCCAGTACACCTTGTGTTGGTTTCTGACCCAGGACTTAATGGCTCCTCTGGCTGTGCTCTTTAACATGCCCAGAGCCGGTTCTGGTCCCATACATGGTTCTGCTGACCCTCTCTTCGCAAGACTGTCTTTGATCACCGAGTGACCCGGCACCCAGATCAGGGTTACCTCATTCTGCCCAGCCAAGTCGTTCGTCTTGTCTCGGCACTCACTCACCAGCCAGGAATTTACCTGTGGGCTACTTAGTGCCTTAAGGGCTGCCTGGCTGTCTGTGGCTATGAGGATCTGCTTGTTGGTGTAGCCCTTCTTGTTTTCCCGCACACAGTGCAGGATGGCGTACATTTCGGCCTGAAACACAGTTGCATGGACTCCGAGGGAAATACTATGACTTACCCTCGGTCCTTCCGAGTAAACACCTGCCCCCGTCCCACGCTCCCCGCCGGATCCGTCCGTGAACCAGACGAGCGTGTCCCGTGGTATGCCCGGCGTCTCCTCTTGCGGTCGGGGATTTCCACTGAAAAGTTATTTCGCTGCAGATTCGCGGGCTCGCGAAGTCTGACTTCATTTCAAGCATGGGCTCCTTCACGATCTCCTGAATTTTACAGTGGCCCCCTTCAGTCTACCATTGCAGGCTAGTCTGTATAGTCCTAGCCTGGCCTCCCCCTTAATAACTATGTGTGGGGAGGGGGGGGGGGGGGCAGATCCAGCAACACCTCCATGGCGGCTATTGG